>CM033392.1:915337-1234717 GCA_019426215.1 Buddleja alternifolia
CAATGCTAAAGACAAACAAAATCTCCCTTACTGTGTGATTCACACCAAGCTGTCCATCCCATAACCTATTTATAATAATTACCCCATCATTTTTTTTCTTAATAAAGTTTTGATTTGTTGATTTGGAAAAAAAAATGAATTAAAAAGGATTTTTAGAGTATTATTATCGAATCCTTCGATCTCGTTATTATATTTTTCTTCTGATTTTTGATAATATTATTGCGTATAACGCACTTGAGTTATGATATGTTTAATTGGACATAATTATCAAATAATCAAAATGTCCTCAATACGTATTAGAAATGTCAAAAGAACTTTGCAGGTCCGCTTTTTTTTTTTTTCTTTCCTCGGAGCAGTTCAGCCTGACAACCCAAATTTACAGCCATATATATTGTGTCCATGATCATCCGTGTTACATCCTGTGTCTAACAAAATATGTAAACACCATAAAAAACTCTATACATATATATCATAAAATACAGAGTACTTATAGAGTTACATCATAAATTTTTTAATTCTCCACTTGACCAATGAATAGACTATTTATTGGATACAGAAAAAACAACTATGGATAATAGAAAGCAAGACAAATTACGGGTTTTCTTAAAATTGCCTAAATTATTGAGAACAACAAATAGTAAGTAGGCAATATATATATCTTGGAAGAGTTACAATGAAAGGAGCCTGAGGTGTGTCTGGGCCAAGGACATAGCCCATGTGACACAACCAAGCACGCGCCGTCTATATTTATTCTGTCCTCCTTCAATAAATTGAACTCACTTTACCAATAAAATCCATCACAATTAATAAATAGCTGATTTTCTTAAATATTTATTTAGGGTTCGATTCCTGACGGTGCATATAGAAAAAACTTTGTTGGGAGAGGCAAAACCCACTTCGATGATCTCTAAGCCTCGAAAGGAAATAGTCTCCAGCATCCGGTCAGGGAAAATCCTGGTATATACCAAAAAAAAAAAAACTCACTTTAGATCTATTATTTTTTGGGGCAATTTATATGCTACCCTTCCTATAGGTTGTTAGCTCCATTATTTAATACATTATCAAAAAAAAAAGAAGAAGCTCCATTATTTAATATACTCTTCTTCTGGAGCTTATTACCATTATTATTTAATCTTTAATCATGGCTTCACTTGATTTTGTATGTCAACTGTCAAGTTATATTAAGTAACCATGGTTAACCGTGAAGCTAAGGTTACTACGTAATTAGAGATTTTTTAAAAAAAAATAGTGGATTTTTTGTTGATTATCAGATCATTCATTTAAGTGCATTAAGTATTAATAAAAGAATGAACCGATTGAACTTAATGTGTGTGAAAATTGAGACTTGATGTACTCCTAACAATTTCTTATCAAGTTTGGGCAGATTGATCCAAGACTTGTTTGCATAGTGATACCAGCTTTCATTTCATGTGATAGGTTTTGGGTTTAATTACATGCTTTCACAAGTTTTGGGAAGTCTGTGTGATCAATAATTAAAAATTATCAACCCGAATTTATCAAGTCAGGGTATTCCTTCGTTTAGAATTAAAAATAAATAAAATTTTGGGTAGAGTGTAGTGTAGTTGTTGTACTAAGGTTGAAATCCATAAATGTTCGTCAATGCTAATTTCAGTTTTGTCCCCCTAATTAATTCTCTACTATGAAACTAGTAACACTTTCTGTTACACATCCGTGTAATGAAATATTTGAATTGGTGAACAAGACAGTGAAGTTAAGGGTGACCGACGAATAATATTGGAAATTCTAGTCAGCTCCGATTCGATCAAATTTATGTGTATTTTTTAAAATAATTTACCAAATATATGACAAGTAAAATGCACTTGGGTGCGGTCAAGCCGAGTTTGGGCTATAATTTTCTCGAATAATATATGAATTTAAACCAAAGTAGTATGTAACTAATATATATCACTACACAAAAAATAATATTTGTGACAAAATTTGAAGTGACAATGTTAAAGTTGTCACTAGATGTACATATTGAGTGACAATAATTTTTTATTTGTCACAATAAGAATTTTTTGTGACAAGAGTTTTTTTAAAGTTGTCACTCTTGACAATTAGTGACACATGTATAGTGACAATATAAATAGAGTGATAATTATAATTATTGTCACTAAATTGTCACAAAATGTGTGTCATTAATTGTCCATAGTAACAACAATTTTCTTATAACTAATTATCGAGAGTGACAATTTTTATACAAATTGACACTTTTAAGCATGTGGAACATATTTTAGTGACAAGACAAAAATTCTTGTCACTAAAAATTGATAATTAGTGACAATTTTGACATTGTTACTTAATATTTTTGTCAATCAATGTCATATTTTTTTTTTTGTAGTGCATATATATATATATATGGACCAATTAACTAATCACCGCAATAACTATATAATTAAATATATATATATATATATATATATATAGTAGAGGACACAGCCAGTGGTCCTGTGCTTTGTTTTAAAAAAGAATTAATTCGGTTTGCATATATCTTATTTGGAGGTGGAGGGAAGAAAGGGTTTGGGGCAGGCAAGAGGTCAATATCAATAGCTGTAATTAGAATAGGCCAGAAAAACAACCACCATGAAAACTCTCAACTATGATACAGTTATATATAAAATATATATAGAGAGTCGTGAGGGATGCATATATATATGCATGGGTCGTGTTAATTCCCAGTCACAAACCCTCACTCAAGACTCAAGAGTAGTATTGCCGCCGTGTTGTTCAATTCTCTGTGGTGATGGGTACTGTTTTGTTGGTCTGAGAGGTTGAAGCTGCCAGCATGATCTGGTATATGTATATATACACACATAGAATTCATGATGATTTGAAGTGAATGTTTCAAAGATTGGATCCATCCATATATATATATATATATCAGGTCATCTAGCAGCTTCAATCACTCTCCAACAAGACCAATATAATGTTTCACTGAAATATTGGATCTATTGGCTAATCAATTATATCCTCCTGCGCTCTCCCGGTGAGTTGATCTTGATTATTCATTATATATACATGTATATAACCTTTGTAATTTAGATGTATAGCTATCTCAGCTTCGATCTGTTTGGTGATTATAAACATTTTTTACCTAAAATTAAATACTTTTTCAGCTATACATCTACTTCAGATCTTTATTTGTTGCACATTCGACATGCATATGGCCTTTTATTAGCTGAATTAAGCTTGATATACAAATCACCAGCACCACCAAATACATCTAGTAAATAAATGCGCTCCTAAGTTTGTATGTGAAGACAGATTTAGATTTTTTACCAGCTCTGGCTTTCTCTCCAGATTTCTCTTTTAAAGTCCTTCACGGTATCGTCTGTACCTCTCTACATTTTGTCCGGTCTTTTTATTAATTAAGCAGAAGAAATTCTAACAAGAAAGCTTGCCTTAAAAGCATTTGCACACACAAATTAAATTCTCCATAACCTTGCCAATCATGTTAAAACTAAGTACATTGCCCTTTTTTTTTTAACTATTTTTTTGTATATATTGTATAGTATATATTTACTAGCCAGGTTAATAACATAATATATAGTTTTATATTACATATATTAAAAAACCAGTCGCTTTCTGAAAAAAATGTGGACAACATAATTAAGTTAGGCTCGTTCCCATTTTCTCATATATAGTCTTTAAGTTGACAAATTATTAGGGTAAATATTTCCTCCTCTATGACTATTCTTTTATGATAAAGCTTTCGTGGTCATCATTATGTTTTTAGTTTCTTCTTTCTTCAAGCTACAATTATATATGTGAATAAGAATAATTAGCAAGGTTTTTTTACAGTCTAATAATTATGTATTGGCTCAGGCTCGATCGAATGTTTTAAATTTCCAGTACCAATTGCGTAAGGGTGATGTTATATTTATTTATTTATTTGATAATTAGGGTGATGTTATATTATCAATCTATTTTCTTGGAGGAAAAAAGAAAAAGAAAAAGCAAGAAAAAGAAAAAGAAAAAATAATAACTTTTTAAAGTTGATATGTATTCCTAATCTTTGTACTCTTGTAATTATAGTAATTTTTTTTTTTGGTTTATACCAAGGGTTTTCCCCAACCGGACACCGGAGACTAATCCCTTCGACACGTAGAGATCTCCGAAGTGAGTTTTGCCTCTCCCAACAAAGTCATTTTCATACACTCGGTTAGGGATCGAACTCTGGATAGCATGCTTAAGAAACCCAACAATCTACCAACTATGCTGAACCTTGTTGGTAATTTTAGTAATTCTTGATTATTTAGACAAAGTCAAGAAGTAGATAACCCCCCATGACTATCTGTTATAAGGCTCAGTATTTTTCCAGGTATTGACATCATTACATACACCACTTAATTGGCTGTTGGTCGTTGATGTCCATGAATTTCAATGATTCTGATTGATTTCAAGAGGATTGGTCTCTCAAAGAAAATAGAGGGAGAAGCAATGACCTAAAGTTTCTTTTTTTTGATCATGCATGTAATTGTAATAGTAAATTTAATTTATTTACAATTACCATAGATTTAATCTCTATAGTATTAATTGTAATTTATTGATCTTGTAGAAGAACAAAAACTTGTCGGATGCAATATATATTGAGTTGAATCCCAAGCTAAGCTTGTGTATGTTCTGATCATGCGCTGCTTAATTAGATATGGGTTCCCCTTCGTCAACGGCATACAAATCGAGACGTATCAAAAGCTTAGCCATGGAGATCAGATAATATATCATGCGTGTGCCCTAACCCGGTGACAAGCTCAATATATATATATATATGTATTTTAATTTCTTTCTGTCTTAATTTATGATCAATAATAATTAAAATGATTATTATTTGACCCAGCTAGCCAGCTAGCTTTTGTGATCTCTTTGGTAATTTAATCGCACAACTTTTAATAAAAATGTGAGAAATTTAAGTGGTTAAAGAAGGTTGTCAGAGGACAAATCAAAGAGTCTTTTTACTAAGAAACCACCACATGGAGATCAATAGTTTAATGTTAATTAATGTTTGGTATGTGTATGACATGCATTAATCAACTTGTGCTGGGGGACAGATTTGGACTTATCAGCTGCAACGATGTAATTTAGTGAGATAATCCACTCATTTTCTTCTAATCAAACAACAACAGGCAATTAAAATAGCTCACTAACTAACGTCTATAGGTTATAATTCTACTCAATGTCGGAAAAAAAATTCAAAATGATATGGAAATAATTCAATATTTTAGTGGATCTATATCGATTCTAAAAAACTATTCTTGGAATTTATTTAGCATATTGTATATCTCTTGTAATCCAATCAAATATTTTCTTAGGGGTACTATCTATTGTATCAAAATAAAAATTATCGTTAATTTTCTAGCAAAGCGTATATACTACTAATATCCCATATAAATTAAGAAACTACATTATATATTGATACCCGCATTTTTTGGAGGGAATCCAACTAAATAGCTTTGAGACCTCAACTGGTTGAAGCTTCTCATTACAGCTACGGGATTCGATGTTGACAAGCCGTCTCGAAAGAAAGTTTTTTGGACCGCTGGCAACCTCCCAGTGAGGGAGTAGTGAAGCTTAATTTCGATGGGGTTATGTTGAAGGATGATAGGGCTATGGGCGTTGGCTTGGGTTCGTGCATTGGGTGGTTCTCTAAACATTTGGGCTGTGCTTGGTTTTATTTTCAAACCATTTTTTGGCCAAAATTTTCGCCGAAACTTGTTTGCTTTATATTTTTTTGACCAAAAATAATTTTTTTGGTCAAAAAAATTGTCAACTATTGTCTCCCTATTTGTCTCTATTTTAGGGTGCCTACTAATTACATCAACTACAATATAATCATTTAAAACTTATATTATATTATATTTTTCAATTATAAACACAACTTTTCAGACAAAAACTTACATGATTTGACTGCTACAGTAATTTTTGTCTCTTCTGAAAATAAAATCAAACACAAAACCAAACACATTTTCATCAAAAATACACAACTTTCAATAAACTTTTTCACCAAAATTTTCACCAAAAAAAACCCCAAAAATAAAACCAAACACAGCCTTGGATTTTCGTACCTCGGCGCCGGAGCATGCAGAGTTGCTAGCAGCGCATCTGGAGTTGGATTTTGTATTGAAAAGAGGCTGGTCACGGATGCAAACGGATGCAAGTTGAAGGAGACTGTGTGGTGTTGATTCGAGCTTTCCAGTCCTCTAGTGAGTTGTTTAGTTCTTTTGGTCCTTTAATAGATGATGTGCGTTTGATCGCTTCTATTTTTTTTGTTTTCTTTGTTTTTGTTTCTTAAGAGATCCGGTAACTGTGTTGCTCATTTTCTTGCACGCTCAGCCTTGAAGGACCAAGAGGGTGTTCTTGAACTCTCGATTTTGGCGGCGAATGCTTTGCTTGTTAATTTGGGTAAAGTAATATAAGTTCTACCATTTTCCCCTAAAGAAAAAAAGGCTCCTCATTACAGCAAATTGCACTATTTGACGTGCATTAGAACAATCGCGCAATAAGAATTATGGATTAACAGATGTTCTGATCTAAGACCATCATACACAGAACTGATCTTTACGCTTTGTTTGGTTCAAGGATTTTGGTGAAAAAAAGAAAAGGAAAAGAAATGGAAAAGCTACTTGTTTTTCACCATTTTCCTCATCAAGTGGTGAAAAAAAGGAATTAACACAAATTAACATTAAATTTTTTCTTCTATTTTCTTTTCCTTTTCCTTTTCTCTAGTAACCAAACAAAAAAATTAATTTTCCTTCCATTTTCTTTTCTCGTCAAATTCTTAGAACCAAACAAGCGGTTAGTATCCCGCAGATTAATATAATAAATTGCGTTGATGATTATCTGACGAAAATAGTACTGCATTAAGTGTAAACAAATATATATATATAGGGAACAAAAGAAAAGCACTCGTTGGGCTACGATAAGATTTAATTCGTCCAACGGGCTTGAGTTAAGCACAATTTTTATTCTGGCCCATTCCCACAATTGTTTATATGAAATCCAATTCGACACACCATATATTTTCCAATTACGGCCTAATGGGTCTCCTTTCATTTAAAATAAAAGTATGAAGCATATATCAATTTTTTTCATTTTAACATTTTTTATAATCTTCACATAATATCATCCAGATAGATAAACCAAACAAACTGATAAGAAAGAAAAAAAGTGGGAGAATCAACTAAAAAATGTATATCTAATCCCATAGTTAATTACTGATAGGTAAAACCGTAAAAGCAGCAAGTGTGAAAAAAGGAGTATATATATATATATAAGAAGCACGTGAAGCACGACGCTTGAACGAAAATCGCACGCCTCTACCGTCTCTCGCTAACGAAAATCTACAAAATCGTTATTCGAGGCTATTAGTATAAAGTTTCTTTTCGCCAGACGGAACGGAACAGGGGAGCGCAGAAAAACAGAAAGAAAATCAACCAACCCTCTCTCATCAATCAATCAATCTCTCCCAAAATGGGTGGGCGATGCCTAATAATTTCATCATCCACATTCAATCCCTACCGATTTACTCGTAAATCCACAATTCAACTCCGCCAAACACTCTCATTTGCAAGGACCTTCACTTCATCAAATACACAGCGTATTCAGTATGGATTTGGTAAGACTGTGCCTTCTACTTCAAAGGCTGTTTTATCAGCGTTTAACGTTCCTCATCCAAAGCAGTATTTCAAAGTTGGCGCACAATCTACAGGACCCATTCCTTCTCATCACCTTCTTCACGTCGTTCAAATCGCCGCCAACGCTGGTGCTCAGGTTTCCACTCCTCTCTAATTTACATGTTTTTTCTATAATTTTGCATTTCTTGGCGAAACTTATTTGTGGATTGGTTAGGAAATATGTAGACGGATAATTAGAATGCGAATATGTGATTTTACTGAGAGCATTGGGTAAATACTCAATTGAAACCCCGCTACTATAGCTTCATATTTTTTTCACTTTGTCCACATGGTTCATTTTCAAGGATATAGTTTTTTTGACGTTGTTGTTAGGATCGTTATAAGTGAATTCTGTAATTGTCTATTTATTTCAGGTCATAATGGATGCAGTGAATAAGCCTCGAAATATTACCTACAAGGGACTCACTGATCTGGTGACTGAGTAAGATTCACTGAAATTACTGTACTTGTTACATGGTTCTGATGTCCGATAGTTTTAGAAACTTTCCTACAGGAGCTAATTTATGATAATTTTTTATGTTAGATTAACAATCCTAGGTAAAATTGTGGAAAGCCAGTTGAGGGTAGGGTGATGAACTGGTGAGGTGGCACAGATTGAACGGAGTCTGCAGTAACATGTTGTAACTGAAGCTTCTTAATAATATTTCTCTTGGTTTCTGTCAGAGAGTTATGTTTCACCTGTCACAGTGATCCCTTCGTTCAAAAGACATGCATATGAAAAAGACCAATTAATTGGTTCCAAAATATTATTTGTACTAGATATGAACAGCTTCACATTGAATATGAGTTAGTTTATACTTTGGATACTCTCTTGTTTCAAAGTCACCCATCTGTTCTTTTTTTCCCCACTTTTTTGTCGTCATTTTGTATTTATTTTAAATCTAATACCCATATTAAACATGTATCTGCAGCACAGATAAAATGAGTGAGGCCGCGATTTTAGATGTGGTGCGGAAGAGTTTCCCGGACCACCTAATTCTTGGAGAGGAGGGAGGGATCATTGGGGATTCCTCTTCTGATTATCTTTGGTGCATTGATCCCTTAGGTATGGCTCATTAAACTCTTAGTCATCTCCAAACTACTTTTCTGAATATGACTGCGCAATTGCTTCTGGATGAACTTGGTTCACTTTGGATGGTACCCATAGTAATCTGTCCCATTAATGATATTGCTGGTGACCACTGTGAGGACTTTTGATAAGCAATAATTATGAAATTTGTGTCAAAGAAGTGGTGATCTAATAAATTATAAGCTTTTAGATAGAATTTTTCGGATTACTAGCTCTCAAGAAAAACCAAATACTTTGAGAACTGAGCGTGTGTATTGCATCTGGAACCAACTCAAATATTTCAGAAATTGACATTTACATCCTTCAACTTTTGATGATTAATTGTAATTTACTTGAACAAAAAAAGAGTAAGCAGCCACAATAACTTTTCGTTGTTTGTGGGCATATAAGTTATTGTTCAATTGTTTTGATAAAATGGACTTTTAGCATTTAGCTATGGCAGCAAGATGACGTGTTCAATGGGCCAAGATTTCCAGTTTTTGGTGCTATGCTGTTTAATATTTTTTGGTTAATATCCTTGGTTATTGAGATGCTGCTTGACTTATGAAACTATAAACTTGTGTTTTGACCATGGTTTCTCTTGCTGCCTTTCTTATATTTATTTCTTGAATTCATATAGATGGTACCACAAATTTTGCTCATGGCTATCCCAGCTTTGCTGTCTCCATTGGTGTCCTTTTCAAAGGAAAGCCAGCTGCTGCCACTGTGGTATTTTAGCTCATGATTTGTAGTTAATGTTTCTAAGGTTTAGTCATATACCAGATTCTGAAAAAGTGGGCTATGAGACTTACGAATTTGAGAGATTTGGTTCTTGCATCTGTTTTACAGCAGCCCACAATGGACATTTCTCACATGCTTGCCCTAGGAATCACATTTTGTTAGACGATGTACTTATATGTTTTTTCTTTTTGCAAAATCTGGTTGTGTATAATGTGGTGAATTTACGCCATCGAGTTATTTACTTGGGGACTTGATTCTTAATTTGCGGGTGTTCTGGCTTATGCTTTCTATCACAGGAACAATGCTCATTTCTTTACCATGATCATGCATTTGATAATGTTTTCATTTGTAGGTAGAGTTTGTTGGTGGACCTAAGTGTTGGAATACTCGGACTTTTACTGCAGCTGCTGGTAGAAGATTCTTGAAATTAATTTGTAAAGTTTAATTGTTTGTTTTCAAAATAATTTTAATATTCATGAAGTTTCCAGGTAAGGGTGCATTCTGCAATGGCGATAAAATTCATGCGAGTCAAACTGATAAGGTTAGTCATCATGCAGTATGAACATGAATGACTTAATTTGCGCAGATCTTTTTTGAATCAACTTTCATGATATCCACCAGCTCTAAGAATGAATGACTTTATTTATATTTTTGGTGGGTGCAAAAGCATTTTTTCTATTCTGAAAACCAAATGTTTCAACCAATACCAGGTCGAACAATCGCTTTTGGTTACCGGGTTTGGATATGAACATGATGATGCATGGGCTACTAATATAGAGCTATTCAAGGAATTCACTGATATCAGTCGGGTATACGAATTTTTTTCTGTCTGCATTTCTGTATTTAGTTATAATAGAATTTACTTTAATGTCTCATATTTGTATTTGTCAAATTTAGAATACATAAAATCTTGAAGTTTCGCCAATTTTTCCTCTTTAATATGCAGGGTGTGAGAAGGCTCGGTGCGGCAGCAGTTGACATGTGCCATGTAGCTCTGGGGATTGTGGAAGCCTACTGGGAGTATCGTCTTAAACCATGGGATATGGCTGCTGGTGTTTTGGTAATTCTTCATCCGTCACTGACAATGTATCTGTTTACATATATTTGTCCCTCTTGTTCTCTTATTATGTGATTGAACATCTCTTTTGGTGTTTTTGATTGATATAGGAAATTACTTTAGGATGTAATTTACATATTGATGCTTCTGTTAGAAGCTATAGTAGCCATCTGAGTGTGCCCCTGGTTCATTGGTAACGGTGTTTTGCATGATAGGAAAATGCGCTAGAAACATCATTTTAATTGATTTTCTAGTTCTGATACCGTTGAAGTAATTGCTGTATATTGTATTATTTATATGATAGACAGACTTCGAATAGTATTTCATGTTGTCTGTTATTTTAGGTAAACTTGTACTCATTTTGCTAGCTATATCTGTTGCTGCAATTTATTTATTGAATATTCATGCTTTCAAGTAGATAGTCGAAGAGGCTGGAGGAACAGTTTCTTGCATGGATGGGGGCAAATTCAGCGTATTTGATAGATCTGTCTTGGTATCAAATGGAGTGCTTCACTCCAAGGTTAGTTAATCTGTTTCTCGTAGATATGTAGATATGCTTCTTAATGATTTCATGTAACTGGATCTTAAGTTCGTGGGGGTCTAAATTTCTGTGCTTCTACTCGCTTAGATCTCATGTTTACTTCTGAAACTGGAGGACATCTCTGTGGTTTTCTTTTCCTTGTGTAAACAAAGTAAAAGGATAAATGTGTGGTTCCCAATTAATATGTTTTGGCAACTTTGGCCATGAATTATTCAGGGTGATATATAACGATGCCTATGCTTTATACTGTCTTGAACCAAATTAGTATTATGTGAGACCCACATCTTATATTATGGAATTGAATGCAGCTTCTTGAAAGAATAGGGCCAGCAACACAGAAATTGCAGGGCAAAGGGATTGATTTCTCACTGTGGTATAAGCCAGAAGATTATCACACAGAAATTTGACTTAGCCTACTTTTATGGCTCCGCATGAGAGTTACTATGCCAATCAGGTTAATATTACAGCTATTATTTCCTTCCGGAGGTCTCCTACTTATTTATGTATGATGAACATGTGTTTTACCTTTTATTGCCACATGATCAGCAAATTTGACTTTTTCATTCTTGTTGTTAAATGAAATTATGAAGATAATATAATTGCATCGTCACAAATAATAGAATTAGAAGCAATTATTCATAAATCCTGCAAATTGTTTATAATGGAAGTACATATACCATCTTCAGGGAGAATTGCTGATGTTACATAACTTAGGCTTTTGGACGGATGCTAACTTCTTTTATTAATAGCCCTCTTTTCCACTTTCCTCCCTCGTATTCATATAACGAAAATTCCATCTCTCCAGCCTTATCAGTTGAAGCTTTGAATTCTCCAGCTGGTATTTCTATCCATTGGCCTCTTGGCTTTGCCATCAAATTTTGTTTTTGTTCTTGTCTGCTTCCATCTGGTAAAGTGAGTCTTAGATTCACAGGAACTTCCCACCCGTAAGCAGAATCCTTTAACTGCACAACAAATACAACTTCATATAGTGTTCCTGGTGAAAGGTGAGCTATCTCAAATCTTCCATGTACTTCTAGCCAGCAAACATTCAGCAGTTCAGCAACTGCAAGAGATTCATCACTGCAAAATACAAATAGCACAAGTAATCTAAGTTTATATTACATGGCTCATCTTAATAATATACCAACTAAAAAAGAACCTTCACAACTAGACATGCGTTCTTAATCTTAATTGGAATTTTGAGGGATTTCACCAGATGGAAATATCCTTATTGAATTTATTTATACTTGCTAAGTTGAAATGCAAATGATTGATAAGTGGGATATTTTGCTAACATGAGAACCATTGTCTTTGCAGGTGATCCGTCTGTTTGTTCACATTTCAACTGTGTATTTTGTCATTACCTTGACTCGTTCAACAAGGGCCAGTGCCAGAAGCGATTGTCTTCTGCCCAAGTTATTAAGAGATCTCGAGCAAACAATATGAAGCAGTTACGGTTTGACTCCTTCTCAACCCAGTATTTCTGCACACAGCACAATTTCTATGTAAGGACAATAACAAGGATAACACTGTACTATTGCATGGTAACTATAGAGTCTGAATACTGAAGCAGTTTCGGCTTCTTAAGTATAGAGACATCTATTTTTGAGAATCAATATTGTCTTAAAGAAAAACAGCATACTCACCTTCCTTTTTCCATTCAAGAATACACCTGAATATAGTTGTTCAAGCAGCTTCTTAGTAGAGGATCTGTCTATAGGTGAATCAGCATGTTTCAAGATATCTTCATTATTGTGAGGTAATGGAACTTGTGTGATAGTCTGATTTGGTTTGGCATCATTTTTACTGCTCCGTGTGTGAGGTGATGGAACTTGTGTGATAGTCTGATTTGGTTTGGCATCATTTTTACGGCTCTGTGATGTGTCGTTTCTCGATTCTTCTTCATTTGGCTGTGGAGCGTTGTCTTGTGATAACCCTGCTCCCATAATGTAGAAGAAACTAAAAACAAAGTCCCACTAAATGGTGTTCCTTACTCTTCCTGTTTATATATACATAAAGATGATGCTAAAATGATGCCCGCCTTTATTTTATTGATCACTTTCAGACATGTACGTGCTAAAATTCCCCCTTTAACTTTTCATATTATATCGTTTCAAAGTTTTATGAAATGTATGTTTGGTTTTGTTGTTTGATGCTACTCACTTTAATATTAACATCAATGCCCATATATTAAACAAACTATGGCCCTCTGTTGTAGTCAGCATCAAGAGAATTGATGCTAAACACAATTTGATACTGTTCAAGTGGGGTTTTGACGAGGGGCATGAAAAGTGCTTCATGGGCTCGATTTACCATATTTGTATAAAATCATATTTGTTTAAAGTTGTCATCAGCGTCTCAGCTGTGCTTTTATTCTCATATTGTGATAAGGTGGTGGCGTGGATGGAGAGCAGAATACTCTTTCTATACCTATCGGAATCAGATTCCTGAGCAAATGATAGCTTTAGCATCTTTATATGCCTACAAAAGTTTCATAATAATATCAGAATTTATCTTTTTTGCGTGTCTAACAAGGGTAACCATCTTCTCCAAAAAAAAAAAAAAAGGGGGTAACCATCAATTTTGTGATCTATTTCACTTTTCATATTTGAACAAAATAATAATAAACAGTTACATGCTTACAGCGTGATAAAAGAAATGGGGTCTTTGTCATAAGGGCATCACGATTCATGACTTGTATTTTCAAAAGCCAGAATCAAATTCTAATGGTTACACATTGCTTCTTGTTAAATATTAAAGGAAAAATTACACCAACACCCACTGCTATAATAGATAATTATACAAACTTATTTTTTTATAATTGAAATTACAAATAATTAACTCACTATAATTTAAAATTACATTTATCCCCAAAAACCTTCGGTCAATGGTCAAACAATTCTAAATGATATTTTTGTCTTTCATTAAAAAAAGAAAGCCTTAAATAATATTTTTGTTACGGCCGTACCCTCTCTTTTAATGTGTAATTACCAAAAAAAACCCTCTAATTTTTTAAATTACCAACATCCCCCTATAGGGGCTATTTGTAAGGTTTTAGGGGTTAAATTGTAAAAAAAAATTATTCCATAGGGGGGTAATTGTAAGAAGTGTGTTATAATAGGGGAGGTTTGTATAATTTCAAAAATAAGAAGGGAGGTTAGTGTAATTTTTCCTAAATATCATTTGAACAAGAATATTTTTGAAAGCTCACACAATGATGCCATCAAAAAACTAATCTCGAGGGGGTAAATATAATTTTTAATTATAGTGTGTTACGTATTTGTTATTTCAATTATAAGCGGGCAAGTTTGTGTAATTACCTATTATAATAGTGGGCGTTAGATGTAATTTTTCATAATATTAAAGATAAAGAGCCTTGCAATGTAAAAAGCTCAAATTTCAAGTTTATAAAAAGCTCAAGCTCAATGTAAAAGACAGATTGCACATAAGATGGTCCTGTTGATACATCAATGTGGGCACTTTTTGCATAAATGCATATATGGGTATGCTGTAAGCTTATTATAATGGCGTATGAAAAGGAGTTTCTTACCAATTTGACAAGTTTGCGAGTGAAATCTATATCTTAGCTTATGTTTTTCAAACTCAGATCAGCGTCACCAATTTTATTCTTTTCGTATTCAGTGGAAGAAATCCACAACACTCAGAGAAGAAAATCATTTTTTTTTCCCCATTTCTAACTATATTTAATATCGGAAATTTGTAACATAACTCTGCACTCAGAACATTCAAATTTGAAAAGCAGAGAGACTACTTTGAGGAATACTTGTATCTTCAGCCTAATGATGCCATTAACATGTGACCGTAAATCTAGCTGTAAAATGGTCTCTGTCAATAACAGCAGCTCCTAATCGATGCATGTAGATTCCAGATCTTCAGCAGTCACTGGTTGATGCAGCTGCAATTCACAAACATAAGCTTTAAACATGGGATGAGGATGCCAAGATGTTTATCCCTATAAACGTGGTTGTGAGTTATGTAATGAAGAAACAACATTGATCCTTTCTAGGACTCAAATAATTGTAGTCGAATGAAAATCAAGATTTCACAAAGCCATATTCAGGATTTTGATCAATCAGCCCACAAACTTTTTGTTAACTCGATTTACAACTTCAAAAGGATTCAGCAAATAAGAACTGGCAGGCTGATTCAGAACTTGAGAAGAGTTGTTCTATGAATGATAAGCAATATATTAAGAAATCATTTGAATGCAAACCCAGTTTTAAAAGTGAAAACATTATACATAGAACACCTTTTTAAGAAACAGGGTAAGCAGAGTTGCTGTTTTCCTTGTATAGGAAACCAACTCCTTCAAATAAAAAGGAATGACAAAAACGAACAGCATAAGCTCGCCCTTCCTACTAGGACAAATCATACAATATTTGGAAGCAAAATGACTAAAAATTTATGTCTCAAAGATTTTACCACAGATGCAGAACCAACTCATTTATTTCATATCTACTCTTTCATTGAGAACCCTCCAAATAAGATGTTAAGTTACACATAAAGACCGTGTGTTTCCCAAGGGATATGTAGGTCCATCTCCCTGGAATTTACCCAGGGGTTCACACAATCAACATTATGGCTCTCTTACTCATCTCTTCTACCTGGCATGTTATTAGGATTTTTATCTTGAAAGTCTTTTGTCTAGAAATTGAGTTTCCATTACACATAGTTACTGGAGGGTATAGTTGATGAGTCGGGTATGTTTCTTAAGAATCTGAAGAGCATCATATAAAACAGAACTATAGTTATACATACATGCTTTTGTTCTATTGTATTATCAATGCACATGGAATCAACATTATTGTATTATCAAATGAAAACTTACTGTCTTGGAAACAGTGAACCAGTGAAACGCACGCAAGAATGCATCATCCTTTGAGGGCATTGCATCATGATTCCATACGGTGACATTTTGAAAAGTCGCATTTGTCTCCCAGCAGTTCGAATTTTCGGTGTTAATTTTCTTATCAGAACTTTTCTTCCCCAAGATGAAGCCTGTGGAGAATAATAGAGTTATAGCATAAACGAAAAAAGTTGTAAATAAAATAAATAAGATTTGAGAATGATACTATAAAGAGTAAACAAATTTAGAAACCTGGATGTAAAACATACAACACTGTTAGGTCATCATGAAATAATTGAGTAGAAATTAAGCCATATTTTCAGTAAATGCACTCAGTCCACATCATATTCAATAACAGACAACGCTAATTACAAACCTTAATAAAGTCTGATATACTTACAAAATTTAACCTCTTACAACTATTAATCATAGCAAAATTATAGAATTGGCAAAATCGAAAAAGAGAAGGGGTGTGTGATAATTGCCAGAATAGCCCTGGGGAAGGGGAACAGTGGTGCCATGTAATTTCCTTCCTCTGAAGTATGCTTCCTCCACTTTTAGCCCATCCACCTCCATTCCTACATTATTACACAATGAAATTACCTTCATTCAAACAAAAACCTAAAAACAACACAAACAGAACAAGGCACCCTCTCAGTGCATCAACGACTTGTACAATCTATATATATATATATATAGTCTACCTACCAGTGAGTTTGGGCTTGAAGTAGTGAGAAACAGACGTGGGACCGTCGTACTTGATGCAGCATGGCAACTGATGAACCTTCCCCGTCAGCTCCACCACTGCAGCGCTCAGATCGACGGTGGCTGAGAGTGACGATCCTTCATCTCCACCGTCCATTGGATTGGAGTATCTAATTTTTTAGTAGGTTCTCTCCTCTGCCACACTCGACTCGACCCTTTCATAAAAGCCCTAATCTTATTTGCCCACTCTGTTTCCCGCGGCTTTTTGAGATTTTTATTTTTTATTTTTGAGGCTATAGGGTGAGTGTATACCTGTATCCTCCCCCGAAATTTCATGCTACCAAACTGGATAGTATTCAAGTGTATTTATCAATCACTAAACATGATGATGTCATAATATGAAATAACTATTTCATGATCATGTATGATTCAACGGTTTAAAACTCATTTGGATACGTACCCATTTGAATAGCATCTCAAGTGGCATGAGAATCCGCACGTGCACATAACGTGACCAACTATTTATAGGAATTGATTTTGTGGATGTGCCGATACAGAATTTGTTTGATTGATTTATTTACTCATGAGAAAGATAAAAATAATGATATAATTAGATGTTCTTTGTGCATTATATCATGTCAAATAAACTAACTTTTGAACTTTTCGAAAATAATAATCTCAAGTATACTTTGGGATTGTTTGCAAACTCTTAAATTAAGTACTTATTAGATTATATATTAAATTAATCTATTTGAGAATGTTTGCAAACTCAAATTGTAATTTTGATTCTCTTAAATTAAGTGATATTAATCCATAATTTATAAGCTGGTAAAAGGGGTGCCTAAAAGTGAATATAGTATTTTTTTAATTAAAATAATTTAATTTTGGATATATCAATCACTTTTAATCACTATTTTATTTTATTTTGCAAACAATCATCTGCAGCTTTTTTTTTTATTTTTCACTTGTATTTGCAAACACTACCAACTTTTGATTTTTTTTTTTTTATCAATTCTAATTATTTTCAATTATAATCAATTGAATTTGCAAACATTCCCTTCACATCAAATCAATTATGTAGAATCTGTAACCCTTTCATGATACTTGGGGCTCTTTGGAATTAGGCTCCCGGATCGTGATACTTGGGACTCTTTGGAGTTAGGCTCCCGGAAGATCTACGCTACATATGTAATGTAATATATATTTATATATATATATATATATATATATATATGTGTGTGTGTGTGATCCACCATCACATATACATGTGATGGTGAGTCATCCCGGTACCCTAACTCTCGGAAGCTCCCAAGTATAACCCCCAATTTCATTGCCATATTTTGATTCCCCACGTGGTTTTAAATGAAAAATGATATTTTTTCCGCACATCATTAAGTAATAAAGTATCTAATGACATAGTAAGATACTTGCATGACTGAGCAGTAAATGCTGTATAATTTTAAATCCATACGAATTTTACAACATCGATTGTTCCAGCTAAGCACTCGCATCTATGAAAACACTGATTTAAATTACATTAGAAGACGGGCGATTAATCTGCATTAAGAATATTTTTACCAAAATTTTATGTCCATATTCAATTCTCAGGATCCGTTAACACAGGGCTCTCCAATTCCTCCATTTGTGCAGAAGCAAAAGACTCTTCAGTGTCTACGCTCGACAGAGACGAAGGAGAGTCATCGGAATCTGAAATGACCTCATCATCCATGATTATGTGCTCATCATCATCATCTTCTTCGTCAATCTCAGATGCATCTGACCCCGAACCTCCCATCAGAAGCTTATTTATTGCACCTTTTGCAGTTTCCACAAACCATTCATCCTCGGGAAGGGAACTGATAAAAGTACAAATTCGTTCAATGAAGAAAAGTACACAAATTGAGAATCAGTCACATATCAGGTACGTAAATGAACAAATGACTACCTTTGTGGATTTATTCCTCTAGCAGAGAATGCCTTGACGGCACGAGCAATTATGTCTGATGATATCTTATGCACATGCCTAGATGGATAACCAGCAAACCGTGCAATTTCAACGGTAAAGTGCATATCAAGTACCAACTGCAGTAGAGGATCCAATAAATGAGTGATGATTAGGAAGAGAGACCTAATATAGAGGATTCCTTTTTAGTTTTTACCTAATTTAGAAGCTTTAATCATAAATTTTCATATCACTATCATCCTAATTTTTTCACGAGTGTATCTAATCTTATTATAAGCAGTTTAAACAATTTAGAAAGAAAATGAGCTGGCTTAAATTCTCTCGTAATGGTTCATAAAAAAGTGATTCATGCCCTCTCCATAGGTTTAGGCTGTCCAGCATAAGAAATACAATGTTAAGTTTCAAAAAACATAAAGAAAGACAATTTAGTATTATGAAAACCTGCTGCAATCCAACTGGCCGAAGAGGAGCTGTATCTTGTTCCAGAACACCCCAAAATTCCTGCTCGTCAGACAACCACATCACCACCGTTTCTGTTAGCCTAGCCAGTAAAACCTTCTGTATCTTTTCCCTTCCTAATAGAACATCTCCAGCCACAGCAGCTAGTTGCTGCAGCTTCCCAAATAATGCCTATACAAAACAATTCTGAATGTCAAAACTAAGTACAACACCTGATAAAAATGTGCATGACAGGCCTTGAGGTAGACAAAAGGGACCAAAATTGGAACTCAAATGTGTACATGATTTGTGAAATTCAATCTACACAAATCTCTAGAGAAAACATAGGCTGCAGGTTTGGATAGGCAAACAACTAATATGCCATAAGATTTCGGATATCATATTCATGAAATAACTCGATAAAGGGTGAAGGAATTTGGTAATATTTCACATATGTCCAAATAATAAGGATTCACAGATAGGGAGGTCATTTTAAAAGCTCCCGAGACTCCAAGTCCCGATACAATCGCAATCATTTAATTGGTGGGATCCACGTAGTGCACACCATTCATTGATGGTTGTGATTATACAAGGAGTTGAAGTGGCAAAACTCACTAAGAAACACTCCGCATTTGAGTACATTTAACGGCATATAAATAGGTAGAGTGCATCACTACATTTCACGACTACACGTCACGTAACGCTTTCAACAACCAGATATATGATTGACTTTGAGATGAGGGAAAAGGCGGAAGCACTAATCAGAAACAGGCACATCAGATAACTTGGGGTGGGGATTCTTCATAACTGGAGGAAAAATGAAAACCTGGAATGGTAATGAAGGCAGAGGATCAGAGTTCCGGATCAAATCTTTTCCTTTTCCCCCTACATATATCTGTGCATCCAATCTAGCCTCCCCATCTCTTGAATAAATGAAACTTAGAACATATTGTCGACAGAAATGATCTCTAAGTTTATCCAGAGAATGCTGAAGTTGGCGTCTCCAATCTTTAGGATCAACAGCTAGTTCATTCCCAGCTTCCTTGCTTTCATTCAACACATTCCAAATTCGCGATACTACCATAGGCAATAGTTCTTCAGCAATAGTAAATGCAGTTCCCAATAACGCAAGCTGCTGTGAATCCGTCTCAGCTTTAAAAGGTACAGGCTCTTTTAGCTCTGTCAGATTGTCATCTTCAGTTGGGCCATTTAAAGCTTTTACCAGGACCTCAACATAATTATCAAAAAGTTGCGAAATTCTTGTCAATACATTTCCTCCAAAATGCAGGATGACTAACCGAGTTAGCTGCTCAACTATCTCCTGGAAACACATGTATCAGTCAGATCTCATAAATTCTGCATATTAAGAAAAACAATCACCATTTTTCTTGGGCTGTTTGTGCCCATTTATCATTAGTACTAATCAATTTGTTCAACAGAATAGTAATCATTCACCTCACCTTGACAACAAAAATGAATCTCATTCCACAATCAACAAGCATACGATCAGATGAAGTTGCAAAAGTAGAAAGAGGAGATGCAAAACGAGGTGATAAAGGCATGCTCTCATCACCTCCAACCAAATCAAGAACTACTTTTCTGGCACGTCGGAAATTCAATTCCAGGACTTCTTCAACATATGGTTGCAAAAGCACGAGAAGCAACTTTGTGAGCTTCAGCTCCTGTGATTCCAAGGCGGAGCAGTGGTTAAGACTAGCCTGAACACATACACTAGCTGCACGCAAAGCAGAAGATGTCTCAGAAGATGGTGCATTTTCCTTGACCAATCTGATTAGAGATTCTATTTCCCATTCTGCCCATTGAACAACTCTATTACTATAAACAGGATTATCCCCGAACATCAGGCCAGATTCTTTAGTTGCCAGTGAAATCATCGAGAAAACAAGGTTAGACAATGTAGCTGAATATGTTTCAGGATAGCAAGGGCACAGAGCAAGAAAATCCTCAATGCTTCTCTGGAGGCGGGATCCATAAGATTTCAAAAATATCTGATGTGCCAAGGGACCTTTACCAAGCTTTAGTAATCCCGATAATACCTTCTTCAGTTCCGAAATACCAACTGATGGCTGTTGGCTGATCTCAATGAGTTGGTTCTCAAGTGTTGCTTTTCTTTTTGTTAGTGCAGACCTAAACGACGAGCATTCATCGATCGAATTGTCCCCTGATCCTTTCAGCTCTGGGTGATTTCGCTCTTCAGCATCAATTGCATCTATTGCTTCTTCAATTTTATGCTCCGCCAGAAGGACATCAACATGCTCCAAAAATTGCATCCTTTGATCCTCCACTTCGGTTGAGAATATATCATCAATTTCACGAGTTGGAGAGGTATCCTTAGCTTCCAAGTCATCGCCACCAGCTTGGCTCCATTCTTCCAATTCTCGGGAGACACCACCCATTAGATCCTGCACAAGGATCCCCTGAGCAGAAATATGTTTTTGGAGCTCATTTAACTCGTGCTTCATTTCAACCACTTCATCGGATAACCTACAATTATTAATAAGTACATAGAAAAGGCATATATAGTAAGTCTCACTAAAATAGTACTGTCGCTTTAATTGAAGTATGTTGCAAAATCACCGGAGTGCAAGACAATTACACCCACGATGCAAAAGAGCTGGCACAACAGTTTGGTACATCCAGCTAGAGATCATAGCAATTTTACGGATCTAAAAGAATCAACTATGGGGAAGCATATCAATTCTCTCATAGCTTTGTATACAAGAGAATGTGCACATAAGAACTCTCAATATCCGTCTAACTTTGTCCGTTAAGATTAGCATACAAGCAACAACCAGGGAAGGTTTTTTCTCTTACCGCAAGAAAGCCAAATACTTGGTGCGTGTATTACTGCACAAGTCCTCAACTGCATCTTTCAGATCCAAAAGCTCAAAACAGATCTTTCTGATTCCCTACAGGAAAGTAACTTCCAAATTATTATAGATAGCGATAACACAGGATACTGATAACGAAGTTAGTTAAACAGAAGATCCAGAACGATGAAAGCAATTAAATTAGGTGCGGAAATCGAAGAAAATCAAATTACAAATCAAAGAGTTGAGAAGCTACAATTTAGATACCCTCTACAAATTCAATACACAACCGCCTGAAACTTACCATATTTCTCTTATTTCCTAGCTTACAACCATGGTTTTCATGAAATAAATCCTAATTAACTCGTAAATAGATAGAATTCATCTGAACAAACCACAAGAGAGAGAGTCCACATTCCCGACTGGAAATTGACCAGAGAGAGAGGGCATTCTTGAAACCATGGCACAATCCCTCCGGAGTAAAGTGCACCAACTCGAAATCGTTGTTATACATTGTAATGTTGCAGCTTGGATAAGAAGTTACGCTTAGATAATTTTGGAAACAAAACAACTACAGTCAAAATCATCCTTTCTTCGCGAAATTAACTCGAGATGCGGAGTCTTCCGAGTTCGATCAATTCACTTCGAGAACAGGCAAAACATGCACTTTCATCCCCAAGATTTCATATGTATGTATATATATATATATATTCGTAGCATTATATCATCAATTCGCGCAGAGAAGAAAAAAAGGTAAAATCGTACTCCATTAGGGGATGGAGAGTCAGCTATAGTGTTTCGAGTTTTGAATTTCTTTGTTTATTTATTAATTTTACCTTTTCAGTCTTGGACTGGTAGAGAGTATCGATCTTGGACTGCGGGGTGACAGTTTCCATGGAGGGGAAATCATCTTCCTCTTCGCTGCTTTCCACCATTTTCATTCTCTCTCTCTCTCTCTCTCTCTCTCGCCTCGCCTTGCCTCACCTTTTAGATTGAAGTTAGGAAAAGCACAAGCTGAAAACAACGCTGAAACGAAGAAGAAGTAGATTCTATTTCCACTCTGGTTTTCGCTTTCAGAACTGGAAATAAGGGAAGGCAGATTTTGGCTTGAATACCCGCAGACTCAGACAAATCTGTCGTCTTTCTTCTTGTCTAATTAATGCTCCCTATTTAAATTAAATGAGCTGAATTACTTTTGTTAAAACATAAATTAGTTTGATTGTCTTACAAATTGTCGGGCTCTGCTTCCCCTAACGGGAGGCCCGTACTCTGGATTTCACGCGCCATGAGTTTTAAGATTTTTACGAGTTCCTTTTTTAGTGTGTGTGTGTGGGTGGGTCGGGCCGGGGCGGGGGCTTAATAGTAATTGGACTGCAATTCAAATCTTCTGTTAAACTATTTTTATTACAATTCTTATTACACGTTAAATTCAATACGATAGACGACAGTGAAACATGTTTGATTTAAAATTCACCGTAGTAAATTAATTGGAAGGTTAAAAATACGCCTCATAATAATAAAGTTTAATAATTATCTAATTACTAACTATTGCTACTCTATTTCAATCTAATTAAATCACGTTGAAGAGTTACAAAATGGTCATCAAACAAAAGAATCGAATTATGTTGTCACATCACCACAAAATCATTGCCTCCTCTTGAGACCTACGATTCCATATTTTCGAGACGACTGTACTCCCCCAGTGAGAAGACCAGATTGAACTCATTCATATTTTGCCATATACTTATAACTTACATATAGTAAGTTCATAACAAAAGTAATTGCCGTATGATGGAGCAACTGCTTGAGAACTTGAATCGGTGAGGAAGACCAGATAAGACTCTAATGCCACATTTCCCATCTGTGTTTTCTCCCTCATTATATTTTCATATAATCATTTCTGACATCATAGCTTCACATCACAGGATCAAGAATGCAAAATGAAAGTAATTTTACTAGAATAAACAAACTTAATCACTGGATTAGCGGCATCTCCCGTCACAGTAAGGAGGGCTTTAGAGTGATCAAACATGCAATGGGAAGAAGATGAAGAAGAAGAAGAAGACAATTCAGAGTCACTAATCCATAAGCTTTCTCAGACTGTTTAATGTTACAACCAGATGGCACATATTTAATTTATCATCATAATGTGACAGATGAATTCAAAAGGTAGAAAAACCAGAAACACTGAAAAATCACCCATCCGTCTTCTCATTAGCAGAAGAAGTGTAGGCAACATCAGCCGCAGAGGTATCCATGTCGTTAAGCCCCAATTCCTCATTTTGCTCCCAGGACCTCTCGTATTCCTCAACTGAATATCACAGCACACTTTGTAAGTAACTGGGTAAAGCGCTATAATTTGAAGCTGGAGATATGACAATCATTTGCTCTGCTCCCACAGAGAGCTTTACAAATCTCACATTTAATTCAAAAATTCCACACACACTATATGAAACTATGGCAAAGGAAATAGAAAATGTAGAAGACAACAAACTTACAAGTTAACTGATTGTCATCCTTAATGTCATCAGTTGCAGGGGCAACAAAGGAGTTGGCCAAAGCATCATCGATGATCAAACTCCAAGGTTCTTCCAAGCCTTTTAGCTGTAAGAAATCAAAGATTTATCACCTTTAAATTGACAAGGGCATGGATAGAGCAAGCTATTATAGCAACATGTTCTAAAAATAGGGGATCACTTAATTGCAAAACATGGGGAAGCATAGGTCTCGAAGTCCAGTGGCATGTTAAACTTAGTACACGTTATTTCAGAATATGCACCTTGTCAAGTGTTGTCCTAAATTCTTTCCACTTGCTCTTTTTCGTATCATCAAGACTATCACCGAAAGTAAAACCATGTACTCTCTCAAGACCTGCAATTTAAATAGACAATAAGCTCTGAGATTTGAGAGAGAGAGTGTGGCGTTGCAGGACATAAGCAATAAAAATGTATCATGCTCCATTTGAAAAACCCATATATTTTTCTGTAGTAGAATTCCACTTCAAGGCAAGACTGCAGTTCCTAGAACTCCTCCACACAACACCACCCCCATCTCACCAAAATATGGGTGGCGAGGGGATGGTAATTTGGCTAACAATAGCAGCTGCATAACATTTTAATTTATTAAAAAGGAGAACAAGAAAATAAGGTAAGCCATACTCACTTTCACCAATCTTGGATATCAAGCCTTCAACAGTCGTAACAAGTCCACCTAATGTCCCACTACCCAATTCCAACTTGAGCTCTGGAATTATCACGGAGGCAGTATCCGACTAAGATCAAATATCCAAGAACCCGTGTAAGAAAACCAGCAAGCTTAAAAAAAGAGCAAATAAATAAAGGCATCATAAAAAGAAAAGAAAAGTATTTTGGGCAATGGCGAAAGAAAAACAAAAGTATGTTGCATGTGATATACAAACAGTAAAACGCTACATTTAGAAAAATGAGACTGATGGGAAGGTTGATAAAATCGCCCTACAAAAGTTACTGCACAAATAACTAGCCCAAGTGCATACCTTTATCACATCCCGACTAAGGTCTTTTATGTTCTTCACATGAACTGTTATCTTTTTTCCTTTATCAGGTATACGTCCACCAGGCTTCACCTGCAAAGTACAACATTAAATCATATGTAAGTTAAAAGGAGACAAAAGGAATTTGGTTCAAATGCAGACCAACACCCAGAAAGATGTCGAAAGATGCATACCTCAGAGCTGCGGTAACCACAGGAGTCGCAAGAGGAGGCCATAACAATCACTTCTTGGAAGTAAGGAATATCTGTCTATGGTTAAGCTAGCAAATTGATTAATGAGTGCAGACGCAAAACAATATTGGCCGGCTCCAACAGTAGTAATGATACAGCAGTACTAGATTGACAACTTCAATTGTTTGTACAGAGAAACTAGGACTCAAACAAAAAACATGCATCATGCAGCTAAAGCTGCGATGATAACACTTTTTTTTTTCTGGCATATAATAGAAACTATTCCAGAGTCCAACGGTGTAAGTTGCATCAAGCAAATTAATTCAATTTAACTCAAGAATAATGGTCCAGGGCAAAATATAACATTCTTATGTATATTAATAGATGTGACCAAGTTGCATAATATATCCTTAACTGATGTTAAGAAGTCGAGAGATCGGACAAAGAGGATACTTGTAACGAACATTCTACACTCGCATTTTGTAGCACAAGTTCCACAGGTTGTCGGAAAGGTCATGACCTGTCCAGACATGCCTCAATGATTACTTGAGTAAATAATGAAGAATATTAGATGCACGATATCAGGTAACATTCACCTCTTCTGGAGCAGAATATCGAAATAAAGCATCCGCAATTTCTGCACTATTACCCTCAGCAATAGCTCGGTGTCCAGCTCTTGCTCCAACTGAGCCATGTGGTTCCCCTTGCCTTTGTGGAACATTGTTTGCCCCCTCTAAAGTATTTTCTGGATCAGGTTCCCCTTGTGATGGGTCCGCAAGATACCCTAAGGCAGCATGCTGTTCAGGTGTTCGCTCATAGAACTTAATGGTCAATGATGGATCAGGAGATGGAGCATACCTATTTAAGATAAAATCAATATGCTTTACAAAACTTAAAGTGCATTATCTGCAAGTAAATTCTAGCACTCTACATACTAGAAGGACGTATCAACATCAGCATTTATAAAAAGTTACATCACTGGATTATTTATCTGAATAATAATCTTAAAAGGATTTCCACTAATATAATATGTTTTTTTTTTTTTTTTTTTAAAAAGTCACTTACGGATTCTCAATGAAGCTGTTTCCAGCAGGATCATCAAGAATGAAGGTAAACTGTGAATCTCCAGTTGCACAAGCTCTCAGTTTTAACAAGAATTCATCTATTGCTTCAGCTGTCTGAGGATCTACTTTCTGAAACAAAAGAATAATAATAATAGCATTAACATCGTGGGGATGTCTGAGAGCCACCATAAGAATGCAAACAAAACTCCACCTTCCGCTCTTCTTGTAGAGCTTCCAACTCATTTGCAGCTCTTATCAATATCCCTTCGACCTAAAAATAATCAGAGATGATGACGAAATTGGTGAACAGTGAGGAAGTTCTTGGCAAAAGTGGGAGAAACAAGAAAAAAATTTGGGCAACACGGACGAAGCCACATAGAGTTTATCCATAGATTGGAATGCAGGATGTTCTATGAATGAACAAGCTCAGACAAGAAAATGTATTTGGGATATATAAGAGCATAGAAAAAAATGTACATAGCAACTTCGTTAGACATTTAGATTAACTACTCCATCTAGAATGATGTATATTGCTCCACAAAGCACCACAGACAAACAAAATGACACGGGAATACTATCAGCCAATAACTACCCTACAATTTACTCAAAAAAAAAACATGCACAAAAGAAAACAAAAGAACAATTAATCATTTTAGGAATTTCAGACTTTGAAGATCAGAAAAGCATTCCTGTTTCTCACTTAAAGAAATACTGTTGTTTTTAAAAAAGTAACTACACTTAACTAATGATACGAAACACAGAAGCAGAAATATTTTGAAAGTAATTCAATTGAGAAGAAGGTATCAAGGAGATACTGTTGACAAAGACCCGCGCTGAGCTTCAGGAGGAATCTCAAAGTCTAAATCGGGGATCTGCAAAAAAAAATCAGCACGAAAAAATTAAAATCAAAAGGCCTAGCACACTTGAAATAGAAAAAGGATGTCATCAATATGAATAGTGCAAAAAGGAAGCATTCCTCAAATGACAACAAAAATGTGGTGTACATATAACAAGCATTTAATCACTACAGTCATCCTTGTGCATGCACCTCACGGAGAGGAAGCAAATAAGGTTCTATGTTCAGCAACTAGTAGAGAAAAATACCTTGATCGTGGCGGTTTCTGATTTCACCACTTGACGATGGAACATCTGCAAAAAGAAGACAACTGGCGTGATAATTATGCAAAGCTTAAATCAAGAAACTTTGGAAAAATTACATACTAACTGTAGACAAACTGGGTACCAAACCACTATCTCCACATACAATAATTTCGCACATGGGATTTCTAAATCACTAATCAGACTGTATTAAATGATTATGAATGAAAAAAAAAAATTGCATCGCCCAAAGTACCTCAAAATATTAGAGTTTAAAACAAGATTGAACTCTAAAAGACCACTTTGAGCATAAAATTTCACATAAACAAATTTAAATTCACTTTTAACGTGACTCCATGATATAATTTCATGACTCTAACCCACAAAATCCTGCTCCTCAGAAGACAACCTTTTGATCACCTGAAGGAACTTTCAGGAGGTATTGACAGCCTTTCGGTTGGATTTCACCGGCGGATTGCACTTCATTATTCCTAAACAACAATGCACAAAGAGATTAAACAAGCAGCCAAAGAAGCACTAACTCATGAAAGATAACCTCAGCTGCTTGTATACTTGTAGAAAGAAAAGGTAAATTACCTCTCACCACAATGAGGACAATCAAAGGCTGACAACAGAATCTGCAACGAAAGACACAAAAAATTAAACCAAAGCATTAAAGTGGATGAGTTAATGTTTCAGCAGTCCAAATTTAGGCCTTTAACACAGCTACTTTGATTTTTGTTTTAACAACAAAATCTGATAGTAAATCTGTGAAACATAGTTGGACATGCGAGGAACTTACCTTTCTAAAATGTGGAATTACAGTCAACAAAAACCGAGTCACCCCCTGTAAACAATTATTGATCAGAAAATGACAATGAAGTTAAACCATAATGTTCAAACATAAAATTGTAGACCTTATCAAAATCAAAGTCATCTAACATCGCTAAATACTCATTCAATAAATTTTACCCATATAAGTAAAATCAAGGGCCTTAAACAAGACGGGGGAAAGTCAAATTGCAGTTTTTACAAATACAATGTCCAATCCCATAATCCAAATGGAACATGCAGCGGTGGATTTCCTAATAGCAAGACGTATATCAAGATTGCAGAAGAGCCTTAATATTAGAAACCAATATCATTGCATAAAGAAAAAGATACCGCAAGATTTAAGACCCTCGAATCAAAAAAATTCTGGGAACAATCTCAATGCACTCCTCATCCTTATAACTTCAAAGTACATTCTCCAGGCCGCAAAAGGCAAGAGTGTAAGTTCACAAATCTAAGCATATAATGCCAAGATTACTAAAAACAAGAAACCAACTACAAATTCGTCAATGTCACTCATACAGTGTAAACTAAACTACCAAACGTATAACATTCGGACCATCAAAAGAACTAGTAAATGAGCACAATCCAGAAACTATATAAATTCAAGAATCATCATCCAAAAACGTGAAAATTGCAGTAAATTTTAATACCGTAACACACAAGAAACGTGACATAATACCAGAAAACGTCGCGAACTGGATATCAGTATGAACACAGAAACAGCTAAGGTCAGGGGAAAGTAATATACAGATATATCAAAAGGCCGAAAAGTTGAAAAGGTAAAAAGAATAGACATACATTCTGGCCACAGCGCATGCATAAGCTCTCGATTACGTAGAGGGGAGCGTCGGAATGTTCAGCTGAGACGGCCTCCGCCACCGAACCAACGTCCACGATTTGTTGCTCTCTCTGTGTTGTCGTCCTGGTATCCATTGATGATGATGATTAATTCAACCCCCAGAACGTGGGTTCTTGATACTTTCTTGCTACTTACTTAATCACTGTTTCTTACTTAAATTCTTGTCTCACTTTATTGAGAGATGAAGGAGGCGGAAGGAAGGTTAAACTTTGAAGAATACAGAATACCCGACTTTCTGAAAGAAGGGCTCTAGAACATCTGAGAATTTTGTGGGAGTCGTTTATTGTCTTTTTGAAGATATGATTACATGTCAAACAATTTACAAACAGCCGTCTTAGCTCAGCCGGTAGAGCGCGTGGCTTTTAACCACGTGGTCGTGGGTTCGATTCCCACAGACGGCGAAATCTAAAAAATATTTTTGCGCATTTTCAGACAGTGATTCATTTCCTTTTTTACTTAGTTTAGTTTGTTAAAATAGAAACCCTTCATATTTGTAATACTTTTTTAATCTTACGTTTTTGCTGATCAATTAAATTTGTAATACAAATAGAAATATAAGTTGACTCGTTACTTATAATGTTGTGAGACTTGGTGGTTTGAATAGTGAGAATAATAGACACGAATTACCAAGATGGAATACTTTATAAAGATGTTAGAAACTGATTATTAAAGCCAATTATTTAAGTGATCTTGTACACCATATACAAAAATTATTTGGTTAAGAATAATCTATTCTGAAAGTAACAAAATTATTGTATTTACTCACTCCAAATCACTTAAACTTGTATATAGCGTTGAAACAAGTGTGAGATTTATAAAATATTATATATTTGATTTCTCACAAAGGGACTTAATTTGGGTATAAAACAATCATCGATCTTCTTGAGTGGAGCAAGTTTCCAACTTAGATCGAGGTTGGAAAAATATAGTTGGAGTAATAAATGACATGCCTCAAAATATTTAAGAGTTGGGGTACTAATAGTTTCGTATAGTTTGTACAGATAAAAGAGGGATGTGTGGCACGGTCCTCAAATGCCACGTGTTATCCACCGACGGATGAGCATCCGGGTGGGGTAGGTTTAACACCCAAATCAAAACCTATGAATCCTGAACTGTTTGGTGAATATGCTTAAATATTGAGCATAATTTTTTCAAATAGGTTTTTCACCTATATAAGGACTTTAGTCAATAGTGGATATCATTTAATATGGTCCATATTTGTTGTAATATACCTCTTAAATTGAAGATAGTTTGAAATTTTATTTTGTTCGTTAACCACCAAAATTTGTAGTGCTGCTATTTCGAGTTTTTTGGTTGTTATTTTGTTTATCTTTATGGAAAAATGTTATATACCACCTTTTCCAACTTTAAATCTCAATGTGACTTAGAAAATATAATGATGTATTAAACTCATTGAAGTCATTTCTTACCAAAATTAGGGGAAGTAAAAATCGATGATATATAACATTGCTCTATTTTTATTAGACCAATATGCACACCACACATCTCATATTTAATTTTTAGTATCAAGCCACCTCAGTATCCGAAAAACGATTGGTCGTTTCAAAAATTAAAAGGTGTAACATTTTGTCCCCTCAACTTGATTAACATTTGGCTTGTCGTGACATGTTGCTGACATCGCACTGGTTTGACCATTGTAATCTGACCACTGGAAAAGTTTATTAATTTTGCCTCCATTTATTTTTAATAAAATGAGTTTTTTTGTGTGCTTATAATTTTGCTTGTTTTAACCAATACTTGGTTACGTTTTTATATTAACTTTTGTGCAAAAAATAATACACTGATTTTCTACTAATTTCTTAAGGAAAATTTACTAAAACTCCCTTAAAATAAACTTTATACCCAAAAAAATACATGATAATATTTTTTAACCCAAAAAACTTATTTCACCAACATTTCTTTTGAAAAAATCCAATATTATAAGGTTAATAAATTTATGGATATAATTGTCCCTAACCTTCTAGAGCAAAAATTAATCAATTGTTGTTCTCTTTAGAAATTTTATATCGATAATTGATACTAATTATGATTTTAACATTACATTCAAACTTTTAATCTTCTTAAACATTTAAAAAAATTTATTTTCAATACTTATCATATTAAAAATAAAATAAATTATATAAAAATATTTAAAGTACTTAAATTTCAAAAATAAATTTCGTATTATACTATCTATCAATTTTAAAAATTAGAAAAAAAGATTCGATAAAAAAATTACGTTATCAATTCTTAAATAATGTTTTAACTGGCATGGGGTTGAGTTTCGATATGGTTTAGTGCTAAAATTTTAATTTTAAAGGGGTGAAATGCAATATGTACTTTTAATACCCAAAAAAAAAAAGGGCAAAATTCATTTCCCCTCCCCCTCTACTATAGACACACCATCAAATATCCCCTCTACTCCTAAAACATTCAAACACCCCCCTCTACTATATTAAAGTAGATCAACACCCCTGGATACATTAATAGACAAAAATACCATGGATTTAAATGATACAATCACTTAGAACCCATCTAGTACAATCTATCTAGCATTTTACCCCCTTTATGATTAAAATTTAATTAATTTGATCACAAATTTTATTTAACAATAATTTATTAAGTACACAATCTTTGGATCAATTACAAAAATAAATAGAAATGTTTGCTATAATATATACATAATAAAGAATAAGTTTTAAATTATTTCATGTAAATTTATATGACTAATTTATTATATATTTTTCCTTTGGAGAGAATTTAATAAATTTACTCTTCTTTTTTCTTTCGATAACTTAGTAGCATTAATATATATTTTTGTTATTTTATGCTTTGTAATTTTAGTTGCATTTTCGTGAAAGTAAATAACTAAATATTATGACATTGTATTTAATATATCTTGAACTATGTATGTACGTCTTATTCACATAGTAGTATTAATTATACCAATTAAAGAAAGAGTAAAAAAGAGAAGCAATTATCACTAATTAACGTAAAAAAAGTCGTGCTCATAATTAAGTGTGTACATATTATAGTAATACGTAATATACTACTTAAAAAATTAAATGATTGATTTTATGAAAAAACTAACAATGAATAACATGGATTATCAATAGCTATTTAAAATAAAATTAAAGTATTACATATAAAAGAATTATGATGTATTAAAAATGATCAAAAAAATTTATGTGAGATTTTTTTAAAGTTTAATGTCTTTTTCATAATATTACAATCGTATCTCACTATTTATTTCATATATATTGAAGATTCATTTATTTAATTAATTTAGCATTAAATTAATTTTGGACTCAAATTATATTGGAATATAATCGAATTGGGGTAAAGTGCTATAGATTATTATTGATGGGTGAAAAATGAATTTATTAATTTTATATAATCAAGGGTATTTTTTTTCTATTAATGTGTGTAAGGGGTATTTGATGTATTTTAATATATTAGACGAGGAGTGTTGGAAGGTTTTAAGTGTAGAGGCACAGGAAAAACGAATTTTGCCCCAAAAAAACAAATGTTAAACCAAATCCGACTTTTCGAATCGGGTTCAACCCGGTTTCAAAGGGTTACTTGGAAGTGCAAGTGCCAACTCAATTTCTTCTTTTAAGAAGGAATTATTTTGTAGTTTAAGCAAAGTGTGAAAGAGAAATACAACAGGCAGCTCAAACTTGTTGCTAAACTTAAAGTAAAGTCGTTTGTTTTCTTCTCTCTCTACAAAAGCAGAGAGAGAGAGAGAGAGAGAGAGAGAGAAGGGGGTGTGCAATCTCAACGTCTGGTGATAAAACTTCCAAGATCTGGAGCAGAAATCAGCAGAGACGAGAAGAAAAACAGTAAGGTACGAGCATCTGGTGGTGCCGGATAGATACATCATACATACTAGAAGTAATTTGAAATTTGAAAATGAGTCAAAACAGCCGAAAAACGCTGATCTACGCACTGGTGGCTCGTGGAACACCGCCGGTAGTTCTGTCGGAGTACACGGAGTTCAGCGGAAACTTCAATTCCATAGCGTATCAGTGCCTCCTCAAGCTTCCTTCATCTAACAATAAGTTCACCTACAACTGCGACAACCACACCTTCAATTACCTGGTTCACGATGGCTTTAGTAAGTCAGATTTATTGTTGAAGAAGTAATTTTCGTTGCCTTTGTTGTTTTGATTCGTATAGGGATATGCTTAATAGTTAGGCGATTATGTTGTTTTAACTAGGTTATTGTGTACTTGCTATCTGCCAGTGTAAATCGTAATTGTTTGTTGATACCTTGGTCTGGATCTTACGATATAATCAGTGTATTCGCATTGTTTAGCGATTTCTGATGATTTTCCTGTCATTCTTGTGTGTGTTCTCAGATTGATTTGCAATATCAATTTTCCTCTTAGGTTAGGTTTGGTGGAGGTGAATCTGAAGTTCATGTACTTTATGAAACAGATTTACTAACTGAGTGGTGGTGTTCTCATATTCATGAAACCAGTATTTACTATTTACACATGGTGAAAAGTGGTCTGGATAATTAATTAAATTATAGCCTCAGTTTTGCTAAATTCATTTGCACATTAATAATAAATAATAGAGGATCAATTTGACTGTCTCATATTGCTGTTATCTTTTGCCTGTAATGCCAAATTGCCAATCATATTTATGTACAGAGAAACAAGATTTGACTGTCAAGTTTACATAAGATTACTGACTTGCTATGCAGCGTATTGTGTTGTTGCTGAAGAATCGGCCGGAAGACAGATCCCAATGGCTTTTCTGGAACGTATCAAGGATGACTTTGTGGCAAAATATGGCGGTGGGAAGGCTGCAACAACTCCTGCTAATGGCCTTAACAAAGAATTTGGGTACTAAAAATTTTATTACAGCAAGATCTATTAGAGTTTTATCTTTGGCTTATAAACGAATCTTTGATCTCAAAAGCACTTTTTCAGACCAAAGTTGAAGGAGCATATGCAATACTGTGTTGAGCACCCTGAAGAGATAAGCAAATTTGCAAAGGTGAAGGCTCAAGTTTCAGAAGTTAAGGGTGTTATGATGGAAAATATCGAGAAGGTATGAAGACCATGATCCTTGCACAAGCAATGCATGAAATGGAGTTAAACGAAATTATTTAATTTGATGGCTATTTGGTTTTGATGATAAAGAAATTATGTCCTAGTTTTGTAGAAAAAAGGAAAATGCAATGTTTAAACGCATAGTGGATTGTGCTATGATTCTTGAAGTCTCATGCATTGGATGTTTTCATTAAAAAATGAATAAAGAGTATTCTGTTGAGACTTAGATTTCATATTTCTAACAGAAAGCAAACACTTAGTTTGATGGCATGTCTGTGAGCTATTTCTGTTATCATTTGGTCTGAATCAATTAATTGAACAAACCAGTTCAGTTCTTCCATATGAGTCTTGCTGTTGCATCTGATAGTATCTTCATCATCCATCCACTTCTTTATCTATTTTATGTACTCAGGTTCTGTTTTTTATTTCTTTTCTTTTAATGATTAGATTTTAGTCAAAAAACTGATGTAAGGGTCAACCCCATCTGCGTTTCATTTTCTAGTTTCTCTCTATGCTAATAACTATTGTTGGATGTATATCATTACGTGTCTGAAATCAACTTTTATATTATAGTATTAAATGTAGGACAGTACATGAAATATGTGTTCTTCAATGTAGGTTCTAGACCGTGGAGAGAAGATAGAGCTTTTGGTGGATAAGACCGAGAATCTTCATCATCAGGTCTCTCTCTCTCTCTCTCTCTCTCTCTCTGGGGTGGTGGTTTGTTCCTTTTAATTATGCTTCACTTTAAGTCCTGTTTGGGCTGTAAATAAAGTTCTCTTAAGCTATGGATTACCAAGCCTGCATTAGGAAATGGAGTTATAACGGCAATTGGATCCATTCTTAACTTGGACTTTACTGTATTTGACGAGTTTAGAACAGGATTTGACTGGAGGTCCCTACATGAGATGCTACAATATCACATTTTAAAAATAGGGTAACGTAAGGGCACCTGTTCTTATAGACTCGGAATTGCGTGTATGAAGTGAGCTAACTATTCTTGAGATGAGAATGAATGTTTGCTTTGCTGGACAGATTTATCTTCTTGGTTTTAAGCACGGTTCAATATGTTGTTCAATCAAACAATTTGAGCAAATCTTCAATGTATAGGATAAACAGCAAGTAATTTTATCAAACCCCCCCCAAAAAAAAAGAAGGGAATAGTTGTCATTAAACAAGAATTACATACCAATAGATTGAGATATATTTTGTGACATTTGGGAACGATACTTTTGTAGCACATGACTGATAAAACCTATTTGAAATATTATTATAAGCTTTGTTATGGGAGACAACATCCGTGCAGAATACCTTCCCACTTCCTATAATTTTTTATTAACTTGTTGGAGCAGGCCCAGGACTTCAAGACCAGTGGAACAAAAATCCGGAGAAAAATGTGGCTGCAAAACATGAAAATCAAGTTGATTGTTTTAGCTATCGTGATTGCATTGATCCTCATTATAGTCCTCTCTGTCTGCAAGGGGTTCAATTGTGGAAAGTAAATAAGTTGCTTCCACTGCAATTCGTTTGTTGATCTGTGCCGATCATATTTTGATAGCTGCGAAAATTTGATTGTCCATTAAGAAATTGGTTATATGTGTATGTATTAAAGAAGCAATGCCTATACAGTAATGATAGGTGAACTTGTTTTTGAGGAGGACAAAGTTATAGAACAATGGTAATACCGTATATTCTGCTGTGATTTTGATGAATTTCATGGACAGTTGTAATTTGATGGTTCTTTCGAGTGCATGATTGGAAAAGGTTTAGGGTAATTATAATGTTGAACTGCCAATTTCTGGAAAAATTTATGATAGACGAAGTTCAATGGACTTAGTATCTATATCTCTCATAGTAAGACGTATTATGTGCGGTCTCAAAATACACTTATTTGAGAGAGATAGATATAAAATTCACACTCGAACTATTGGACTCAGTCCAACATAGAATTACCCCCAGTTTCCATGCTGTGTCTAGTTACTATATGGCTCTAGGGGTGGGCATTAGTTTTGAAAAATCGCACCGAACCGACTACATCATTTTTATCAATTTTTTAAGCCAATCGCGGTTTTAAATTCAAAAGAAAACTGGATCATCTTATGCGGTTTGGTTTTAAATTTAGTATTAAAAAATCGAACCGCATCGCCACCGCCTACATACATATATATATATATATACATACATATCTATATATATTTCTTATTATTCTTTTTTAATTTGAATTTTTAATAGGTTTTACTCAGAATATTATTTCTATTTGTAGTTTTATTTACTATTTGTAGTTTTATTTACTATTTGTTATTGAATTGATATGGTTATATCTTTTACATGATTAATAATATGTTCAATCAACATTTGTACTTGAGACTTAATATGAAAATATTTATGATACTTTAGTGTTATATTTTATTTAATGTGATAGACACTTTAAGAGTTTTGACGAAAAAAAGTATTATAGATAATATTTAAGACATTTGTTCTATTTAACTATCACAATTATTTGTAAATAGCAATGTCTCGTTAGATTACGGTGATTAACTATTGCTTTATAACCTTATCATATACTTTACAATATCCTTTTGCGGATTTTAATTCACAAATTTTAATAAACAAACAATTACAACATGTCATTTTTTGTAATACATGTTTATATACAAATTTCTCGTCCTACTTTTCATACAAGCTATATTAAGATATTTTCTTATAAATGAGTTTGTATCTATTTGATATATTTATATATATGATAAAATATGTATACATTATAATTATACTTAGTGCAAAATAGATATTTAAAGTGATACACTAGTACTTTTTCTAAAAGTATGATACTCTTATGTAATAATATGTAACGACATTAGTGTTTTTTTCCATGATTCATGAAGTTTAATATTGATAAATATCTCGCACACGTATTTTCTTAGTTATGAATTATCATTATCTCTTTATTAATTAGTTTAACAAAAAACATGACAAATATTGCTTGCTTATTTAGTTTTAAAATGTAAAGAAACTTGAAAAACCATCAAACCGCACCGAACCGCACCAAACCGCATAGTCAGTTTTGATTTACAAAATCGCAATTTCAAATTTTATTTTCACAAAATCGCACTTGAGAATTTGATTTGAAATTAATAAAAAAATCGCAAAACAAAACCGTGATCACATCTATATGGCCCTTGTGGCAAATGACCCACGAGTAGCGGTGAGGAAAAGGTATAAAAGGCAATGGAAAGAGTTCCACATTCAATCAGTCAAGTGTTTGGCAATCAGTCATTAGATATTGTCAAATATTCACATCTAGACGTTCCAAAAGGCATATTGTTTGTTTTCTTTTTAAGTGTCATCTTTTGTTAGTCTGACTAATATTAGGAAAATGGTTATAAAACATACCGAATGTCGCAACTTTCTTGTGTGATCTAAAGAATTTAATAAATCATTATTTCAAAAGAATACATTTTGTGAGTTCTGTTTAGTGATGATTTAATTTTTGTGAGTTCTTTTTAATGATGATTTAATTAGTCGTTGCGGTGAAAAAATTATACGTCATAGTACTTCTACACGGGCTTTAATCAAATCCCTAAAATTTTCCACCCTTTGGGCCTCAAAGAAATAACTTTTTTTGCACCGCTCTTTTGGGCTCTATGAAAGGCTAGTTGGTTGGGTTACTCTTTAGCCCAATTACCTGTCACGACATCATACGTAAGCACTGGGCTGGTGGAAGTCGGTTATCAAACTATTATTGGACTGGGCTCAATTAGAAAATTTTCACATTAAGACCCAGACCCACATTCTAAAGATCCATAAAAGGTTTAAAAGGACTGCATTATTGACCATTACAGATGGCTATGAATCCATCACGAGTATTGCACTCGTTCCACTTCAAATTACACAAACTAAAAATTTGTACATTGGCCCACAAAATAGTAACACTCGTTTTAAATAGGTGAGTGGTGACCGTATCATGGCCATAAATATGGGTAAACATCAGCGTCCATATAAATTTAGCAGCCCCAAACAGATAAACTTTTTTATGTTAGTAATTTATGAGTCACAATCAAGTTTGGTTTGCCTTTATTATCCATCACTTGATTCCACGTTTGGCACTCATTTTTTTGGCTTTGTATTTATGTATTCGAACGACTCAATCTACATTAAATATAATAATGTCAATTTTCTGCCTCTGCCGTCCATCGACGGATTTCTAATCTAATAATTGAAAATACATACATGATAATCGTAATCTAAAACAAAAATTCTCATCTTGCCTGCTGCCTATATAATATTCAAAAATTACTATATTAATATGTAGGAGTGACATCAATTATTCGAAAGAGGGGTTGCAACTTATAAGAAAAGGATATTGCGTGCCTAATACATAGCTGATGTAATAAGCTTCACATTTTATCAACCATGACGTTCCAATATATAAATGTGTATATATATATATATATATATATATAATTTTCAAAGTCAAATAATTACAAATTCTTTGGAATTTTTATTTGGGTTTCTGATGTAAGTTCTACGTTTCACAAATAATTAAAGCATAAGCTAAGTCGACAAGTAACCATTTCTTGATGCATCATTATTTATTTGCTGTCATGTTTCATTAGTGTAATTCGTTATTAATGCTTATTGTTGCTTTTTCTCTAAAGATAAATAATGGAATAAAAATATTGGTACATGTACATGTACATATTTATCAGCATCTCAATAATTATTAACGACTATTTAAATACAACAATCAATAATTTATCAAAACTCATTAATAAAGCTATTGTGAAATAGATTAATATTCGCCATACTTGAAGGTTGAGATCTCAAATATTTTTTGATACCAAATCTCAAAATATTAATTTCACTATTTGAACTAAACCTCAATAATGATGCTCATGTATAAATAATTGGTGGCATATGAAGGAAGATTGCCGTATATAGCTCATAAATAATTGGAGAATCGTGTTTGTGCTTGGATAAGAATATGACTTAACTTTATTAAATAACTATTTACAAGCGTGAAGGCAAATTCAAGATTCTAGACACTCAAATTAAAAGAAAATTAAAAAATATTTATCGTGTTACTAAAAGTTATAATATCACGTCAAACTTCACGCACACATATGTATGTATATAATTATTTTGTACTCTTTGGTAAATATATTAAATTATTGTTTCATTAATTTGGTAGATGGCGTGGACTAAAGAACGAGGCAGCTCTAATTCATATAATAATAGAAGAATAGGACAACTGAAAAAGGAAATTAAGGCAAAACAACGTCCTGAAGTAAACCCAACAAACGTTTTAAGCCATAAGTCGTGGTCCAAGATACGAGAGGGGACCCCCCACTCCTATATTTGTTCTTCAATTGTCAATTGAAAAGACACGACTATTCATCTTTCCCCTTCCTCTAGAATGCCAAAATTCATCATCAATTAAGTGAATGAAATTTCAAATAAAAAACAAACAAACAAAAGAAAGTTTTGTTACACATCTGGAAGGCACTAAATAGATGGTCTCACAAAGTATTGGATGAATGACATGTGTAATTATTAAATTTTTATTGAATATGCGTTATGCTTTAAATGCTTGCGCTGCGCGATATAATAAGATTTGAAATAGAAGTTCCTATATATACCAACAGATATTAATACGAGTGGGGGATGTTTCGATCTTTTCAACAATGAATATCGAGATTGAGCTTTTGTGCATATAGAAAATTAGTTTTAGAAAAAGTCTTTACAATTGTTATTAACAGTACCGATTGTCATAACTTACAATCATGAAAATACCTACCTAAACAAAAATGTAATTGAGACAGATGGTCCCAAGTCCCCAACCAAAATTTTAGTAGTACAAATGTTATTGAATTACTAGTTGAATATGACTACACTAACTCTATTTTTCAATAGCCCCCAAAAAAGAAATAATGCAGTAGAAACAAAGGACAATATCAATCGCAATCAGTTTGGTTTGCCATTTCATGTTATACGCGTCATTCATAAATTTGATTTATTTCGAATTAATTTTGTCTGTCAATTTTTGTCAAATGATGGAAAATTTGAACGTAACGTTTCGGCTGCTCTGTTTTATTTTCCTTTCAAAAACAATAAAAATAAATAAATGTCAAAGCAAGACTTAATGAGAAAGGCAGACAGGAACATGAAAGTAAAGCAAAAGAAATAGCTGAATTTTTTGACTAAATTTGTTAATATAGAAAAGAAATTAGGTAAAAAATAATCGCACCAACACTAAATAAAAGTACGGATAACGGGATAAGTCATCTGTTTACTAGAAATTTAAAGAAAATATGGCTGGAAGTTTGGCTAATTTTATTTTACGCCAAAAATGGGGCACTTAGTTAAATTACCTTGTGAGGAAGAAAATTGTCATGAAAAATAAAAGTATTTAAGTCGGAATGAAAATCCATTTTTTTTAGTATATATGTCAACTCTTTTAACTGAATTAATCAATCTAAACAAGGCTGTTCCATGCATCATGCATGTCATTAAGTGCCCTTTCGATTAGGAAGTCACTCATCGCAGGCTGAGCGTTAGAAGTTGCTAGTATTAAGATAATATCTCCTATGTATAATATATATAGAGACGAAGTCAGGGGTTGGAGGTGGCATCTCTTCCTTATCAAATTTTTTTAAAAAAAACTTTTGGTCTTATTCAAGACTTCGCCTCCTCATCAAAGACTAAAAATACCAAGTTTTGCCTCTTTTTTTTTGAGTAATCAAAATTCCTGATTCGTTTCTGAATATACAGAGTATATGTATCAATTCAAGAATAGAAGATTATTCATGAACTAGAATACGCCAAAGAAATAAAAGTATATCTCCATTGTTTGTACATATATATGCTATCATTACTTGCGAGAAAAAATACACCACATTTGGGCTACTTTTATTGCCAATCACCATTTCAAGGGGGAATAATTCTAGGTCGAATATTGTTTGCCCTGTGATTGATTACTCATTTTGTAAAATACATTTGACAGTGGCAGAGCCGAAAACGGGCTAGAATTTTCCTTTAGGTGGACCAAATATTTTTTCTCTTCTATTTATATATGGGAAGACAGAATATATACCAACTATGAAGTTGATCAGAACTTCCAGAGATGAAGGATAAGGCAAACACAACTGCATCTCAAAAAGAATGGTAAACACGATAAAGGGTAAAGTAAATTTAGATACACATAAAAAGAAAGTATATATATGTGTGCGTTGAGTGTTTGCTTTTTTTGAACTTTAGTACAAAAGATGCACAACTTTTATAAGAACTTTGCCTCTTATTTATGAGCTTATTATAATGGACAGATTGTAGAATCCAATAAAATCAATACCTCTTATCTGGTTATTTTTTTCTTCCAATTGATGCTAGGAATAGTGACCCCAATATATATTATAATGAAATATATGTATATCTAATAATATAAGTAGTATCTAAACTGACCAAAGTTTTGTTTAATAATTAATTATCAGTGATTGGCAGATGATATAATTTAAAGATTGGCAGCCACATTAGAATCAATCTTGCAAGAAGATGCCTCAACTTTTCCTCACTCGTGGAATTTTTTATTTTGCATATTTCCAGTCACTGTCGGATACTATGACCAACTTAATTATGGGTTCAAAATGCTGCAATAGTAATTTAATTATTTCTTTGGTGATCATGTCCGTGAACGTGTGAATATGCGGCACTTCATTATTTATGTCTTCGTGGGACCTCCACCTTTAATACTTTTTCCATTACTTTAATTGACACAAATCTGAACATAAATTAATTATGATTTTTTTAAAAAAAAATTATAAGAAAACATAATTTCAAACGTATAGTAAATATATGAGTAATAAAGAATAACGCCGTAGAGAAAAGCACTTCAAAATATCTCATCCCGACCTCGAGTTTATTTTATAATTTCAGAATGATCCTTCCAAGGTTCCCTTTAATTTGCTTTTGATGTTATATATATATATATATATATATATATATATATATATATATATATATAAAAAGATAATACTTTGATCCTATACCAACTAAAATAAAGCGACAAAAAAAGAGCTCGTCTTAATAAATTGTTTAATTAAAAAGGCAATCGGCATTTGATTTAAGCACCCCAGTCCCCAAGTGTAAAACTCTTATTATGTCTTGATTTGATTAGTGAACATGCAAAAGGGGAGAGTGGAGATGATCTGACAAATAAAAGAGAAGTTACAATCTTGTCGAATCCCTCCACTTTAACAGATATTATACTTTATTATATTTGCATTGATCAAGCAACAACAATAATTGACCATATTATATATATATATATATATATATGGTCCTTTGGAGCATTGCAGAGAGGATATTACATATTCTTTTATTTTATTAAATTTTAGTTAAATACATAATTGTGGTACATTTAGTAGCTCCAACTAGTGGGAGGCCTTGTGGACAACCATCAATAATCTTCAATTGATTCTCATGATGCCTTGATATAGAATTAATATATACATTGTTTATATATTACTAACATTACCAATCAAAACAGAAATATAAATATAATATGTTATATATGTATGCAAGTGGTGTTGATGCATACTTAGTACACGCATGTAAATAATCAAATATATAGAATGATTCTTGCTGACTTTTGCAACTTAAATTCTAGTACAATCACAAAATATTGTATATTATGAATCACGTATAATTTTTACCATATGGTTGGTTATGGTTACGTTTTGGCTTGAAATTTTTCCGAAGTTCCTAAAAATAATATAATTATAATTTGTAAAAGTTACATGGAAAAAGAAGGATTGCTCTGCTATATTGCTTTAATAGTTAATTCAACTTCATCAAAGCAATTTTAATTGCATGTGATGTTCTAATCAGCACTAGCGCTAAAAAAAATAAAAGAAATGAGGGCAGGTGGTATAGGAAGAAGTATACTAATTTGTGACAGTTTCTTTTTGATTTGATGATCTTCGGTATTCCAATTGATATATATATATATATATATATATATATATATATATATATATTTATGGATCTGGGGCTACGGTAGGTAGAAATTAGAATTATATATATATATATATATATATATATATACACTAAATATGAAGCTTTGGTTCCGATGATGGCCACATTTGCATGGTTTATTATGTTGTGGAACTCAGAGTCATATTCCACCAAATATAGAAATAGCTAGGGAAATATTGTACAAGAAAACCACACTAGATTTAATTCCCAGGAAAGATTGGAGGCGTCACAACGGTCGCGCTTAAAACCCAACCTCCTAGACAGAATTAATTAGACGAATTTAATAGCACAATATAACACTACAACTATAACTAACAATGGCTATTTGAAGAATAGCACAAAAAAAAGAACACCAAAATATAACGAGGTTCGGCTAAATTAGCCTACGTCCTCGGACCCCACCAAAATATTTCACTAAAGGACTAAAGTGAAACTATTACAAACTATAGAGGAAGAAAAAAGAAATTGTTAAAAGATTTAGGCAATTTGGGATATCTAAAAGGTGAAGAGGTAGTCCACCTTTATACAAGAATTGAACTCACCACTTTCAATGTTTTCCTATGTGGGACAAATTGCTCTTTCATTATCAAAGGGAAATGAGTCATTTCTTCACCACAATTCAACAAATCTCCACCTTGGCGAATTTCCAAAATCTTCAATCTCCTCGTCAAACGGGGTCACAAAAAACAATCTTCAAATTTTCCAATGTTCCTTTCTAGGATCATGCATATACCTGCTCACAACCCCCACTGCTTGGGAAATATCAGGCCTCGTACACACCATAGCATACATCAAGCTACCAACAACATTTACATACGGTACTTTTGACATGTATTCCCGTTCTGCTTCAGACTTAGGTGACAGTGGTGCTAAGCTTAAAATGAGGAGCAAACGGAGTACTAACTGGTTTTGACTTTTCATCAATGCCAAAACGCCTCAACATCCTACTCAGATATTGTTTCTGAGTCAAACAAAGCCTCCTCAATTTTCTATCTCTGAAAATCTCCATGCCGAGAATTTTCTTCGCCTCACCTAGATCCTTCATCTCAAACTCCCTTTTCAAATGAGTTTTCAACTTCTCAATTTCAATTAGACTCGAGGAGGCAATCAACATATCATCAATATACAGAAGAAAATATATGAAGGATCCATCTTGTAGCTTATGCAAATACACACAATGATCGTATTTGCTTCTTGTGTACCCAATTCCCATCATAAACTTGTCAAATCGCTTGTACCACTGCCTCGGAGATTGCTTCAATCCGTACAACGAATTTTGAAGTTTACAAACCAAATTTTCATTTTCAGCAACTTTGAATCTCTCTGGCTGAGTCATATAGATTTCCTTTTCCAAGTCTCCATGTAAAAATGCAGTTTTACATCCAACTGAACTAGTTCAAAATCCAACTGTGCTACCAAAGCCAACAAAATCCTAATGGAGGAGTGTTTTACAACTGGAGAAAATACCTCAATGCCCTCCTTCTGAGCGTAACCTTTGGCCACCAATCTGGCTTTGTAGCGAACATCACCTTGGCTAGGAAATCCTTCTTTCTTTGCAAATACCCATTTGCATCCAATTGCCTTCGTTCCCTTCGGGAGACTGGCCAGTTCCCATGTTCGATTCTTATGAAGGGACTGCATTTCTTCACTCATGGCAATCCTCCACTTATCTTTCTCTGGTCCTTTGACTGCTTCAATATAAGTGGTAGGAACATCATCAGCGGCAATTGCAGATGCACAAGCCACCATATCATCAAAGCGAGCAGGCTTTCTGATTGTCCTCTTTGGCTTGCTAGTTGCAATTGATTCAAATTGCTGTGGAAGTTCTTGGGGTTGAACTTCCTCTTCTTCAAAATCTCCTTATACCATAGGAGAATGATCAAGAGTTTCTTGACCTGCTGGGACAACAAACTTTTCAAACTCCACCTGTTTGGGAGTACCATCCTGCTGTTCTGCATTCACCTTTTCCAACACGGTAGATTCATCAAAGGTGACATCCCTGCTAAAGATTATTTTCTTTGTTTCTGGACACCAAAGGCGATAGCCTTTTATACCAGAGGTGATCCCCATGAACACAACTTTTTTTGCTCTAGGATCCAACTTTGATTCCTTAACATGATAATATGCAGCGGAACCAAACACATGTAAGGAATCATAATCAGCAGCAGGCTTTCCAAACCATTTCTCAAATGGTGTTTTTCCATCAATAGCAGTAGATGGTAGACGATTAACGAGATGACACGCATACGTCACAGCCTCAGCCCAAAATTCTTTACCCAACCCAGCATTGGATAACAAACACCGAACTTTCTCCAGCAAAGTCCGATTCATGCGTTCTGCCACTCCGTTCTGTTGTGGTGTATGTCTGACAGTGAAGTGTCTGACAATGCCTTCATCCTCACAAAATTTCTGAAATGGACCACTCCTAAATTCTCCACCATTGTCTGTACGGAGACGTTTGACCTTTTTATCAGTCTGAGTTTCCACCATCTTTTTCCAATTGAGGAATACCTCAAACACTTCATCCTTTGTCTTCATCGTATACACTCAAACTTTCCGGGAAAAAACATCAACAAAGGTTACAAACTAGTGCTTCCCTCCCAAAGAACTCATTTTTTGAGGGACCCACACATCCGAATGAACATAATCCAAGATACCATCAGTATTATGGATTGCTGTTCCAAATTTAACCCTTGTCTGTTTCCCACGAACACAAAGTTCACAAAACTCCAATTTGGAGTATTTCACTCCTTTTGTTTTGTGAACGACCTCTGATGAACAAAACTTCTGCATCTCCGCCTGAACAAACTTGCTTGTCCTTCTCAGTTCATAACTGTATAGGGCAGCACAAACTTCGCTAAGAGATACAGCAGCAGCCTTCCCGTGAAGTAGAGTGGTTTCAAGAAACTCAAACTCCTCAGGAAGGGATCCCAGCAACATCAGAGCCAAATCCTTCTGATCCAAATTTCCGTTCTTTTTCCTCTATATCATTTGGTTTCTTTTCTTCAATAGCTAAGTATTGACCTTGTCGAAAGAGTGCATCTACAACTTCGCTTTGCCACATACCAAAATGGCCTGTGCCATAAAAAGACTCCACTGCCAATCGCGTATTCGCCACAGTGATTCTCGCTCAAATGGATGATGACGATGCTTTTGAGCTGCCTTCCATTTTTGGTTACAAATTATTCTTCAATAGCCCTCCAAATGCGAAAGCCAAATAGCCCGAGAAAACTTTTCTGATGTGGAAGATCAGATTAAACTGCGACCACAGAGCATACTCAGAATACCCGAGCTCTGATACCACTTGTTGTGGAACTCAGAGTCATATTCCACCAAATATAGAAATAGCTAGGGAAATAGTGTACTAGAAAATCACACTAGATTTAATTCCCAGGAAAGAATGGAGGCGTCACAACGGTCGCGCTTAAAACCCAACCTCCTAGACAGAATTAACTAGACGAATTTAATAGCACAATATAACACTACAACTATAACTAACAATGGCTATTTGAAGAATAGCACAAAATAAAGAACACCAAAATATAACGAGATTCGGGTAATTTAGCCTACGTCCTCGGACCCCACCAAAATATTTCACTAAAGGACTAAAGTGAAACTATTACAAACTATAGAGGAAGAAAGAAGAAATTGCTAAAAGACTTAGGCAATTTGGGATATCTAAAAGGTGAAGAGGTAGCCCACCTTTATACAAGAATTGAACTTACCACTTTCAATGTTTTCCTATGTGGGACAAATTGCTCTTTCATTATCAAAGGAAAATGAGTCATTTCTTCACCACAATTTAACATATTAATACAACAATAATTCGGCAACTAATAGCTGGCCCGGTGTCTTATACGCCTGGAACGTCACATGGGTCTAATCAACCATGTAATTGAATTGTTTCTTTCGCCTTGTAAAAAATTCTATGTTGATGTATACAAATATACTTCTTTTCTGTTAGTTTGAAAATTAAAATCAATGTGAACTCTTTATTCTTCACGGTATCATTTGCCATTATAAACTAGAAATACACATCATGCAGCATTAATTAATTTTCTATTTGGTATGAGAATTGAAAGCATACCGATCTCTAGCCAAATTCTACGAAATAATTGTTTGGTCCGATCTCAAGTCGAGCCAACTCGACTCAACATGCATTTGAATTTGACGTATATGAAAATGATATTTTAAACTCAACAAATATTTTTTGAGATTTTTTTGTTTAATAAAAAAGATTAATGATTATGTATCAAAAATTTTAACGCAAAAAATGAACTTGATGATCGTCTGAGAGTTCATCATAACAACAATATAAAAGGTCATATGAATTCGTATAGGATTAATCTATGTCATCTATCTTCAAAAGATTTTTCAAAATGTCATAATCTAATATGGCCCCGTATGTGATATGTTTGAAGAGGTGGGATTTGAACTTCAATGCCTTTCCAGGATTTTAAGGCTTTTATTTCGTTGTACAAATTGCATGAGTTTGATTTTTGACCATTGAATTTGGTTGGTTTCTGAAAATTATGGCGAAGATTGAAGAGTGACGAGTGGTGTGACACACACATATATATACATAAATCATGCACAAACAATTAAGGGCCACGCCATTTTTGTTTTTGGAAGAAGAAAACAAAAAATTGAAACGCATTCTCACACGAGAGTTGGCCTTAATTTGGCCACTTGTTAACATCTACTTTGGCTTTTACTTCTAAACCCATCCAACTCTTAACCCCCTTTCACTATTGATATACAAAAAATGATAAAAAGGCAAAAAAATAAAAAAAGAAAAGAGGAGGAGGGGGGGGGGGGTGATTTATAAATATTTCTTATTTAAAAATGTTTTTAGTAATAAAATTATCAACTTTTAGGCAATAAGTTTCTGGATTATCAGTTTTCTTTGACTATATCTATATATTTTTGCAAACCCAATATCTTATTCATGTGATTCTTCCAAGTAAACATATATTGTGATGATAAATGATAATCACAAAATACTGGAATTTTATTCTGTTGAATCTCACAACCTGGCTTTGGAAAATTGACAAAATAAGGAAAACGGATATGACTGAGGCTTAGGGATTAAGTTTTTCATATTGACTAAACACGATTACCGAATACCTAAAATCTTGTGTTGAGAGCTATGCATGGCAGAATTATATGATTTACTCCATAAATTAATTGGATTGCAATACAATTTCAAGGATCCATGCAACAAAATTTTTCCTTTACCAAACGGATTTTAATTACTTACCCTTTTTCAAAATAATTTTGATTAAAAATAATTATTAAGGAAAATAAATAATTTTGCTTCAAAATCGTATGGTACACCAGCGCAGCACGTAATAAATCCACACGTACTGCAAGGGCCAGACCAGACACATCAGTTAAGGAATGGGGACAAGGTAGCAAAACCGTATATATATATATATGAAACAGAAAGTTATGGGTCCCACCATGAGAAGCGGGTCCCACTGAGTGTCTACACATTAAAGTAATCAGCTGCGTCCGGATCATCACACCTCACACGTGCTGTGTGTGGGGCCCCGACCCTCACGTTTTCCAAACCACAACTCATAATTAAAATTAAAATTGACCGAACAGTAGCGTACGGTGACGTGGGGTCCAGTACCTGCAATTGCAACGTGGCGGAGACCCAGAGTGTCAGTTACCGCATCGAAACTCACAGCCACGTCAACTACGTCACCCCCCACTCCTTCCAATTTTTTGTTTTCACCTTTACCTTATATATTTAATAATAATTCCATGTAGTCCCGGATATGCCCCAAGAGTCGGACCGTTACAAGAATAGGGAAACCGCGAATTGGGCTTTTAATTATGCTATGGGTCATTTATGGTTATAGGAGTTGGAAAATAGTATTTAATTCAATGCATAGCTCACCAAGATTTGGTATTCCTACAATTTCATTTTTTATTGAATGCCGGATTTACTTTATTTAATCAGCGAAATCAGTCATACTTGATTTTGCCTAAATTAAATGAAAATAATCGAACTTCTCGGTGTAGACTATTTCACCACCTTTGTTATTTAAATTAATTTTCGTCTCTCTCTAGATTGATTGACTTTCCTAAATATATATTCAATGGATTTTGTCTATCCAAACCCAAACGCTTAAATAAATAGCACAACCTCTCCTCATTCATTTTCTCTAAACGCCATCTCCATTTCTTCTCTCTCTCTCTCTCTCTCTCTCTCTCTCTAAAATCAAAACCATTTCTAAATACTAAAATCTTTCATGGCTGTTGAAGCAAGGCATCTCAATCTCTTTCCTTCACAACTCATCCCAGACAGGTACTTACTGCTGCCCTGCTTAATCAATACTCTTACTGTTTGGCGGTTTTCATTGTTCTTCTAATTATTCGTTGCAAGCAATCAGATTCATTTATTCCGGTTTTTCTTATTTTGAATTTGCAGAGATATGGGGAATCCTCCTACAAATCAGGGAAACGCCGCGTACAACTCGCAACAGATGCGGGTTTTTGGGATGCCGGAAAATCAATCATTTTACCAGAATGTGGTCTGCGATTCAGTCAAGGCCAAAACTTCCGTCAACACAGATAGTGGCCTCACTTACAATATTCATCCGCCCCCAAGAAAGCGCTCAAGAGACTCCATTAATAATAATCAGTTCTACGCAGCACCAAACTTCCCTGCAACCCAGAAGAACAATAGCGTATCTCAGTTCCCTTCTTTTGTCGGTAGTACTGAAGATCTTTCATCTCAAATGAATCAATACCAGTTGGAAATCGATAGCCTTATCTCCCAACATGTAAGCCTTTTTTAATCTTTTTATGTGTTTATGAATCTGCATGCACGCATGTTATTCAAAAAAGATTATACATTCTGATATGATGATGATTTAATTGTTGCAGACAAAGAAAATAAGATTGGAAATAGAAGAGAGACAAAAGCAACAAGCAAGATTAATGGTGGCGTCAATAGGAGAAGGGGTGATGAAGAAATTGAAGGAAAAAGAGGACCAAATTCAAAGAATGGGAAAATACAATTTAGTCCTTCAAGAAAGAGTGAAGAGTCTCTACGTTGAGAACCAACTATGGAGAGATTTAGCGCAATCAAACGAGGCCACGGCCAATTCCCTGCGCAGCAACCTCGAACAAGTCCTGGCCAACGTCGGCGGCGAAGGGCATGTCTCCGCCGTGGAGGATGACGCAGAGTCCTACTGCTGTGGCAGCAGTGATCACGGGAGGAGGGATGTGGACGGTAGTCATGATAAGGAGGGTGACAGTGACAGGACGTGCAAGAGGTGTGGGGAGAGGGAATCGTGTGTGTTGCTGTTGCCGTGCAGACACCTCTGCCTTTGCAACGTTTGCGGGAGTGGGTCAAACCAGATCCAAACGTGCCCCGTCTGTAACTCTAACATGACCGCCACATTGCATGTTAACATGTCTTCCTAATCATCATCCATGCTTTTACAATGCGCATGTTAGATAGGATTGAAGAAGAAGAAAAAATGATGAAGAAAGATATACTTGACGTACTACAGATTTTGGTTGTAAATTTTTTGGGTAAAGAATATAGCTTCTTGTAAATTTTCTTTTTTAGCAAAATAGCAATTAAATTTTTCATTCTTTTTTTCTCAAAACAAAGGAAACGATTGTTCATCCTCTCTTTATTCGGCTTTTCTTATTTTATATTATATATTTGTTTGATTTTTCGAAAAGAAACGAAAATTTTATGCATCAAAGGGGGGTCCTTCACCCCCATAAAAGTGAATTAATTGCACATTTTCCTTCCCAAAATTCGAAAAAAAAAATAGAATTCTAAATCCATCAAAATGAATTACTTGCAAAATTTCTTGCAAAAATTACACAAAGTGAAGAGACGTAAAAAAAATAATTTAATCCTACCTCATGGTGTAATCGGATAGAATTTAGTTTTATTTTCCAGAAATTGGATTTCTGTAATAAGGTTTGGAGTCATTAATTGCCATATTTTTGGGGATGAGGGTGGTGGAGTTATATATGTCATCATTCAATAAGGAATATGCTATATATTTTTTATACAATCAATTTTTTATCGTTCTTGATTTAGAAAGTATGGATATATTAAATTTATTAAGATTACTTAATTACAAGTGACTTTTTACCAAAAACAGATAAGTTGAAAAATCGGTGACATAAAAGGCAATATATGACATTTCTCTTTTGATAATTATGTGTGGTTTTTTTATGGTGGTTTGGTGTCTCGAAACTCATTACAGCGCGCTATTGCTAAGATGTTCCATTTTATAAATTATATAACACAATTACATGACTAATTAATCCACCATTTTTTATTTTTTTTGGGATTCAACAAACTTTTATAATCCACCATTTGAATAGTATTGAATAAGATGAAAATTTCCGATCATAGCGCTTTAATAAATGAAATCGTAGCACGAAGAATGCACATTTGTTCAAAGGTGTAGATATAGCACAGTGATATAGGTTGATGCCCCTACTATACTTTCTTTTTTTTGATAAAATTATACTTTCTTTTATATTCTTAAATTTTGATTGATATGAATAATAACGTTAACAGTCAGAAGAGTATAATAATATAGACAATGTGTTCAGCACTTTGTTTTTTTCACTTTAAAAATGTACCTTTCTCTCTTTTCTGGGCAAAAACGTGTCAGTAGAAGCAACTGTGAAAGATGCATCTTTTATCTTTTTTCCTATCAAAAATCCTGCAATATTGTCAACTTTTGCTGGGAAGCGAATCCCACCTTTTTGAAATTTAATTATTATCTATCTATCTGTGTGGTGTGGTCCTATTAAATTGTTAATAAGTGCGTTAAAAACATATATAGTGGGCATTGATTACTGAGTACAGTGCAGCAGCATGAGCGTTTGTGCTCATTAATGGTGGGATTCGAAGGACAAGATTTTTTCAACTTTTTCTCGAGTTGAAAAATTCAAAAAACAGATGAGGTTGGGCCTCTCCTATACTATTCTCTCATTAATTATACTTTGAAATTATTTTAATTAATAATAATGATAATTGTTAGGCTGGTGGTGGTGTACTTGACGATACATACACATAATAATAGTACAATATATATATATATATATATAGGTGAGATGTCAAGACTCAAGATTGGTTGTTTTGTAACTTTTCCAACATATGCAATTAAATTGCGTGGACCAACCTTCAAGCCCAACTTCCCCGGCAATCTATAGTGATGTGAAAGCAACAATTTAATTCATTTCATTTGGCCGAACACAGTTAATCACGTTGATTTGTATTATTAATTTAACTTTTTGTTTAAATATATACCGACAACTCGATAAATATGATTCACTTGTTCTGTGAATAATATTGTTCGATAAAATCAGTCCAAACTAGGTTTGGTGAAACCATTGTTCCCTTCTAGGGACTTAACCTACCTATAAAGCAAATAAATGTTTACAAGTATTAATAAAATTGTATAATTATGGGTTTATCATTCATCACAATTCACATCTACCATTGAACTATGAAATGTATAGTCAAATCATATTATGTGTTGGTTGATGTCAACTGAATAGTGTATAGGTGTTTTATTAGAACTAGGTTATTGATTATAGTTTATTGAAAGTTTTCCTAAATTTTAGCCACCCAAAAATAATTAGGCAAAAGGTAGTTGTAGTATTAAATTAAATTGAATTACATCCCCTCCCCTAACAATGAAATTTACTGGGTGAAGGTAGGCTTGGGGTTGAATTGATTGAACAAATATATTTTCTTTTTTTATATAAGTGGACAAATATATAATTGTCACATTACATTGCATTAACAAAAGACGTCCATATATATCAACTCTTGAACAAAAGTAAAAAATAATGAATTATTTAATTTACTTATTGTAAAAAAAACATACTACGACATATGAAAGAACCTATTTTTAATTTAATTTCAATCATTTTAAAAAATACAACCAAATATACTTACTTTTTTTCACTTCTCTTACATAAAAATAAAAAAATACGTTCTTCAATATATTTTAGAAAATAACTGTTGAAAATGAAATGAAAACACGTCCAAATAGAGCCTTAGTGAAATCGACATTAATTGATGATTTAGAGTTTATTGTTGGAATGAGGACAAATATGTCAGTCGAAAATATGTCCCTTTTAGCATCTTCAATTTTGGTGGCTCTCATATACTATTATTTATTTATCTTTAATTTTTAATATAAATGGTTATTCCCTTTCCCCTAAGTAATAATGACTAGCACGAGAATGGCCAAAGTCTTGTTTCCAGGAATTTCCTATCGCCTTCCACTATCTTGTCATCAACTCAAAATAAAAATACTAATAATAGAAATGGAAATAAATATAAAAATAAATGAATTTCTGGATTCTTCAAAATTTTGAAAAGCACATGGACTGTTTTGTTGAAGTGGGGAATGACTCCAAAAGACTCGAGTCATTTTCCAGGAATCATCATCCTTTATCTTTTTCCTTATTCAACAAAACAATCATAAAAGATATTTATTTATATATATAGAGATAGAGAGATTGTCATAATCATTATTATTTAATGTGTGAGATCAATAACGCACTAGGACAGTAAATACAGATGCTTCCCCTTTATTTCATATATTTTATCTTGTACAAATAAATAATAGAAAAATGCTATATATCACCGTTTTTATACCACCGATTTTTCACCGTCTCTTGATTTGGAAAGTATGGATATATTAAATCCATTAAAATCAATTAATTGCAAGTGATTTTTTACCAAAAATAGGGCAGGTGAAAAATTCGGTGTCATATAAAAAGTGATATATAACATTACTCTAAATAATATATTATATGATATGGGATTACTCCAATCTTATATATTTTATTGGTTTCATCTTTTAATATTAAAAATAAATTAATTAGTCTTAGTCAATATTTGAATGTGGACACCCAAAATAAGTTTCATTTGTTGGGGATAAGAGAAGGACCGAATATATAAAAGATTAACACTATTGCTAACTGTACGTAATTAAGAGGCTAAGTAATATCATTAGACTCGATAATTCAATGTTGTTTAATTAATAAACACATTCACAGACACCACGCCAGAGAATGCAGAAAGTTGCATGTCGTTTATAATAATAGTTATAATAAAATATTCAACATGATAATATTTTAAGAGCAAAAGAAATTAATATAAGGATTAAACTAAATTTCTCTCGATTCTTGTAGAGTCAATCCTGAGTTCGAAACCTTACACTAGGGTAAAAGCAATGTATAGTACCTTGGCAGCCACATGGCACGTGATCATTCTCTTAAATATTTGTAACCATTATATTCATGATACTTCCATGACTTTGTCAATTTAAGATTTATTTTATTTTATTTTCTTATAAAAAATGATCTATTTTATTTTATCTTTTTTGGCGAAATTGAGGTTTAAATCTAGTAAAAATTGTATGTTACTTACACCAGCGTTTGAGTCTTTCTCTATTTAAGATTTTTAGTTAATTATAAATTATTACTAAATGTTATATTGAGTGCATGGTATAATGGTATTCGTTACATGTATTACGTAATTGATTTACTGAAGAAGAAGAAAAGTTATTTCCATGGATTTTGCGTCATATTTTGAAGTTTTCATCATTTTTGGATTTTGATATGATCATAGGCTTAGAATATGATGAAATTCATGTAAAGTTCATCATATAGACAGTCTCGATAGTTCTTAATATGGACTACAACATATTTAAGCAGATTCTTAATTCATTTTGTGATGGTCTTTTAGATTAATTATAAAATATTTATTATTGAAAAAAAAACAATTTTCTCATCTAAATAGTGTCGAGAATTCCAAATAATTGCACGTAGAGTGAATTGTACATCGCGTTTTTTTTTCCCGGTTACATAATACAAATTGAGTATCAAAACTCATAACTAGCAACTTATAAGAACTATAAGTAGAGAATGATCCACACAATATTGGTACGAATAGAGCTGAAGAGCTCTAATATCTTGAGGTCTTAGCCTCACCAATATAACTAGATTTCATTAGCTTGTAAATCGTTTTTTTCAGTTCTTATACGAGTATATTAAGTATAAATAATTCATGCTTTAGTATATATTATAAAAAATTATATAACTTACCAAAAAAAAGAACATTACATACATCAACATGAAATGAATGTAAGGAGTGAAATAGCAGATAAATAACTAAAATTAGAGAGAATTGATCGGAACCCAACCGGGTATTGTTGAGTGATCAATTGGGTATCCAAACCCGATTCAAATATGTAGATGCGGCGCATTTCAAGGGACTGACCGTGTCGCCTTGGAATCAACGCCACAGTGAAATTAAGGAACAAAGGTCGACGATATTAAAGAATTCCACACCAGTCTAATTTCATGAATACATACATTATACATACATGGGAAATCCCATCAATTAAAGTGGTCCCCTTACCCATCCACCACACCACTTATTGTACTCTCTGCGCCTCCACCACGTTAAACACTAATGAGGAAAAGAACCCTCAAATAACGCCGGTACTGATACACAAAAGAGGGAGAGGCCCCATGGCGTACGTTAGTGGGGGTGTCGGAAGACTCAGAACGTTGTCGATTCATGCATCACGTCAATTTATTTTTTTTCCACTTTACCAATTTTACAGGCAATAAAACCCAGATATGGGGAAATGCAATCCCCACATTATTAAATACTTTCGCCAATTTACTTCTTTTCTTTATTTGTTGCGAAAAATTTTAACTCGCTCTCAACTCGATCAAATTTAAATGTAATTTTTAAAATAATTTATTAATTATATCAAAAATTTAATATATTTTTTTTGTAAAATACATTTAGATGTGGGCTAGAATTTTCCCTTACTTAGGTAGTAGGTTCATTGTTCCAAAGTTACAGAATTTCGTAATTATATTATTTTCCTAATGTTTTTAGCAATTATCTAATAAGTTAAATTCTTATAAGTTGCAATAGATTTGATTATAGAATTAGTATTATTATTTTAAGCGTTTGTTAATGTTGTGGGGTCTTCTGTGTGTAGGAAATGTTGTGGAAAGTGGTAATTGAATTTGTGAAAAGATTAATTAGTGGATGGCGACGGCATTATCCGGCACATGTATTTCAATTTATTTCTTATTTAGGATTAATGTATATTAATTTAGTCCTCTTTCCATCTATCATGCGTGGCGTACATGTTCACATGGAATACCAAACATGTGAACCGACATTTATTTAAAGAGAAATTTTTAACAACCAAAAAAAAAGAGAGAAATTTTTGCGTTCACATCATATTTTAATATTATATGTATATATATGAACTACTTTAATAGTAGTTTCTTTGGTTGTTTTCTTGATTTAGAATTACTGTTAATTTTACTAATTAATATTTGATGAATGTATTTATTCAATTTTTAAATACCAATCCCTGAGAAAATTCAAAAAAAGAAGAAGCTAATTTGATTCATATCGACAAGAATAACAAATGCAACAAGAATTAAATGATTTTATATAGAATCCACAAACTATATGTATGTACATTTTAGTGATATGGTGAGATGAATACATCGAACAATATAATAAATTTGGAAAAAAAGAATAACAAAAAGTTTGAAAACCGAGAATCCTATATAAACGGGACAAAAGCAAAGCGAAGTGGTACGATTCGTTGGTTTTTTGTCTTTGAAATTAAAACGCCTTTTTAAATTTAACAATAATATATAGTACTTTTTACTTTATGGGTAATGGAGAAGGTGTGATGTTTTGGAGTGAATAATTGCAATTACTTTAAGATCCCTTTCGTTAGTGCCTTATTCTCATGTAGGAGTATTATTTTCCAAAGCTACTATAGTTTGTTATCTGTCAACATTAAATTTATAACAAAACTAATAAAAATGATGACAAAACCAATGAAAATGATAAATAATTGTTTTTTCTTTTTATCACTTAATCATGGGGCACAATTTATAGACAAAGGCACATCCGCTTGATTGATGATAGCGGATTTGATGTGAGGATCTTCCTTGTGGATCCCACAAATGGGACACTTTTGTCGCTTTTTGCCCAGCACAATCACTTGAATATGACAAACTATAGCTATTTAAATTTTCATTTCCTTTTTTCTTAATTTATAGACAGCAAATGCATTTTTGATTCTTTTAGTCCTATATATTTTAATCTCTAAATTACTGCTATGGGATGATATTTTGGTGATAAATTTATGGGGAAAATGTGCATATTTAATGTGATTGTGCTTGATTTTATTTTGGGAGTTGATTTTTCGGCTTTTTTTTGATGAGATAGCATTTGGTTTTGTTTTCAGAGGGAACAAAAGTTACTGTAATAGTCAAATTATAAAACTTTTGTCTGATAAAAATTAGTTAATGATTGAAAGTTAAGAGAGAGAAGAGATAAAAGTAAGGGACAATTCTTGGGTTGTAGTTTTTTAAATAAATAATCATTGTGTTTTTTTTATTAAAAAAGTAGCATATTTTTTGGCCAAAATTATGTTAACCAAATTGTATGTTAACCAAATACAATTGGGCCAAAATTTTGGTCAAAATTGGATTTGGAAACATATCCAAACGTAATCTTCCATTCTCAATAATTAAATTTCACTTACATGTATATAAAAAAAAAATGTTTCAAGTTTACTGTACCTTTCTGTTTTAAATTTGATATAAATAATAGACAGAAAGTTTGACCTACGGAATCACGTTGAAGTGATTCACGTTTTATTGCCATGATTTTTACGTTAAAGAGGTAATAAAAATATGAGAAATATATTATATTGCTATATAGAGGGAAACAAAATGACAGTTTTGATTGAAAAATGGAAAAATAACGAAACTTTTTTTTTTTAAAGAAAAATCGGTCTTATATATTATTCAATCGAAAGTTTACAACGCTTGGAACAATACAATTCATATTGACTCAAACGATGTAGTAAGAACATTTGAAACACTAACTATCAAGTTTTTGAAAATAACAAATCTTAAAAACTCACAACCGAATACAAGAAAATTCTTTTGCAACTCCTATTCAATGAGAGATAAAACTCTCATTCGAAAGAGAAAACAAACTCTCATAAGAAAGAGAAAGTAAAATACTAAGCAAAAAATCTAAAACGCTATATAAAAACTTATGCATCACTCATCTTCATCTCGTCAGATCTGTCTCTGTCTCGTTAGATCCATAGTCATCTCGTTAGATTTGAAGATGTGATGTACAAGTTGAAGAAGGGTGCTCCAACCCAACTCACCGACGATGATGGTAGTAATAGTGGTGAAGAAGACGACTGTTTCACCAAGCCATCGCCGACGGAGAAATATAGAAAAAAAAGAAGACTAGAGTTTAGAGAGAGATGGAAAGAGAGAGGAGTGAAAATTACACAATAGGATTTCTTCGACTCAAAACAAAATAACGAAACTTCCATTACTCATTTTTTAGAGTTTGATGGCTTATATAATATCCTTGACTCAAATTAAACTTTCATAAGACAAAATTATCATGTTTTGATACGGTAGAAAATGAATTTTTTTACTCATGTCTTGCAATATCCATGTGTAAATAATTCAATTGTTTTTCCAAAGTAGAATACCAAATGTAATCCAAGTTAGTTAAATATGGGACGGGAAACAAACGTCATCCGATACGTACGAGTATTTTATGAAATTTTATTGAAAGTTAAGGAGAAAAAATCCGTTAAAAAGACGGGAGAGAGAAATAAACATATTCGTAAACGTATGAGTATAATATGACTATAAATGAATTATTCGGGAGTAAAAGTACGACTTATTTTTATATGAATTCATAAGGTATATAGCTTGTATTCGCTTGTTATTCAAAAAAATAATGTTTTATATGAGTCACTACTCAAGAATAATTACTATTTCAAAAAATTATTGACGTTCGTTGTTTTTAATTGAATAATACTCAATTATTACTTATAAAAATTACTTATAATTTCTAATTTTTAAATGTTTTTTTTAATTAGAGTATTATTCGACAAGTATATATAACACGGGATACGTAAAGCACTTGTACTAAACGTTTCAACTCACAAGTACGAGTATAATTCGTTAAGTTCATAATGCACTAGGAAAACATTCTATTTTTTCATTTATACATACTTACGTGTATTATACAAATATAATACGAGTTTAAACTAAGAGATTGTAATAAGTAGACTTTCAAAATAAAAACTTTATTATGAATTATGCGCATTATTTTTTTCGCTAGTCATTAATGACCTCTCAAGAGAGTATAAACAAATCAATAGTTCAACCTAATATTCATTAGGGGTAATGTCACCTTTCTTCTCTCATTTTTTTTTTTTGCATTACTTTAGTTTTTTTTTTTTTTTTTTTGAAAATACGCATTATTTTAGTTTCTCATGTTTGAATTGTGGCTTTAACATATTCCTAATATTCGGATTTGATTTCACTTAAGTCTTTTTGAACTTTTTTACTTTTAAATGTGAACATGTATTGGTCCAATTAATGGGCTAAAGTGAAACAAAATTTAAGAATAAATATATTCCAAATAACCTAAATAAAACAAAATTAAAACGCTCGGGATGCTTAAGTCATAATTTACATACGATAAATTAAAGTGATTCTATAACATGAAAATTAAGCGATCAGAAATGACGTTACCCCAATGCGATGAAGACGTTTTTCTCAAACCAATCACATCTTAGGTGGGACATTTTGCTTGAAGAAATGGGCAAAGCATTTGATTCTTGAACAATCCAAATTTTCAAACTTTCTTTTGCTTTTTGTCTTGTCCTCATCAAAGTTCATCCCACGGCCTTTTCTAGTTAGGAATTAATGAAGTATTAAAGTTGGGAATTTCAATATATATATGGATAGGAACAGGGTTGGGTGGCCTAATTATTTGACTTACGCATGTCTATCTAGTATTTCCCTCACTAATTTAATTCTCGTTATATATATAATACTATTATAATGAATTTGACAAATTACAATACTATATACATTTTGCCAAATATCTGTCATTTAAAATAGGAAAATACGTTTGTTAGACGTCCAAAATTCTAATTTGTTGTTGGGAAGGTAATCTATAGATATTTTAAACTCGGGATAATTAACACACCCTCTCAATGGTGGGGTAATTACACAAACCTCCCATCACTAATGGATAATTATAAGCACACACCCTTATGTTAAAAATTTCTTACAATTGCACCTCCTGTGTAACAATTCTTACAATTGCACTCCTTGTAAACCTTACAAATAGACACCCTGAGAGGGGGTGTTTATAATTATCAATTAGTGAAGGAAAGATTTATGTAATTAGCTCATCGTTAAGGAGGGGTGTGAGTGTAATTATCCCTTTAAACTATATAACAAATGTCAAAGTATGGACATACACATACTAGTATACTACCGTTCAAATTTCAATGGACATTTAATCAAAGTCCAAACTTGTTAAGTGTTTGATATTCAGACCCCAGCGAAGTTCTATTTGACTTGTAAATTTTGTGTTACCTTTTCTTATTCTATGACTAGAATATAATCAAATTTCAAAGTCTTCCACTACAATTCCCTGCTTCTATACTTTGTTGAATTTTGCACTAGATTGATATCCTACGATATCCCCATGAAATTAGGGAATTATTTACTTCCAGTTAAGTATTTAAAATTTTTCGCGTTCGTCCATTATTCTTGTTGCATTTGGAAGAATGAGTGGAGAATCAAGATCGAACCTAGGACATCTCTTACATAAAGAAGAGCGGTCTATAGCTCGTAGTATACTATAATCTTAACTTGATTATGAAAGATTTTCAATAAAATAGAGTTTTCTAGTATTCATTGGAAGAAAATCAATTAAGAATTTTTAAAAAATTGTAGCAAGTGGCAAAATTGAACAAGAAAGCAATGTTAATTATTGAATTGAAATTGAAATTAAACACAGAAAATTATATTCCGACTGATTAAAATACTTGGGGATGAAAGGAAGACACCAAAAAAAATAAACAAATCGAGAATTAAATGGCACAATTACGAGATGGACGCCATCATGAAAATGCCAACCTAACAAAAGCTCTCATTTATTACATATATATATATATATATATATATATTTGTCTAACAATTCTCATCTCTCCTACTGGTCGATGATTTTGACAACAATAACTCATTTATTGTTGTTTTGTACCAATTCCACTTAATGGGCCCCTCCCCTCAACCAAAGAATCCCAGTATTTTTGGGCCATGTTACTTTGTGTGATGAAGGATGTGGGCCCAATAGAAAGGTGTGTCACCAAAAGTTGTCCACTTTATAGATTTATCCATATTCCAAGTTGCTTAGGTTAGATGAAAGTGGACAAAATATATTTATCCTATTTAAGGGGTGTGGGACCCTTGATTTGAACACCAACTTTCCTGGTTATTATGGATTTGGGGACACATACAAATCTTACTCCCATCATCCCATCTTTTAAATTTATATGTTTTTCCTTCCTTTTGGATGCAACAACCTTTTGAGCCCCACATTCATATGAGAGAGAGACCCCATTTCTAGATATATTGTTACATAATAAAATATAGATAGTAACCTTTTGTTATATAAAAATGAAAGATGTTTATGACTGAAAATCTTAAGATAATTCTTTATTTAATAAAAATAACATTTTCTAATGAAAATGAATCGTGTAACAATTGATCTAAGAGGAGAAGTTCAATCAGTAACTAATTCAAATTTCATACCCCTCTATCAATAACTTCAAACAAACATAACAAGGTGCGTTATGTGTAAATGTTACAAGTTATTATTCAAACAAAAAACTCAAAAAATTTATTGATCTCATATTGAAGAATGTTTTTGGGTGATATGGAGAGTTTGGGTGTGCAACACGTTCAATCCCAACTAGCACCATTGATTATTAGGTCCTGATGGCATAAAAAAGTCGACCACTTACAATATATTTAATATTGAATTGAATATATATTTAGATCTAACTTATAATCACCCAAAAATTTGGTTTGACCACCTTCATATTCTTTAGTAAAATGGCTCTCTAGAGTAAACTTTTGATGCCTTTAGCAAAAAGATGCAAAAGTAGATTGGAACCAAAGGGAAGACATTGAATTACTCCACCACCAAGGTGGAATCTAAAAATCCAACTAAGGAAGAATGATTGGAAAAGCAATAACTTGAAAAGAAATGCTGGAATATAAATCATACTACTCACTCTTACAATAAATGGTTGGTTCAGACATCATATTCTCCCACTAAGAACAACATCAGATTGCACCACACTACAAGCACATAGTGGATGGAAACCCAACTTCTATATTATATATATATAGATCTGTATCATCATTATGCCTACCTTTGTCTAGTACAAAGCACCACAAAATTCCTGTTACACCAACATTAACACAAAGTACTCCCCCCAATGAAAATTGTCCTTGTGGCTTGAATTATTTATTTTTCTTTTTCTTTTTACCATTAAAGATAGTGATGCAAAAATGTGGAAGAGAAAAGATATTCTAACAAAATGAGTTTGTAATGGACATCCCTTAACACCTTGCATAATTTCAAAACAACTTTTTCTTTTTGGAAGAATAGGAATCAAAGATATGCTAAATTGTATTATACTAATTTCACAAGTCATGGTTCAAAGATAGACTTACTTTTTCTTTTTCCCTAACCTTTTTCTTTTTCTATTCATACCAATTGTTTATGTCTTGTAGCCGCAAAGTGCGCTAAATTATATTTTAAAATTTAGGTGTCTTTTTGTAAAATACTATGTTGCATTAAATTTGACCACATCAAACTAATCACATTTGTGATTTTTGTCACTATATTTACATGGTTTCTAAACATTATCGATCATGTTATTATATCTACATTTTATTGCAAATTTACGTATGGGAGTGTATGTAAATTGAGTCTAGTCAAATAAAGTATTGTCAAATTTATTTATATTTTTATGAAGTATTGAAAATTATATTTTCAATAAGGCCGTACATGAGTCAACTCGTGTATATTGATATTTTCCCACCTAATTTGCTATTTTTAACAAATCGAACTATGCTGAAGTAGAGCTTCAAATACTATAGAGAATATAAAAATATTTTCAAATTTGTTAGTCAAGCTCAAACAAATTTTTTACAAACAATCTCGAATTGAATTTCAAATTCTTTATTTGTTTTTTAGCTCGTATGAATCTCATGTTATTGCAATTTGCAACTATACAACTCCAGTTAATATAACATAAACTTTGGAGTTATGTTTGCAGACCAAAAGAAAGAAAGGCACGGTGGGAAGAAGTTTACTCTCTCACATTTAATGTGATAGACATAAAAACTTACTATCAATTTTCTGTTGCCACATTAATTGTTTGGACGCTTCTGGCTTGAATTTTAGAATATTATATATAAAATACTTGCAAATAGGATGCTTCCTCAAGAAATACATATTTGAATGGTTCGACAATAATCAAGATACTAAAGGCCTACTATTGAACTCATTTGTACCAACATTTGCACCATCCGATAGATATTATATCCGAGCCCATTTTAGGCCCGTTTTATGTGGGCCAATTGATTGTTATTGTTCTTTTCTTTTGCTGCCGCCTTTTCAAATCCTTGGACCTGTTTGTGCATTTTTTCTTTCATAAGCTCAGCAAAGCCCAATGTTAGATACTTTACTAGATAAGCCCATTCAAGACCCTAAAGGTACATCCATGTGCCATTTTCGTTTCAATCTACGGAGCCCAGTACTCTTTTTGTGGGGTTTGACGTATTCATGCCCAGCCCGAGTGGACTTTTCCATTTTTTTATTTGTCTTACCAAAAGAGAAATGCCACGTAGATGACATGTCATTCTAGGCGTACGTAAAAGTACCCCTTGACAGAGACATGAACTTCATAGTACAAGGCAAAATCAAGTATGTCACACTTGGTTCACGCGCCATGCACAAGTCCGCAGTAATAGGTCTACTTTCCCCAAAACACCCTCAACATCTACCCAAAACTACATCTCAACTAACTAACAAGAAGGTGTATTATACCACAACCCCTCGCAGGGACAAAGATGTCATTTCAACAAATAATTTGACTTTCAAAACATCCACGTGCTTATCAAATCTTGGTAAAAACAGAAATTGAGAACCCCCCATATATTTGGACTCAACCTCCTCTACACACAAACAACAACACATCAAAACAAAAATTCCATTTTTATTTCTTCAATGACAAAAACGAAGCTCTTAGCAATCTCTTTCCTCCTCATCCTTTCATTAACACCACATGCTTCCGCCACTGCCGCCGGAGAATCAGGCGGTACCGCCGCCTCTCCGCCACAATGTGCCTCAGGAACCACCGGCGGTTGCCGCCACAGTTCAAAGGCCTTAAAACTAAAATTCATCGCAATTGCTTCAATTCTGATCACAAGTATGATCGGCGTGTGTCTCCCACTATTTTGTCGAGCAGTTCCATCTCTTCAGCCTGATAAAGATTTGTTCGTATTGGTTAAAGCCTTTGCATCAGGTGTTATACTCGCCACGGGGTACATGCACGTCTTGCCGGACTCTTTCGACGATTTAAGATCCGAATGTCTGCCCGAAAACCCGTGGAGGAAATTTCCGTTCACTACGTTTGTGGCTATGCTTTCTGCTATACTGACTTTGATGGTGGATTCTTATGCCATGAGTTATTATGGAAAGCGTAATTTGAATAGTGGAGGGGTTATTAAGAGTAGTGATGATGAAAACGTTAACACGAAATTGGAATCACAAGATATTGGGCATTCCCATGGATTTAAGGTTGATGATGAAGCATCTCAGTTGCTAAGATATCGCGTCGTTGCGCAGGTATATATGATTTTGATTAGTAACATTGATATAAACATATTTGACATGGATTGTTGCAAATGTGGAATGACCTTATGGCTTATATTATATACAATGCTAAACATTATCATATATAAATGTTGGATATTATATTTATATGATTCTTGAAACTAGTACGTAAAAAATGTAGGTTCTAGAGCTTGGAATTGTTGTACATTCAGTCGTAATAGGGCTATCGATGGGGGCTTCGGACAACCCCTGCACAATCAGGCCATTGGTGGCTGCTCTTTGCTTCCATCAACTCTTTGAAGGAATGGGCCTTGGGGGATGCATATTGCAGGTATTTTTTTAATTATAACATATGAGATTTATGTATTAATTTAATTGGAGGTTATTAATTAATCAATTTTTTAATATCTGAATTAGGCGGAATATGGTATGAAAATGAAAGCAATAATGGTGTTCTTTTTCTCTGCAACAACTCCATTTGGGATAGCGCTGGGAATAGGATTATCGAATGTGTACAGTGAAAATAGTCCGACGGCCCTGATTGTGGTGGGTTTGTTGAACGCGTGTTCGGCTGGATTATTGAACTATATGGCGTTGGTGGATCTGCTGGCGTCGGATTTCATGGGCTCAAAGTTACAAAAGAGTATGAAGCTTCAAACGTGGGCTTATATTGCTGTTCTTTTAGGTGCTGGAGGAATGTCTCTTATGGCTAAATGGGCTTAGTTAATCTCTTTTTTCCTTTTTCATTTTTTTTTTACTCTAGTTTATAGCATCTTTCTTTTTTTCTTTTTTTTTTTTCTACATTGCCAATTTCTTTGTTAAATTTTAAAAATTAAAATAATACATTTTAATCACATCAAGTTTTAAATCCTAATGGCGTAAAACGTACTACCAGATTTTTCCTTGGACGCATTATAAGGTATTTATGGTTAATTATTTTGATCTAAGATGTTTGATAGATATGTTGAATGTAAGAATGTTAACAATTAACATTTCAAACTTCTAAAATTAATCAAATTATTATCCAACTTCAAAAAATAATTAGGTTAAATGATCAGCAGCGTAGTCTTTGTGACATATAAAAAAGCCCATGACATTAGTAACACACTTGCCCATTTGAAAAGACAGGCTGGATAGGCTCGAGTAAAATCTTAAATACTGAAGCCCCATAGAATAATTTGGACACCAAGGCCCAAGCCCAATTTATCCACTTGGGTTTGAATTATTTTCAAATGGGCGACATCACAATTGTCGGATCCTTTATTTCAAATCAACGAAAAAGAAAACATTGTGTAAACTTTCCCAATTTTTCATGTAGCACATTGCTTAATAGTTTCAATGATTGTAACGTGACAATGACATAATGCATAATATATGGTGGTGGTTAACTTGAACTAGCTAGTATTATCCAAATTGCACCACCTCTCTAATTTCAAAAAATATCTACCAACTATACCAACTCCCACCAGAAATATATCATAACAATCCACAATTTGATAATGATGCATTATCCATGTCTTTTTCTTCCTTGTTAGGTGAAGCTTCCTAGGTTATATTCTGTTTTCTTTAACCTTAAATATAAATTGTATAAATGAGAAAATAATATGGTCCAATTTTCATACGTACTTACTAGGCTTAACTAAATCAAATACACAAAAACCTATTCACAAGTGAAACCCCATATTTAAGGGATCTTATTTCAAGTACCGTAAAGATTTGAGTCTTTGTCAAAGCAACCAGTCAAACAAGTAAATCTACCAAGTATTGACTACTGACACTCATAAAGCAATTAAATTAAAGTATTCTACTAATCATGATTTTCCAACATATTGTACAAATTCTTAAAATAAAATAAGTATATAGTACTGGATCAAAAGAATAATAGCAGTGGATAAATCAGTAAATAAAAATTGAGAGAGGACGTTCAAAGTCAAAGTGTGGGGGATTTACGTATTTGGAGCAGGCTTAAAACAAACGCAATGGCATGTGCTGTTACTGTGCTTAGGTTTATAGAATCTTTTCTGTTCCAATTAATGCGTCACATTACGCATGTGAACAGAATATAAGGAGCTCATACACCCTACGCTACCATCCAATTTTCCTTTTTTAATTTATAACCAAGGTATCTCCTAATTAGATGTCGGAGACTAATTTTTTTAAGACAGAGAGATTATCGAAATGGGTATAATTTTTCTCTATTTTATAGACACGATCAAGAAACCCAATTATCTATCAATTTGGCTAGCGTTGTTGGTGCTACCATCCAAATTAAATCATGCATCAACGCCTCTTCAAGCTGCCACGTCTATTATTTTAGTTAAAGTGTGGCCCACACACCTACTGCTAATAGGATAAATTATTAGTTCTTTCCAACTCAAATTGATTACTGTTTAATGCCAAAAAGCACCTCTCTTCTATGATTGTACAACTAATATTTATAGCAATTATTTTTGTGGATATTCGCATTTTTAGGTGTGCAATAATGGTGTCCTATTTATTTTCATCTCTGCTGCTAGATAGAAAAACTTTAAAGTTTAGTTCATAAGCGCGAAACCGTTTGAAATATCTTGTGAAAATGGTAATTATATTAAATATCATATAACGAGATCACCTCATTCATTATGACTGGAAATATATTTCACGTTATAACTTTATGTCCAATACTACTTAATGTGTGCTTTGAATTTTGTCCAATACTACTTAATGTGTGCTTTGAATTTTAAACTATAAAAATATCACTTTGAATAAAAAAAAATCAAAATACGAGTGAAAAAGTATATTTGGGAAAGCTCTGGCCATGCATGGTTGTGTTTTTAGAATTAAATTCTGAGTTTTTTTTTATAAAAATATGTATTATAGAAATTGACGTGAAAATATTGATTTTTTTGGATGTGTTTTTAAGAAATAATTGAAACTTGTGTAGATGTGATATAAAATAGATTTTATTTTGATTTGACATATGAAATGACTGAAATAATTATGAATAAAATGATATAGAGAAAAAGGAGAGTATAAAGTAAAAAAGAAAATGAGTTGAATAATTGAATTACATTATTAATTAGGAAAAAGTGTGAAGTGAGTTAATGGATGAAATAATGAGTGATTATATAGGGGTGTAGTAGAATTTGAAAATGAGTATTTTTTGTAGAATTTGACTTGATGTGAGCATTTTTTTGTAATTCAAAAAATGAAAATGTACTCAAAAAAACACAAACATAGCCTCTCTATTTTTATTTTTGATATATTTGATACTTGGTAAACAATCACAAGAAATAAATGATACCATGATCCAGTGAAGTGGTAATTCAACTTCGTAAATAGATCTTTTGTGCATAGTGCTACAATCGGTGAAGCATATTGATTTAGGTCGATTTTTGATGATCGATCTAATTCAGTCTAAGTCAATTTGTATCAAGACATGACGAAAATTAAATTTGATTATAGAATGCAGTCGAGTTAACCAAGCTATCTATGTACTTATTTGAGGATTACGTTTAAAAATAATTAACTTAATTCAGATGTTTCTAGTCGTATAGTCGCACACAAAAGAACTCAAATTTGTATATCAAGTACGATCAAGTGAAGTGGTAATTCAACCTCGTAAAATGGGTCTTTTGTGCGCCACGACCAGTGAAACATATGTATATTTTAATAGTTAAATAAGAAAAATAATAGTTTAGTATATTTATCTTGGTCAGGAGTACACTTTTATTTTCTGAACATGCAATTATAGTTATCATGGTTTATTTTTTCTATTAGCTGGAGGTCTATTCAATTATACAACTTTGAATATAAATATGTGCAATAATAACATTGATGTAGATGAAATAATTCTTAACCTTGATGTGGACTGTAAATATTTCTGAAAATTAACAAGTGTTATTTTAGATTTGTTGAAGCATTATTATCTAATCAACCCGTGTATAGCACGGTGCTTAAGTTAGTAATTTCATTATAAAAATGATTGCAAGAAGTTAAAGGACTTCAATTTACACAAGTAGTCACAATAATTAACTCTTTTATTCCATCAAAATATAATTGATCCTTGTAATTATTTTATCAAAATCACTCATAACTGTTTAATTAAAGAATAAAATTACCTCCCCAAAGTTTGTTGGCCTAGTAGTATTAACTTCCACTTTCATGTGAGAGATTTTATGTTCAATTCTAGTCTGTCATAAGTATTTGGAATCGTATAAGGTCATGATTAAAAATTATCGAACCGAATTTAATGGGTGAGATCATCCCTCTGTCTAAAATTAAAAAAAAATAATAAAATCATTTGTTCGGAAAAAAAAAGAGAGAATAAAATCAGTGCAATAAAATAAGAAACTCTGCCAAAAAGCAAAGTCACTTGCACCAAGAGTAACTGATTACTCTACATCTTCTCTCTCTCTCTCTCTCCGAATCAACCAAAGAAAAATATGGAAAGTAAACCTCTGTGGAGACACAAAGCAGGATTTGCCAGATTAGGGTTCTAATGCTTCCCTGTATGTGTATATATATATATACATATATATTTGTATATAAATAAAGAAATTAAACGACTCTGTACCTCTCTCAGAAACAGTGTCAGGTGATTAAATTCTTCCGGCCATGGTATAGAAGCTTTGATTTATTGGGTTTCATTACTTCTTCTTTTCACATGCATATACCTATCAATTCATGTTTTTTAATTATTATTTCATTTTATTAATTTTTACGCGTATGAGAAGTGGGGTTTTTAATCACTTGGGCTGACTTTGATTAAGAACCCACCTTTTTCGGCTGGAAGGAACACTCCTTTTTTCCCTGCACAAATTAATGAAAAATAAAAAAGGATATTCAAATCCTTATTTATCATGTTTTTGAAATTTTGGATCTTGAAGCTGATGGAAAATTAATGTTAATACAGAAGGAACGATGAAGATCAAAGTTTCTTGGAGGGCTGATATTTTCAAGTCACAGTAATTTCGGAGCTTGTATTATGATGGGTATTTGATAAATTCTGTGTTACTGTAAATTCTTTTATCAAAGAAAGATTCGATTTTTTTGGCTATATACTGGAATCTAAATAATTCGTGAATAAAGTAGTGAATAAATTCTGGGTAAAGTAGTTGGAAAAAAGTCGTAGTATATGGCGATGGAGGTACACAGAGTTCTTGAAGAAGACGAAGAAGAGTTCAGAAGCTGTTGTGAGGATGAGGATGAATTGAAAGAGAGGGAACTTGTAAAGGTGGATTCAGATTGCAATCTTGTTGATGAATATTCAGTAAATATGTATTTCAAGGGCGTATCTATTGCTGGCCCTGGAGATTCCGGTTCTAGGGTTTCCGGAATTGGGGTGGTCATGGAGAGGTCTAATGATGCATCTCCCATTCAAATCCAGAAAAAGCTTGATTTCTATGTAGATGATTCTGTTGCAGATTATTTAGCTTTACTGGATGGTTTGTCTGTCGCTAAACAGAATAATGTCTGTCGGGTTTTCGCCTTTACGGATTCCGAAATCTTGTATAATCAGGTGAGAAATTCCGAGACCTATATCGTCGTTCTTGTTATGATTTTAGTTTTTATGCATTCTTGATCTGAATCATTAATTAATTATTCCTAGATTTTTCATCTGCAAAACCATGATTTTGAATGTTGCTTGTTAGACTAGACCAGTTCTATCTTATTTTGCGATAATAATGTTGGATCGGTGCGATTTTGTTTCAGATTATCCGTGATGTGGTACTTGAAAATCCTCTTCTATTGGCGTTGAGACAGAGGATACTAGAGCAAGTCAGTAACATGGAAAATTTTCTCCTGAAATTAGTCCCTCCTATTGAACTACAAAAGGCTTTACATTTAGCTCAAGTGGCTGTTGGTATAATTTCTTTCCCTGCTAAGGGAGAGGACGCGACAGAAATTTGTTCAATCTGTTGTGAAGAGAAGCTTTCTTCGATGATGCTGACAATCAAATGCTCTCACAAATTCTGTTCCCAATGTATGAAAACCTATGTTGAGGGGAAATTACAATCTACACAAGTGCCCATAAGATGCCCTCAATTAAAATGCAAGTACTGTATTTCGGCCTCTGAGTGTAGGTTGTTTCTTCCGGTTACCTCTTATGAATCTTTGGAGATAGCCCTTTTAGAAGCCAACATTCTCAACTCCGACAAAATTTATTGCCCATATGCTAATTGCTCTGTATTGCTTGATCCTCATGAATGCTTGTCTACTAGGGCAAGTTCATCGAGTCAGTCGGATAATAGTTGTGTGGAGTGTCCTGTTTGTCAAAGATTCATATGTGTTGATTGTGGGGTCCCTTGGCATTCTTCAATGACTTGTGAAGAGTACCAAAATCTCCCATTGGAGGAGAGGGATGCTTCTGATTTAACCTTGCATCGTTTGGCACAAAATAAAAGGTGGAAGCGTTGCCAGCAATGCAGGTGGATGATTGAGCTCGATCATGGTTGCTACCACATGACTTGCAGGTAAGGCTGTTTATTTTGAAATAATCATGCACCTTAATTAATGAAAGTCTTTTCGTCTCTTAGACAAATGCCCTTGCATCATTTAGTGGTGGAATAATTAACGTTTGGGTTTGCTTGTATGGCAACTCACTTGGAAGGTGCCTTTGTCATATGGTTCTTCACTCATTCACTAATAAATTATAATAATATGGGATCCTTAATTTGCAAGAAGGAAAATGATGACTAAAAATGACCTACTCCATCTGCAAATTATGTCAATGAAGCATTTAATTGAAACTAGTACGCGGTGGCATGCCTCAATTTTAAAGACCGTTGGGTAATGCCCACTGAGACTTCCACAATTTTTTGTTTATTTATCTCTGTTCATTTCATCTTTTGCAAACTGGCTGGCATTATCTTGCTTAAACTATTCACACATTGTCAAAGTAGATCTATTTGGTTTGGTGCGCCACATGTGTGAGTTTCATCCTTAATGTGAACTGCATTTTTGTGTTTGTGGCCATCTTAGATTATGTGAATCTAGGAGTTGCATAACCTCTGGTTGGGATTGGGTATATTTATTGCTATGATTTCCTATTGACTGCGTTGTTATAACAATAATGGTTTCTGTTTGAGGAATTGCTGAATCTTACATGGATTACTGCAATGTTGTTAGCTATGCAGTCTATGTGTTTAAAATCTTTTCCATATCATGTTGAAGATTCATTTTTTCATTATTTAACATGCCCCTCAGCCTATAATAATAGATTTTATTTCTAGGACTTAGAAACTTTTTAGCAATTGTTGGTACAGACAGCGGAATGACATACCTAACGTGCATTGTTAGTATAGGACATTATGAGCATTAATTACTTGCCATGTTAGCTAAATTACGCACAGAATAGATATTAAAACCATAAGTTGCACTGCCATTGGTGTGGTAAAAGGTTCTTTTGTTATGATGACGTAACATAAAAACAAACGTCTGACGTGAATGTTAACAATAATTGTCATACATGGCATAAATGGGCCTTGTGATTTGTGCCCGATCCCTCATCCTCCCGTATCTTGTGAATCATGTGCCGAGATTGTACAGGAATCGTAGTTGCCGGGTCACTTGGGATGTCCTATTTGACTCTAGCCTTCAAGTTCTCCGGGAAATCTATTAATCCAAATAAGCACTAGGAAAATCATTATTCCAAATAAATTCATATTTTTATAAGAATGAAGTTTGCAGATAATAACTAGTGTCAAAAACCAAATAGATCATCATTTACAGGTTGTTTTATTTCGTTTTGTTCTACTGAACTGTTCAGCCATTTTTCCATCAATAGAACTCGGAATCATTTATTTTATGTTAAAGTTTCAGGACGATATGCAACAACTTTCAGTTACCAAAGTTTCTCTAGAGGGTTGTCATTTAAAGTTCTAGAATGGGCAAGCAAAATTGTCAATTATGCTGCAGTTTGAAGTATTTTAGTTCCCTATATTGGATTTTTCTGTCAATATTCAGAGATATTTTCTTATATAGTTTTGTAGTTTCTGCTGCGGCACATTGTACAGTTCATGTGTAGCCTGGCTTTAATTTATATGTTCTTGAATTCAATACATACCAAGTGTCACGTCAATCTTTTCGCATTATTTGTCTGACACCACTTGATAACATTAACCTCATAATTCATATGGAAATAGCACCTTGAGGTTATACAGAAATAACACCACTTAGAAAACTTCTCTAATATGCTTATCAAAGCTCAATTCAATTTTGCGTCTCTTTTTTCTACAGGTGTGGTCACGAGTTCTGTTATTCCTGTGGTGCTGAATACAGAGACAACCAACAAACATGTCAATGTGCATTTTGGGACGAAGATTATTCTGAAGAATTGGCTAATTATCCTACGCAACAGTTTGAACAATGGGCATGGGACTCATTTGAATCCCTCCCTATGATGACAATGGATGCATACTCTGATCAAGAGAGATCACAGCTGGCACTCATCCACAGGTTTCTTGCTGGAGGCTTTAGTTTGAGTGATGAACATACTTATCAATCCCCACCACGCTGTACGGATTCATATGCTGATGCCATGAAGGATCTGCATCAGCTGCCTTGGCTTGAAAGATTCGTCTCTGTTATAAGCGACAATTACTATGAAGAATACATCCAATGAGATTTTAAAGGTGTAATAGGAGGTAGAGTATCTCACTCTCGCACTCCTTTTGACACTAGGCTTTGCTATATAGTCTCAATGACATGTTTAGCACTTGTAGACCTTTTGAGCGTGAATGTCGACACACAAATGTGTCGACGGGGATTTCTTTTTTCTTGTTCTTGAGAAGCAGCTTCAAGAGGGGGGGAGAGAGAGAGAAAAGAAATGACAGAAAAAATATATTCTTGATATTAAAAGCAATGAAGCAAACAGGTTTCAATATTGTTCTCAGCTCTGAATATCGTTCTCTTTAATGTTTTGCGAGCTTTTCGTTTTTCATGTGTTGTTATCGACATCTTTTTAAGTTAAATTTCATTCATTGTTTTAGCAAGAGAAAAATACATCTTTTAATGATGATTGGCGAACTGAAGCAAAAATTAAGACATCCTAGACCTATAGTGTTTTGAATAACATAAATTATATAACATATGATTTACAACCAAACAAAGCTTGTAACACATGGATTACAAACAGAAAGAAAGCTTTCTAGTTCTAGCACTAAAATTGTTGTTCTACAAAATGTTTTAACTGTATCACGCTCTAGCGCTAAAATTGTTGTTCTACAAAATGTTTTAACTGTATCACACCTAATAAAGAATCTCAACTTTACCTAGCTCACCAAAAATCAACATTTTCATTCATATGCTGTTTCAAACTATACAACCATCTTCTCTAGAAGGTCCAATGACAAAAATTAACGGCAAGAAATACGATTAGAACCATAACTAATCGCTTGGAGGCTCGAATCAGACATATTGGTTGCCCATAAACGAGGGCTGTTTGATTCACCTTCTAAATTATATGCATAAGAAAGCCATCTAACATTTGTTCCACACAATTCTCTAGTACCCATCGCGATCATTTTTTGAGTTCTATCAAGAACTACAAGACTAGAGAATGTCGAAAAGCTGTTCCCTATAAAAACATCAGATCTCAAGCAAACTTCATAATCAATAGCTGATTGAATCAAATAAGGCTGCTTCTTGTATATATCCAAAACGCCCAACTTTTTCTTCTCAAAAGGTAATAATCCTTCCTTCCAACCAGTCAGTATAGAGTTATCTTCAAGAAGATCATCCGCAACTGCAAGGTAAATAACAATCGGAGCTTTCAAACCCGAAATGTTTCCTACTCTCTGCATAATCTGCTCCTTACTGCTACATATTTCACTTATATTTGATCTCTGCTCCAGCTTCTTACAGTGTATCATCCAGTCTTTTTCGATTCTCATGTGAACTGCCACATATGACACTTCTTGTAAAGATAAATAGTTACCTTCTTGTGAAAATTTACGGTTTTCATCTCTAATCTTGGAAACAACTTTATCGGCTTCTCTAGATATTTCTTCCCTCAAGACTAAGCACTCGAAGATTTTTGCATAATCTTTCACTGGCCAATGATCGTGCCACAAAAACGGGTTCTTGCCAACTATTCTGATGATTTCATATTCATCATAGGGATGCTTGCCAAACTGTCTCAACTGATCTAAATCTTTCTGAACCGTCCATCTTCTTCCACTTCCCTTTTGCAGCTCAAAGATATCGGTTCTGTTTGAAACTTCAGAATACTGAGCCAACTGGACAAACCCTTTACAGAGAGAATTGAACTTTTCGAATTGAAAGACCTTATCGAATGAAATAGGTTTCAGAAGATGAACCTCTTTGTAAAACAGCGATTCGCTCAAGCTAGGCATCAGTAGTGTTCGGTTCAGCATTCGTGCGGTTAAACAAGCTCTTGCAAATGCAATTTTTTGATTGTTGAAACCCCATACAATTTGAGGAACTTCTAGAAACTTGGATTTTACAGTATGGGGTTGTGTATTTAATGTCAATGGCCAATTGTCGAAAGCAAATAAGTTGCTGTTTTCAAATTCAGAGAATCTAGGAAGACAAAATGCTATAAAAACCAAAATAATGACAAAAAATGCCAGAGAATTCCTATGCAACACAAAGAATCTCAAATGATTACAATATGCATAGTCCATTTGAGATTCAGTCTTCAGGTTTTTGAAACCAAATCAATTCCAACAACAATCATGGCAATCGATTTAAATCGATATCAATCGCTGGGAAGGATAAATTACTAACAATAAAACTATAATTTCAAATGCAGATTGATTTCGAATAAGCCAGGAAATTGAAATTTCAAGGAAGAAATAGTCGTTTTTCTTACCTCAATTTTGTAAATATATACAAAATCAGTAAAAATCAAGAATATATCATCAAAGACAAAATCTTAATCCATCATGATTATGCATGGAATCACAAGAAGATTGTGTGTGTGTGTGTGTCAGCGCAGTCACGAGAAGGAAAGACGACGGAGTAAAAATTCAGAACGGGAATGGAAAAATTGAACCTTTCTTAATTATAAGTGGTTCAACTGATGAAACATTACGGTGATGATGCAGTGAACGAATCCAAGATTGTTATTTGGATGATAGCAATTCTGAAATCTGAGGAACAGAGAGAGAGAGAGAGAGATAATTATGCGTGGAAAGGAATACTGAAAAAGCAAAAATTCTCGTAATTGGAAAGCAAACCAACAAATCCCAATCATGACAACTCATGAATAAATAAAGGAACAACTTCATTTTTTAACAGAAGATTCTGTACTGGAAATAGCAATTTCGCTATATATAAAAACCTACAGAAATGGCCGCTCTATGAAAGGAATGTTTTCTCATTGGGAAAAACAAAAAAAAAAATCGAGAGATGTAGAAAATAAAACTTATTTGTAAGCTAATTTGTCCAAGATACTTTAATTAGTTGGCAAGCATATCGTCTTGCCTGGCGGATGGTGCACACTCGATGTGTGCGAATTATTACCTAGCGGATGGTGCACACTCGATGTGTGCGAATTACTAAGGAACAACACAACCAACACATATATATATATGAAAAAATTCTATACTGGGCCGAAATCAATCTCGACCGTTGGATCACAAGTGGGGAGGGTTAAATTGTTAAATAACCACTCTACTTGGGGATCCAACGGCCGAGCTGCCCAGCATAGAATGGCCCGTGGATATGGGATGAGCATTGGGAGATCCGGAGATGGGAATAGAGTAGAAAATGACAAAAGAAAAAAGGCAGTTAAAAAACAGTGTCAGAGAGAAGAAAGAGTTGACAATGCAAGAATGTTTGATTTTGTACTAATTGGTTTCATATGCGAAAGGAGAAGGCCACATCATGGACTATTGCATGGTGGACCCATTTTTTTTTTGATAAATATGGTGGACCCATTTGAGTGCTATAGTTTCTTCTATTTTACTAGTGATTCATGTCTAATGGAATTCAATACTTCGCGTGTATATTTTGTATTTATTTATTTTACATAATTATACACAAATATTACATATAATATGTTTTAGTGTTTACGAGAAATATATACTAAAATTATTGAATTTGACATAACATAAAAGTTCCCTTTAATATTGGCATCTAATATTGTGTTCCCTATAGTTTATTAAAAAAAACCAACGGGGTTGGCTCAAGTGGTAAGTAACTTGGTTCTACTTAAATAAGGTCTCGAGTTCGATTTTTTGTGTACACAGTTACCCCCGTTGGGAGACTCATCCACTAAACCAGGTATATGACCCGAGTAAACCAATAAATTAGTCCGATAATATTTGAAATACTGTGGTAGGTAAAAAAAAAAAAGTTTTATTAAAAAGAACATTTGTTCCCTCAAACAAAGAAAATAATATATATATTTTTCTTTTTTACCCTTAAAAAATGTATTTTAGCTTTCACGCGTCGTCAGTGGCCCCATAGACAGGATGTCACTAAGCCTAAATTGATGGGCGGACAACTCGAAATTCATGCGCTCCGCAATCCCCGTCAAAAAGCGTGAACAGTTTAAAGTGCGGAGCTGATGGGTCGATTCTGTATGGACTGCCCAATTTAGTACTTGAAACTCATGGGCTAGCTATCAGGATAATTTATATGGGCGCTATTCAAGGTAAATAGTCAGAATTCTAGATGGGCCCAGTTCAAGATTCCGCAGAAAACTTTGAATATGCTATCTATGTTACCGAAGAAGTAAGAAGCACGATTTTTTTTTTTTGTTTTACCCATTGATTTAGTTTTATCCACCTCACATGTATATGAAAAGTCTGAATTCGAATCTAGATTGTGTCGCAAGCAGTGACTCTTTCTTTTTGTATGGAGCTACCTGGAATTTTTATAATTCAAAATATTAACTATCAATTCGAATTTATTGAACTAAATACATAATCATCCCCTCACTTAAATTAAAAAAAGAAGCACGATTTTCACGAAACGTTCTCTTAAAATCAGTAAAGTGCAAAAAACAATTATGGGGCTCTTTGTACGGTAGTCTTCATCAAGTATCGTGCACATTCATTCTCCTACAATGGACGGCGATCGCCGCGGCTACGGCGGCGGCAGCGATCGGGTTCCTCGGAGACAGGGCCCCCCGGTGAGTATTTATACTCTCACTCCTACTATTTTTTAATATCGCTAACACTATTTATTACTTAACCAGCCACCGGAGCCGCAGCCTGGTAAATACCTACCGCCGCACCTTCGGAACCAAGGCAGTGGCACCTGCGCAGCCACCCATACACCTCCACCTCAACGACAAGGCGTGGGACCCTCTAGTGAAACGGGTCTCACCCGGAGACTGGGGGACCCGCCTCCTACTCCTACTCAGAGAGATTCTCGATTTCCTTCAGGTATATTTCTCAATACCTCTGTTTTTTTTTTTTGTTTTTGAATGCTGTATAAATAAATAGATTTAGGGTTGCTACGAATGATTACGATATGTGCAAATTTTCTTCGCTTCTTATGATTGGGCGTGATTTTGATGGGACTCTTGGACTCATTGTCGTTAGGAAGAAATGCAATTGATATAAACATAAGGAATTTGTGTTCGCGCATATTTTAGTTTTCCAGTTTTGATTGATTACTACAGTGCAGTGAGCGGTTCTAAGTATATTATATACTTACACGTTATTCTGATACAATTGTTGAAGTGATTCTGATGAGATCTTTCTACATTTGTTTTTCTTTTTGTCGTTTGTCTGGAATTCTTTAGTGTGAGCATTTAGAAGTTAAAAATTATGCATTAGCGGAGAAAAGTTAATATAGACAATCCACTGGTAGGCTGGTAGCTTGGCTTCATCACAATTTTTTACGAGGAAATACTTTGAAAGTCCAAACACATTAATCTTGAAATCTCAAGAGCCTAGATTATGAGCAGCAAACCGTATTCTTAAGGATATTAACGTCCAATTAGTTTTGGTTCCCTTGTATTGCCGGATATTTGCACTTCCACATTATTTTTAATAATTGTGTTTTTGCGTTGTTGCTGGAATTCCTTGCCAATTTTTCAATGACATGTTTGCACTGAACTCCGTGAATTGCTGGTTTATGCAGATCCTGGAAACTCTAGTGTTGAATTACTGAAAACTTCAGAATGGCAGCCACTGTCAAATCTTCCAAAAAATACCAATGACAGAATTTTGCCTGTCAAGCGGCCTGAGGGCGGGACACTTGCAGGAAGATCAGTCAACCTCCTTGTAAATCATTTCCTAGTGAGGTTCAATCCTAGGGTCACCATATTTCATTATAATCTAGATATTAAGCAAGTAATATCTCGTGGCAAAAGACCAGCACAAAGGTCTAAAAACAAGGCTGACCTGCGCTCGATAAGAGACAAGCTATTTCGTGATGATCCAGCCCGTTTTCCATTAAATCGGACTGCTTATGATGGTGAAAAGAATCTTTATAGTGCAGTTTCACTACCCACTGGACAATTCAGGGTAGAACTGTCTGCTAATGAAGATTTGACGACTCGGACATATGTTGTTTCAATCAAACTAATGAATGAGCTAAAGCTTTCCAAGCTGGAAGAATATTTAAGTGGAAAAGTCCCGTATGTGCCTCGTGATATACTACAAGGGATGGATCTGGTGATGAAGGAGAATCCTTCTAAATATAGGGTATCTATTGATCGGAACTTTTACCCTACCAGTTTCAAAGTAGAAGATGATTTTAGGAATGGTATTGCAGCATATAGGGGTTTCCAATCAAGTTTAAGGCCTACTTCTCAGGGTCTTGCTTTGTGCTTGGACAGCTCAGTTTTGGCATTTCGCAAGCCATTGGCAGTTATAGAGTATCTTAAGGAGAATATTCCCGAATTCGATGGAGTATATCTTGATTTAAATTCCAGGCGAAAAGTTACAAACACGTTGAAAGGGTTGGCTGTTAGAGTGACTCACCGTCTTACCAAACAGAAGTTCACTATAGCGGGGTTGACTGCAAAGACCACCCGTGATCTTTGGTTTGACTTTGTAGATCCAAAAGGGAAGGATCCAACCGTTAAAGTCAGTCTGGTAGAATATTTTAGGGAGAAGTATGGGAAGGACATTGCATACCAGGGTATGCCTTGTTTGATTCTAGGAAGAAATAACAGGACAAATCATGTTCCCATGGAGTTTTGTATCTTGGTCGAAGGGCAACGGTATAGAAAAGAGCTCTTGGACGATGTTTCACAGGAGATATTGAAGAAAAAGTCTCTGGCTTGGCCACCAGAAAGGAGAAATACAATCAGTGAGATGATGCAAGCTCATGATGGACCTTGCGGGTGCGTTTTTTTCCCCCCCACTTTTGCTAGAGGACTGTTGTAAGAAAGCGAATTATGTGGGCCATAAACATTTATTTTGCAGCAATAATATTCATATCACAAACTATTGGCATGTTGTCCCCTTTATTCATTTACTCATAAAAATTCTATTTCTCGTCCTTCTCTTTTAAATTTTTTATGTGCATCCAAATTATCTATTATTCCCTATGGGCTATGGAAATGTGATTTGGAACTTCACTTGATGGAATCACAATACTTATTAAATCGCATGCAAGTTTTCAAGCACATGAAAATTGTTATGTCCATTGTAGTTATACCTATTGAACTACTGTGTTAATCCATGCATGCACAGAGTGAAAAAGGGAATGTTTGAACTTGAATAATGATTGTTAAGCGCCCTAGTAAGGTTTTATTTCGTTATTATTGCTTGGTCACAACATGCATGTGCAAATTTTCTGCAAATTGCTTACATATGGTGAAAACTGAGGTTACTCTATATAGTGGCCAGAAATGTAAAAGTATTAACCTCTCCCAATTTTTATCGCAGAGATGTCGCTCAAAATTTTGGGCTTCGTATCGATAAGAACATGACATTTGTTGAAGGTCGAGTTATAGGTCCACCTGACTTGAAATTAGGTGCTCCTGATGGTACTGTTGATATAGTAAGAGTCGAAAACGAGAAACGCCAGTGGAACCTAGCTGAAAACTCTGTTGTGGTGGGCAAACGGATTGAAAGATGGGCCTTAATTGACTTCAGTGCTTCTGATGCTTTAAAGCTTCGAACAAAAGACTTCATTAAGAATCTGACAAATCGATCCGGGAGTTTAGGGATCCGCATGGAGGAGCCTTTAATCTGCCGTTTCGCTGGTATGCGTGAGTTTTCTTCAATCAACAGACTGGAAGAACTTCTCAAAAGTGTCGTTCAGGATGCTAACAGAAAAAGTTGGAATAAATTGCAGATAATAATTTGTGTAATGGCAGAAAAACATCATGGCTACAAATATCTTAAATGGGTGTCTGAAACACGGATTGGTGTAGTAACTCAGTGTTGCTTGTCCATTCATGCTAACCGAGGAGACGACAAGTTTTTCGGGAACCTTTGTCTGAAGATTAATGCAAAGCTTGGAGGAAGTAATGTAGAGCTAACCCAAAAACTTCCTCATTTCGAGGATGAAGATCATGTTATGTTCATCGGTGCTGATGTAAATCATCCAGTCTCAAAGAAATCAACAACTCCATCTATAGCTGCTGTTGTTTCCACTATTAACTGGCCTGCTGTTAATCGCTATGCTGCAAGAGTTTGCCCTCAGGACCATAGAACTGAAAGGATTCTTGAATTTGGGCCAATGTGTCGGGATCTAATCAATACTTATTTCCAGTTCAACAAAGTTAAACCAAAGAAAATTGTGATTTTTCGTGATGGTGTCAGCGAGGGACAATTTGATATGGTACTCAACGAAGAGTTATCTGACTTGAAAAATGCTGTTTATGATGATAATTACAAGCCAGCAATTACTCTTGTTGTGGCTCAAAAGAGACACCAGACTCGGCTTTTTCTTGAGAATTTTGGGGAAGGGGGACCCACTGGAAATGTGCCTCCAGGAACGGTTGTAGATACAAAGATTGTTCATCCATTTGAGTTTGATTTTTATCTCTGCAGTCACTATGGGCGCATCGGGACGAGTAAGGCTGTGAGATACTGTGTGCTGTGGGATCAAAATTCTTTCACATCTGATCAATTACAAGAGCTTATATATAACCTGTGCTTCACATTTGCACGTAGTACACGGCCCGTTTCATTGGTCCCACCAGTTTACTACGCGGACCTAGTAGCGTATAGGGGGCGTATTTTTCAAGAAGTGGCGAAGGAGTTCCAGTCTCGTACACTACCATCTAATTCTACTACTAGATTTGATCAAAGCTTCTACAAACTTCATCCTGATCTTCAGAACATCATGTTTTTCGTTTGAGGGGAATGTTGAAGATTCTTAAGTAGCGAAATGGCGAAATCTGATTTCCTAACTAAAAGAGTTTTGTGTGTGAATGTAATTAAGAAGAGTTTTGGTGTATAATATCCTAATGTTATAGTTTGTCAATACATTTAGCCAAATTGTACTTCATCTTAGCTAGTGTTTTCGGATCCAAATTATTGAAAAACGTGGGAGATGGGTTGTCAGGGTGATACCCGAGACTTAGAGTCCTGGTTAATCTCTATCCCACATATGAATATATATATGGGGGTTCATGTGATGGTAAAAATCAACCCGATAATTAAGTTAAGGGAGTCCCAAGTATGATCCGGTTGATTAGGACAGCAAGTTCCTATTTTATTCGTAGAATCAAAAGAAAATGAAAAGGAAATCTTAGTCTACACCAAAATAGTCTTGGTCTTTCCGTGGATGACTAAACAACAAATATAATAGAAATAGTTAGTAGGACCAGTAAAGCATATGATTTAGCAAGTTATGCATCATGCATGAACCTCACTTCCTCCATTATCTTCATTCTTTAGTGACCAACCAAAAGGCAACCTGCCCCCGCTAAGTCGGCCTCGGTGACGGGTAATTCTATAGTGAATCAAGAGTGTTGCTTTCGGCCTATTTTTCACACATAAACACTTGGGATGGAGTGGTTTATATAGGGGTAGGTGGGCGTGAAAACCACCCCACTCATTGTGAATGTGTGGTGTAAAATGGACAGGGAGCAACACTCCCGGTCCACCTTAGAATATTTCCTCGGTGACTAACCTAAGGCCCCGATTGAATGAGATGTTGTTTCTCATTTGTCGATTGCTTAGAGATTTTTTTCATTAAAAATGTATATATTTGACATCTCCCAAAGAAATACTACACATAATTTCTCATAAAAAATCTCAAATTTCTTTGAAAAATGGATTTACTTGGCATTTCTCTCAAATTTTTCTCAAAAAGTCAGAATTTAACTATTCATGATTAGACAGTTCACCCAATAATTAAAAGTACTTTATCCAGCAATATCTTGATATGATCATTAAAATAATCACATATCTTTATTTGAAATTATGTAAACTACGAAATAAGATCCACTTTTCATATTTTTGGATGCCGTAATCGATGAGTTTAGCTTAAATATGTTAAATATTCTTAAAAAAACAAAACTCATCTATACCAATTTCCTACAAAAAAACATATCACGTCACATTTAATTATTACACTTTTTCTATAAAAAAAACTCATTCAAACACACTTTCTCTTTCATATATCTATTTTTTAAAAAATAATTTCTCTTATTTTATCTATGAAAAATGAAAAATTGGAAATAGACGTCTATCCAATTGGACCCTAAATTTCTCCACCTATTCCTTGAAGTTTCCTTACCATAATCAATTAATCATGAACCACCCCCCACACATACATATGTTATTTACCCTCCAATTATCCTGACTTCTCTCACGAGTGCCCTTCTAATCCTTGCTTACCCTTCTCTACTCAACATTCCTTTTTCCGGGATATTTACAAAAGTAGACCTCATTTGCAAAGGCTTTGCAAATTTAGACCCCTTATGTTTACCTTTTCTTTTCCTGTTATTTTTTGTGGCTAAATAGGTGGAAAATATCCCTGAATAGTAACACCTTGCCAACCCCTAATCACTGTTGCATATTTAAAGATTTACAAACCAAGTCCCTTATTCTTAAGAATAACACATTTAGTCCTGATGTGTGTGAGTTTCACACCAATAATAATATGCAATATAATATATATTCATATAATATAAAACACGAGATTAAATGTAAAGAACACAAGCGATTTACGTGGTTTGTCTAATGAAGACTTACGACCACGGGTGTAAAGTGGTTGCTTTGTTTATTCATCCTCATAGGGGGTATTTATACAAGTAATTGATGGGTAGACTAGAATGGTAAGTCAACTATGCCTAAAATACATAAGATAATAAGAATAAATCATGATCCTTCCTTCTTGAGCTATATCTTTTATGGTATAAATAATGATTCTACTGGCATGATCTCCGCAGGTCCATATATGAAAAGTATATCCGTTGATTGATTCTTGTCTGATCTCGCTCCCAGGTTTGCCTTATATAATATGCTCTACTTGTGCAGGTCAGGGTCGGCCGAACCTCCAGCTAGACAGTTTTGAATGTAAGGTCTTCTAGAAGAATCCTAGCTCGTGATGCCATTGGGCTTAGGCCCATAAAATATTGATTTAGTTAGATTAGCCCAAAAACTATTTTTCACTCACATCAAGTCTTTTAATTTTTAAATATGGTTTATTTAGTGCAGGGCCGGCCGAACCTCCAGCTAGACAGTTTTGAATGTAAGGTCTTCTAGAAGAATCCGAGCTCGTGATGCCATTGGGCTTAGGCCCATAAAGTATTGATTTAGTTAGATTAGCCCAAAAACTATTTTTCACTCACATCAAGTCTTTTAATTTTTAAATATGGTTTATTTAGTGCAGAATATATGAAAAACGACATAAACTAATTACATAAATTACAAAAGTAATTAGCATAATTAAAAAGAGTAATTACAAAGATTAATTACATAAGAAACTTCAGGGTTACTGTTTTCCTTTCAGATTATGAATTAAAAATCACATTTTATCATTCTCAAGTAAGAGGGTTGCTTCGAGAATCCGATTGTTTCATCAACGAAGACTTATGTTGAAAAGAAATGAAGTACATGTCTTACTCTTTTGAAGTTTAAAATATAAATTTAATTCATTTTAAAGTTTTAAATCTAAGGAACCCCGCTATGATACCAGATTGCTGGCACACTGGGGGAAATTATCCCGCATATTTTGCCTCCCAACCGGTATACACCGAGAATTATTATGAATTTCTTGTCATTGGGCTTAGGCCCATAAAGTATTGATTTAGTTAGATTAGCCCAAAAACTATTTTTCACTCACATCAAGTCTTTTAATTTTTAAATATGGTTTATTTAGTGCAGAATATATGAAAAACGACATGAACTAATTACATAAATTACAAAAGTAATTAGCATAATTAAAAAGAGTAATTACAAAGATTAATTACATAAGAATTTCTTGTACAAATCTTCCCAAAGCAGTACCAGAAATTATTGAAAACAAGAATTTGTACAGTGTAAACATATTTTTGGGACGATGAAGGGGCAGAAGATTACTGCAATTCATCATCATTTTTTATTTTTTATTTAGTTTTTGAGCATTTTTAATATTTTTGGGTTTTAGATTTTTTAATGTTTTTGTGTTTTTTGAGCACGAGAGAACTATAACATTTTTAAATAATAGGAGAATTCCGTCCCTGGGGGTAGCTTACTCACTCTTCATAATTATAAAGCATATAAAAACTTACAAGAAATTTTTGCACAAAAAGAAGATATTTTATTACAAGAAAGGTGAGAGACTCTCTAGCAACTAAGAAGTGTGGATTGAAGAGTGTTAAGGGACGAGTTTTTACAATGAGGGAAGGAGTCCTTATATAGGCTCCGGACTTCAAATTTTACAAACCAAAATAAAAAGAAACTTGACAACCACTGCAGGTTGCCTGTAAAGGCTACAGTTCCTGCTATTATTGTACACAGTAAAAAAGAAAAAATCTGCAAAAAAAAGACATAGGTGGCAGATGTGAACAGTAACTATAAATAATGGCCAAATGCGGCCAAAAAGAAACAGTAAAAATAGTACAATAATTTAAACTTGTCTGTTGCTCTGAATTTATTGCTTTGTCTAACGTTGAATTTTCCATGCTCAATTTTTTTGGCTGGATAATTGTCCATTTGCTGAATTATTGGTGTCAAAGTTTGAGGATGCTGAATTATTGTTGTTTTAGCATGCTAATTCATAATTGAAGCTTCGTCTTCTAGTATGCATCTCGGCTGGATCCTTCTAGATTTGGATTATACTTGGGATGATATTCCAAGCTTGTTAGAGCTTTCTTTCCTAGCGCTGTGATCCTGTAATTGCATCCAATCCTTGCTGGAATAAAAATACTCTGATGAGGTGCTTGGAAAATGAGATGGAAATCTGGTGATAAATCTAAATTTGGTATCATATATTGTCGCTGTATCCTTCTCTTTACTTCTAGAGCTAGCTTGAGTTCATCTGAGTCTGCTAAGGGATTTGATACTTCGTGGCATAGTCTGAACATTTTTGATTTAGCAAGTTCCCAACTTTCATAATTCTCATTTACAGTTATAAAGGAATGTCCCATTTCTACTTCTGTAGTGTTGTATACTGAAGGTAAAGATGCTACGTCTAAACAAAGATTGAATGTTCCTTGGCTGAACGAAAACTTGATCGTATCTGATATTTGCCTACCTAAATGTACTACTTGATCTGGATCCGTTACAAATAATTTTGATACAAAACCGTAGTTCAGTAGTTGTCGTATGTAGATAATATGATCATCTATCCATCCTTCTCTGAAAATTGAAGCGTCTATGTGAACATTAGGCCATGAAAAAATACTTGACGGTATAAAATTTTAGTGTTCCTTCCTGACAAACACGTTTTCCTTTCCATTGCAATAAATGTGGCAGGGGCTTTATTCCTTCTATTTGTTGATTGATAATGATTTGAGCTACCTTCAACATTCTTGAATAAAAACAATCTTCTGCTTTCTTCCAAACTATAGTCTGAATTTCTTCAGGTAAGGCTAGAACTGTTTGACAGGGGTTAAAAAAAGGTTCGAACATATAAGAATTGGTAACATTTATCCTTGATTTTTTTGGGGACTTCTTTCTGTCTAGGGTTTATTAAATGGGCTGATAAATTTTGATGCTGGACTAATAAGCCTTGATAAAATTTGTTAAGGTTGGTAAACTGTTTGGTTATGGTTTCTAGATCGTCTTCGAGTTGTTCAACATCTGGGCTTATAGGTTGTTTTCCTTTTGAAAGTATTTTGGGTTTTGCATTTTCTGCATTGGGCTGTATGAAAAAGTTTGGGCTTAAAGTCTTTTTGCTGCTGCTATGGCTTCATGAAATTGCTTGAAAGGTACTAAATAACCATTGAAAATCTTTTGAATGCTTTCTAGAGCCATCTGATAATCTTCAAAAATTCCGACTGGTTGTCCTCTGATAATAAGATAAACCGCTGCTTCTTTTGTTGGAATTCCCCCCCCCCCCCCAAAAAAAGTAACATAATGCGTTGAGTGTTGCTAGTTTGCTTCCTGAATTATGAGCTTCCCACAAAGTATTTAGTAGAATACTTTGATCTTCTGTTATATAGGGAGTATCTCTTGGAGGTTTGAAAACATGTCTAATTGGAAGTGCTATTTTGCCAAAGGTTTTGAAAACACTCTGAGTAGCTGGATTAAAAAATTGGGTTTCAAATGCAAAGGCTGGTCTATTCTGGATAACTTGTTGAAAGTTAGGCCTAAAAGCTAGTTTTCGGGCTATTTGGTTGTGAGTTGCAGAGGGAGGTTGCGTTTGTGGGTTGTCCTGGTTGTTGAAGGCCATGATCTGTGTCCCAGAATTAAAGTTATTTGTTTGCTTAATAAATCTCCTATGCTTTTGTTTTTTCCTTTAATATGTTCAAATTCTACTTTATATCCGTTACCTTCTATTGCATTTCTAAAATTTAACCATCTTTTATTATTTTGTTTTCTAGAATTTTCATTTTTTATGAATCTAACCACAACTTCCAATCTGTTCTAATGGTAAAGAGTTTATTTAAATATAGTCTAAAATGGTCTACTGCTTTAACTATTCTTGCTATTTCGTAATCTAGACTAATCCAATTACTTCCTATTTTATTAAAGTTACCACTGGAATAAGCTGCTATCTTTTCACTTTTTGAAGAAAATTTATGAGGTTTACATTTTAATATTGCTCTCCATCCTTCTATAGAGCTATCTACTTCTATTATTACATAATCAGTATTTAAAAATAATTCTAAAGGCTTTAGGTCTTTAACAATTTTCTTAATTTTTCTAATTAGGTTAATATCTTCTTGATTAAAGTGTCTTTGACTAGACTTTTTTGTTTTCTTATATAATGGTCCAACTAATTTACTAAGTTTAGGAATAAATTTTCTAGAATAATTCAATATTCCTAGAAACACTTGTATTTGTTTTAAGTTTTTTAATTTATCAGGAAAATCTAGAATCTTTTGAGCTATATGAGGTTGTAATTTAATCTGTCCATTTCTTATTTCCAAACCTAAAAAGCTTATCTTTCTTTTAAAAAGTTTCATTTTCCTTCTAGACACTACTATTCCGTATTCTTCTATTAATTTAAAAACTTGTTTTAAATGATTTTGATGTTGTTTAATATTTTCAGAAGCTACTAAAATGTCATCTATATATACTAAATAGAAATCTAAATGTTTAAAAATAATATCCATAAATCTTTGAAATATTGCTGGAGCATTCTTTAAACCGAAAGATAGAACATTCCACTCGAAATGTCATTCACTCCAGCTAAATGTTGTCCATTTTTTGTCCTCTTCTACCATTTTAATCTGATTATATCCGCTTTTTAGATCAAATTTTGAAAATATCTTTTTATTTTGTATTAGATTAATTAACTCATCTTTATTAGGTATTCTATAAGCATCATCTTCTGTATTATCATTAAGTCTTTTATAATTATAGACTATTCTAGGTTTTCCTCTTTTTATTTCTGTATTATTTCTTACTATAAAGGCTGCCGATCTATGAGGACTATCACTCCTTCTTATAATACCGATTTCTAACATTTCTTTTATTTGTGTTTTGAATTCCTTTATATCTTCAGGCGTGTATATTCTATAGTTGCTGTTCTTATTACTATATTGGGATTTAAAATATTTAGTTTAAAGGTATATTTTACTTTATTTTTGGCTAAATCATCTCCTATAAATCCTAACATCTCTAATTTGTGCAGAATTCTTTCATTTTCTAGATTTAGAGCTTCTAATCTTTTTCCTATATCTCTAATTTCTTCATCTAATAGGATGTCTAAGGTTTCAGATTCTATATTGTTTAGTTCTAATTCTTTGAAAAAATCTAAATCATTACTACCATGTCCACCACACTTCGCAGTCAACTCTGATTGTTTAATATATCTATTAGTTGAGAATGTATAATTATGTTTGCTAATAGTAATATAGTTTTTTTCCTACTAATATACTACCATTTAATGCACAGATAAAATTTAACCCTAAAAGGAATTCTTGGTTTGTTATGTTATCTGGTGCTATAAGTACTTGTCCTAAGGTATATTTGCTACTATAATTTCCTGAATTTTTTTTAAATTGTATTCCTACGTCAATTAATTCTTTTGTTATTTTTCATTAATCTATTTTCTGCAGTTCTACTGGTAACAGTATAACTTAATTGTGCTTCAAATTCTTTTGGTACAGGGCTAGAACTAAGTATACTTTTTGTACTTCTGGTATCTAAAATGACTTTATTTTCAATATATTTTCTTGATTACACCATATTCGACAGTCTAAAAGTATTAAACTACTAGTATAAGATACTTGTATTTGAGGTTCATACGTTGCATTTGTAAATGGGTTTCTTCTAATTGTTGGTTAAGTTCATCAAGTTCTTCTATAACTACGCCTTTTCCTTTAGTTTGATTACTGTTTATATTTTCATTATTTTTTTAATTTTAATTCTAATATTTGTATTCTTAAATCTAAATTCTCTATTTTGTGGCTCAAGACTTCTATCATTTTTAGTTTTTTGCTGGGTTTAGACAATACATCTGTTTCTATATTATATACGTCTTTAGCACAAATAAAGCAAATTTCGTCAAAACATATATTGCACTGGTATCTTAAATACATATCAGGATATAATCTACAAATACTACAGTCTATACTCATAGTTCCTTTTCCATTTATATATATATTTATGATCACATAAACTGTTCATATAAGTGTATTCTATTATATTTGGAATTTCTGTTCCTTCTTCACTTATTATACTATATATACTATCATTATCACTTTCATTACCGTCTATGCTTACTACATCTCCATCTAGTTGTTCTGCTATAGCTGCTCTTTCCATATTAAATTGCCTTTTCGGACATCTATTAGCCAAATGTTTAGAGTCCTAGTTGATGGCTTTCTAAAATAATTAAAACTAGATTTTGGTTTATTGGATTTTCTTAATATTTTTCGTTTTGGTTTAAAGTAATTTCTTTGTCCATATTGTTGTGGAGTGTATATAGCTTTTCTACAAAACTCATAAGATTGTTTTCTAATTTGTTCTCTAATGAATTCTTCTTTATACCATTCTTGAAATTTAAAGAAAATATATTGTACTCTAAGTTCTATGCCTAATCCAGTAAGATTATCATTGCTGTTTATCCATTCTTCATGTATTCTTTTTCCTAAATCTTGTGGCAATTTTGTAAAATACCTATTGCATAATTCTTCGTCAAAAACTTTATTAGCTTCTGCTATTAATCTTGTAAAATATTGACTAAAAGGTATAATATATTTCATATCGGTTATAGTAAGTTGCTCTAGGTTTCTAATTGCAGTATCTTGTATGAATGTACTTTCTCTTCCTGGATCTATTCCTATTATTAAGGTTTTAATGAAACTAGTAAAATTATAAGGATTATTTCCTTGGGCTTTTATTTCATTAATTTTTGCTGGATTATTTTTCCTTTTACTTTGCCAAATAGATAATGCTGTAGATCATAAGCATGTTTCTAAAAAGTTTAACATATCCATATCTGCCATTTTATTTATTTCCCAATGTCTTACTACACATTGTTTCTATATATTTACTTCTTCTGGCCACATTTGCGGGCTTCCTAATTCAATTACTAACATGGTTCCACTCATGATTTTTCCTATGGGTTGTCTTGATCATACATATATATTTGGCTGAGTTGATCCATATTCATATGTTGGGTTTTTCTATTCAGGTCTCCCACTCATTTCTACATTTCTAGTTGGAACTTCACTAGAATCTGGTTCTACTCTAGTTCTTTTTCCTATATTACTACTAGTACTTGTTTGACTATCTGCCATAGAAGTTATTTCGTTACTATTTTTTTCTTTATTTTTTAAGAATTTTTCAAATTCTATTTTTCCCGAGCATATATCATCTACTAAATCAATATTATAATATTGTTTAAATTCTTCTTCAGCTGATTCTAAATTTATATCTAAATTCATTGCTTCGAAGTACATTTCATCTACTAATTCCCTTAAATTATTTATCTCAAATTTTTTTGTTAATACTTCTTTTATATTCTTAGGTCTGTAATAATTTTTAAGCTGCCTTTCTAATTATTTTAGTTCTTCATCTATTTCTTCTTCTTCATCTTTGCTTTCTATGTCAGATTGTATCTCCCAATTTGCAAATCTACTAGTTATTCTAACTTTTTCTTCTTCTTCTTCTATAATATTCATATAGCTTGTTTTTGTTTCATTGTCAGTTTTTTCTTCTAGATCTTCTAAATTTTCTTTGAGATCTTGCTTTTTTTAATTAAGAAATCTAATAGAAGTTTGACCTTTACTATTTGTATACACTACGCTTTCTGTTGGAACTTTAACCGTATCATTTTCTTCTAAGTGTTTGGTTAATTCTCATTCTTCTCCATTTAAATTGCTATTATCTATATTCAAAAGTTTAATCATTTTTACTCCTATTGAGGCTAAACCATCTATTATTCCGTCTATGTTAATTTTATATTGAGGGAAACTATTATTAGTTATTCTTCCTGAAAATGCTATAAGAACTACCAAATTATTACCATCATATGTTTCATATCCTCTAGTTTGTAGTCTTATAGTGACTTTACTTATATCTTTAATGTTTTTCATCATATTTGGAGCTACATAAATTATTTCTACATTATTATTCATATCGATTTCCATACTAGCAAATACTGCTCTCTTAGAATCATACCAACTTTTATCTAATAACAAAACTAAAACTTTTCCGTCGATTCCTTTTCTAGTTAATCCTTTTATTCCTACAGTAATTAATCCTAAATGTATATACTTTTGTTTTAACACTTTTGTTTTAACTGTTTTAATTGCTTTATACATTGTTGACTGACTAAGCTTATATTTTCAACATTTGTTGTAACCTTTACTTCTTTCTCTCTAAATTTTTTAACTAAATGTGTGTTAAGATCTATTTTTTCCTACTTTGTATAATGTCTTAGGTTTTAGCTTATCTATTCCTTTTCAGATTTTCTTCTCTATGAGTGCAATAAAAACTTTTATGCAGATTTATAAATGCTGGTTGTGATTCCCTTTTCTTTAAAAAATGTATAGTATTTCTCGCAAGATTTTTTGATGTTTTTGTTGTTTTTTGGGGTCAAAATAAACCATTTCTAAAGTTCAAGGATTAAAAATAAATAATTTGAAAGTATATGGACTAGGCTAAAGATTTAATATAGGGGGTCTTGAGTAATTTTTTGATAAAGCGAGGAGAAAACTTGAAAGTATCCTTCTTTTAATTTTAGTTTGGGTAATTTGGATCTTTCCAATTACATGGTCCATAGGGGACATTCAATGCAAATTTGCAATGCCTTGTGCAATTTTAAACTATATTTGCTGAATTCCCCCTTTTTCCACGTCCTCACCTCACTTCCTCGCTAAGTAAAGCCCTTTTACGTCACTTCACATTTAACCCCCAGTGTACTATATAGCAGTACTGATAGATAGACCAACCAGATACACAACACCCTCGCTTACTATTTGAATTTCTCTGTGTCTTTTTTAGTGAACAACAGTCTACTGCTACTCTCAAGTAAATGGACAGCGGAAGGAACAACAACTACGGACGCGGCCGTGGCTCTTCCAGCGGCGGCGGACGCGGTAATTACCAGAATCAATCGAATCAGGGTGGTAGAAGGGGGCGCGCTGCTCACCATCAGCCACCGGCTCAGCAGCAGTCTGTCAATCGGCCTCCGGTTCAGGCGAACCAGCCACCGGCTCAGCAGGCGTGGGGCAACCGGCCTCCGGTTCAGGGGAATCAGCCACCCGCACAGCAGGAGTGGGGCTACAGACCGCCGTTCCTGCGAACCATGCCGCAGACTCCACCGCCCCAAGTCCAACAACAACAACGTCCGCAGGGACAATCTGCCCCTTCACCTGTTCAGCCTCTACAGGCCTGTTTAACACGTGCTGCTGGTATTGATCACTTAATTCTTTTTCTTCCGATTTCGTTTTGATTTAAGGATTTTTGTTTGGACTTCGTTTAGAGCTATTATTGTGTTTTTATTATTAATCTTCTTGAATGGTATGCGTTGGAACTGCAATCTTGAGAGATTATTTGTTTACATATATATCAAAATGAGGGGAGGTTTTAATGTTTTTAATCATGACAACATGCCTTCTTGCATCAATCAGTAAATGCTAGTGTATTGGATCCAAGATTTACATTCATGGATGTTTACATATCGAAATGAGGGGAGGTTTTAATGTTTTTATCATGACAACATGCCTTGTTGCATCAATCAGTAAATGCTGGTGTATTCGATCCAAGATTTACATTCATGGATGTTTACATATCGAAATGAGGGGAGGTTTTAATGTTTTTATCATGACAACATGCCTTGTTGCATCAATCAGTAAATGCTGGTGTATTCGATCCAAGATTTACATTCATGGATGTTTACATGTAATGCAAATAGATCACAGCATGGTTCCCTACTTTTTAGGAACTGTAGTTGTGCGTTATATATGGAGGATCCAGGGTGTTGTTTGATATGTCCTTCGTTACTGGGCCACCCTTTTTAATTATTGATTTGATTGTGTAATCTATCTATAATAATAACTAGTCGCGTGGGCACATTCGATGCTTGTGCTGAGTAAATAAAAAATTTAATAAAAAATTCATTAATGTGTGAGCATTTTATGTGAGGTTTTGTAAATAAATAGAAATGAGTTGAACAAAGTATTAAAAATTTTGGGTGAAAAAAAAAAGAAAATATGACATAGGAGAGAGAGTGAGCAAGAGAGAGAATGTAGGAGAAGTTGAGGATACGTGATAAGAGAGAGAAGATTGAAAAAAAAATTATCTAAAAAATACTTTTTAAATTGGGGGTAATTTAGTCATGACACTCCAAAACACACCAAAATTAATTACTCTAAAGTGTTGATGCTTTATAAAAGAGTATAGATAATAATAATAATAATAATAATAACTATTATAAAAGTGTGAATGTGTTAGGAGATGATTTACATTTCTTAACATTTTTGTAGAGACTAAAATATCCTTATGTGAATATTATGCTAAGAAAAAGAGTGAGGTTCATTAAGTGAATAACTTAATGATAAAAATTAAAAATTAACATAATCTAGACCAATTAAAAGAAGAATTAATGTTGTTCAATGTATATACCACTCTAATAAATGAGTTATTTTGTTCATTGATTCATAGGTAGTATGTATCTAACTTATTTTTATTGGATATTTTAGTTAGTATTTTTGTGAAAATGATAAATATTTTTTACATGATAGTAAGTAATTTTCTAAACTAACACACATTTTGTTTTCATTAGAAATATTAGTGAACTCTAAATGAATTATATGACATGTTTTAGATAATGATGGGAATTCCATAATATAAGAAAATTAAAAAATAAAATTTGAAGAAGAAAAATATTGGATTGTTGGTCCACTTTATTATTATTATTTTTTTAATTCATTGATTTTTAAATTCAATTAAAAAATTAGTTATCAACTGTCAAATTTCATTTAGTATAAGGTACGTAGTAGAGATATATAAGAGCATAAAAGAATAAATATTTAAATTAAAAGAGATTTTAAAATTATGAGAGTTCATAACTAACATATAATTGAAATAGAGAAGAAAATATATGAAGGGAAAGAAATTTAGCTCCATATGTCTCTTGCGAAAAGAAACAAATGGGAATTTCACTCTAATAAATGAAATATTTAGTTCATTGTAATATTCATAGGTACTATGTATCAAATTTATTTTTATTCGATTGTATATTTAGTATTTTTATAAAAATGATAAATACTTTTTACATGATAGTAAGTAATTTTCTAAATTACCACATATTTTTTCTAAAATAAATAATTTTTATTTATTTAATTAGAAATATTAGATTCTTAAGTGAACTGTAAATGAATTATATGATAGTTTATAGATTTTGATGCGAACTCCATATGAATTCCATAACACAAAAAAATTTAAAAATAAAATTTGTTGAAGAAAAATATTGGATTGTTGGTCCACTTTATTATTCTATTTTTTATTTTTTTAATTCATTAAATTTTAAATTTCTATTAAAAAATTTAGTGAGCAAATGACGAATTTCATTTAGTATACGACAGTAGAGATGAGATCATAAAACAATAAATATTTAAATTATAAGATATTTCAAAATTATTAGAGTTTACAATTAATGGAATAAAGAAGACAACATGAAGAGAAAGAATTTAGATCCATATGTCTCTTGCAAAAATGAACGAAGGGGAATTTCAGTTAGAATAAAAGAAGAATTATCGTTGTTCATTATATATAGTACTCTAATAAATGAGTTACTTTTTCCTTGTACATATTCATTAGTAATATGTATCTAAATTTCTTTACCGAGTATTTTATAGTATTTTTGTGAAAATCATAAATATCACTCTACATGGTAGTAAGTATTTTTTCTATATTTCATTACACATTTTTAAAAAATAAATAATTGTATTTGTTTAATTAGCAACATTAGACACTTAAATGAATCCTAAATGAGTTAAATGATCTGTTATAGATTTCGATATATATTCTACATCAATTCCATAACATAAGAAAATATAAAATTAAAATATGAAGGAAAAGCTAGTGGGTCGTCCATCGGGGATATGTTTTTTGTTTCTTTTTTTAGAGAGAGTTTGGCTAAGCTTATAAGCTCTTACAAAGTGTTTGGTAAATTTTTTAGTGAAACAACTTATAAGCTCTTAAAATAAGATGTTAGGAGCTTATAAACTCTTAAAAAATAAGTAAGTGAACCTTAAGCTGGAAAGCTTATAAGCTCCAAAAACATCTTATAAGCACTAAGAGCTTATAAGCTCTTTAAAAGAAGTTTAGCCAAACACCCTCTTAGTTCATTGATTTCAAGTTTCAGTTAAAAGATTTAGTTAGGAAATGACTAATTTCATTTGGTACATAACCACGGTAGTAGAGATAAGAGTATTAATAATAAGTATTAGAAAAGTATTCCAAAACTATGAGAGTTCACTATAAACATACATCTGAGAAAGTAAAAGAGAATTATCTGAAAAGAAATAAAAATTTCCAAGTTGTGTACCTCTTGCAAAAATGAACAAACATAAATTTTATTTAGAACTTATCTGTTCATTTTGTTTAGTTTAACGATAAGGGGTCATAAAATTAACATTTTAATTTACATTTTGGTTGTAAATTTAGTGCTTTTGATACCCTCTGCAAATATAAAGGAATAAGATAGTGGTCGAGAAAATGAGACAAAATCTAAAAATTCCCAATAGTGCACAAGGATATACTCTAAATGGTTTTGGCCGATGCCGAATTATCTTTTCTTATAGAAGTGTTCATAATCCATGTAATGTTAACATAATGAGAATAAATAGTAAATTACATGCACGGGCATTAGATTTGATTAGTGTACATTCTTAACTCTTTTGCAATAATAAAAATTATATTATCTACCACATATAGTAACACTTATTTGTCATGTAGTATTAAGGAAATTTAAATATCGAAAGATACCAAATTAATTTAATTCATATGGACTATTTGTGAAATTATACACCACTAAATATATATATTTTTTTGTTTCCTTCCTACCAAATTAAAAACACCTATTACACATCCACATATATAAGAAAAATACACACACACAAAAAAAAAATCCTAAAATCCTAACTTTTATATCGAGTATGAATAATTTATAATATTTTGCTGTTCATAATATTTGTTGAAAATTAAACATTAATCTAATTCAAACTACACGACAATAAGCAATTTGCTATCTTCCACCATAGGGATTTTTTAAATAAGTCCTTCATAAATACTTAATTAGTAGCAGTAGACTCTTAACTTAACTTTAAATGAAAGAATAAGTAGTTAATAACTTTGACATTTATTTCACTTGAGTTTTATAAATATTTTTTCTACAAATTTTAGGAGGCCGGGAACCCAAATTTTGTTTTACTATTAAGTTATTTAATCATGTATGAATGAATTTGAAGTTGTGAACTTTTGAATGTTCACATTGGGAGATCAAGTAATAGATGACTCCGACAATGTCATTTTTTTTATTTTTTATATTACCTTTTGAAATAACAATAGTAACATTATCACGTATTTGTAGGATTAATATATATGATGTTTAGTAATTTCATATTAACCTGTACAAGAACAATAAATGGACTAATCGATTTATGATATTTGCAGAACTATAGACGAAGAGAAAAAAATGTTCACAAATTAGAAGGACCAAATACCTCATGTAGATATAAAAAAATACATATTAAAGAAAAAAGTAAATCCCATAATTCTAAAATAGTATGCCATAATCCAATTGACAGAACCAGAGTTCCACTAAATATTAAAGTAATGAGACGAAGAAAAAACTAGTAGGGTAAGAGAGGAAATGAAGCTTACAAGGAGTCAACAGTTTACTATTTCAACTGCAAAATTAAGTATAATACAATTAAATACCTATCTATTGGTATCCAATATAGTTTCTTTGCATAATTCGGATGAAGATCAATATTTGACAAACGTGTTAGAAATAGAAGTACAAGAAGTTATTACACAGATAAAAAAATTGAAAAAATGATTGATAAACTAATAATTGTTTCTCCCCCCCCCCTATCTTTTCATCACATATGACAAATACCTAAACTGCAGCTTTGAAGCAAAATATATATTACCAGTTAAGAATCAATAGTTGTAGGTAATTTGACTGAATTATGTGATTTTTTCGAATCAGATTAGATATAGACCATATATTATTAGTTACGCGATCTTAAGTTTGTATTTTTGATAATGTGCATCAAGTGAATTGTTCTGTAATGGTAAGATTAATATAAAACTAAGTATCTATGTTATTAAATAGATTAAGTTAAAAATAAAATAAAAGTAATAATTAATGAAATTAATTTAATAATATATGTAAATTAGAATAATGTTGCCTTAGCATTTTATATTTTGTTATGAAGTACTATAAAATGAAAACTTCCATTAATAGAATAAATATATAAATCATAATTTTTAACTTACTACTATCAACTTTATTTATTTGTGTATTTTTGGAATTATCTTTATATTATAAATAAATTATACTAAAAATTACAATAACCATAATGATTCACGCGCAACGCGCGTGCATTTTACTAGTTTAATAAAGAATTCTCATTCTGCTCTTCCTTTCCAGATGAGCTTGATATTCAAAAGCTCAAGATCTCAGACCAGGAGCTTCCATCATCTTCATCGAGAGTAAAGGAAATCAGATTCAGCCTATTAAGAGGCCTGATCATGGTGGTACACTTGCCATCAAAACTGTCAAGCTCCATGTTAACCATTTCCCTGTCAAATTTGATCCAAAGAAAACCATAATTCACTATGATGTGGATGTGAAGCCTGCGCCTTCCACCGACAGAATGCTCGTGAAAAGGACAGTGAGAAAATCTGATTTGCGTGTGATCAGGGACAAGTTATTCTCTGATGATCCCCGGTTTGATATCCTTCAAACTGTTTATGATGGTGAAAAGAACATTTTCAGTGCTGTTAATCTGCCCACGGGAGAGTTTCAGGTGAACCTTGCTGACGACGAAGGTGCGAAGAGCGGTTCTTACATATTTACAATCAAATTTGTGAATGAATTGAAGCTATCCAAGCTGAAAGATTACTTAAGGGGAAGCCTGTCTTATATTCCTCGTGATATACTACAAGTGATGGATTTGGTAATGAAAGAGAACCCTTCTAGGCGAAGAATCTGTGTTGGTCGGAGCTTTTACTCCTCGGAGTACATGACAGCTTTCGACCTCAATAATGGCGTTGCTGCATATCAAGGCTTTCAGCAGAGATTGAAGCCTACATCACAGGGCCTTGCTTTGTGTTTGGACTATTCAATTTTAACATTTCGGAAGCCATGGCCTGTCATAGAGTTCCTTAAGGAGCATCTTGAACGGTTTGGGGGAGTAAATGACGTCAAAAGTAGGAGACGAGATGTCAACAATGCTCTGAAAGGGTTGAAAGTCAGAGTCATTCACCGACATACAAAACAGAAGTATACCATTGCTGGGCTAACTGAAGAGGATACGCGAGATTGTTACTATGATCTCGTTGATCCAGAAGGCAATAATCCTCCTCAAAGAATTAGCCTTGTTAGGTATTTTCAAGATAAGTGCAACATGGACATTATGCACCAGAATGTTCCCTGCTTGGAACTCGGGAAGAATAACAGATCAAACAAAGTCCCAATCGAATTTTGTGTCTTGGTCGAGGGGCAGATGTACCCCAAGGAGAATTTGGACAAAGGCAGAGCTTGGTTCTTGAAAGACTTAACTCTCGCTAAGCCATGGGTAAGAAAGAGCACGATCAATGAAATGGTGCAGGCTAAGGATGGACCTTGTGGGTACGTGGATTTAAATTTCTTTTCTTCGTTTTCAATATGCTTTTATGTGATTGAAATCTCAGGACATTTGATCTGCCAGCATGAAATTTTAACTTTGAAGTTCGTGTATCTTTTTTTTCTTCTTTACATCGCTGTGTTGTCCACACGTGTGTCAGTTTCACATCACTTTGCCTTGTTGAATTTTACATCTGTCCCATGCTTCTATCTAATGTTCCCGTGATTCTAGAATTGTGCGATTTTTTTTTTAATTTTTTCTATATGTGTATTGCAGGGCTGTCTCTAGGAATTTTGGGATTGGAGTGGATGTTAACATGACAAATTTTGTAGGTCGTGTTATTGGTGCTCCTGAGTTAAAACTAGGAGGTCAAAATTCTGTAAGAGTGGATGTGGAGAAACGCCAGTGGAACCTGCTTGGCAAATCTTTTGTGGATGCAAAATCGGTCGATCGTTGGGCTCTGTTGGATTTCACAGATGGTGATCGCTACAACAAACTACAAGCGAATGCATTCATTAACAATCTAAGGAGTCGCTGTAGAAACCTGGGTATACGTATGGAAGCGCCTCTGTTGCATCGTGTCACTCGCATGTATGAATTCTCTTCTGTCAACAGGCTTGAGAATCTTCTGCAAAATGTTGTAGAAGAAGCTACCAGACTCGCCCAAGGGAAGTTACAATTGATTGTTTGCGTTATGACTAAAAAGGACCCTGGCTACAAGTTTCTGAAATGGGTCTCTGAAACAAGAATCGGTGTGGTTACCCAATGTTGCCTGTCCCGACTAGCCAATAAGGGACAGGACCAATATCTCTCAAATCTTTGTCTGAAGATCAATGTGAAGCTAGGGGGCAGCAATTTTGAACTGAATGGAAAGCTTCCTCATTTTGATATTGGTGATCATGTGATGCTTATAGGAGCACATGTGAATCATCCCGGGCCTATGAGCGCATTATGTCCGTCCATAGCTGCAGTTGTAGGCACGGTGAATTGGCCAGCTGCAAATCGCTATGCTGCAAGGGTTGCCCCTCAGGCACATCGTAGTGAAAAGATTATAAATTTTGGGACCATGTGTTCGGATCTGGTCAATACTTATGCTCGGCTTAATAGGGTTAAGCCAAAAAAAATTGTGGTGTTTCGGGATGGTGTCAGTGATGGGCAGTTTGGGATGTTACTCGAGGAGGAGCTGCTTGTTTTAAAGAAAGCCATTTATGATGATCATTATCAGCCACCAATAACTCTTATTGTTGCTCGGAAACGTCACCAGACTCGGCTTTTTATTGAGAACAGAGATGATGGCGGAGCGTCTGGAAATGTGCCTCCAGGGACTGTTGTGGATACGATAATTGTTCATCCGTTTGACTTTGACTTCTATCTGTGCAGCCATTATGGGGGCATGGGGACGAGCAAGCTCACTCATTATTATGTGCTTTGGGATGAGAACCGTTTTAATTCTGATCTGTTGCAGAAACTCATATATGATATGTGTTTCACTTTTGCTCGTTGCACCAAACCTGTGTCGCTTGTTCCGCCGGTTTATTATGCTGGTCTCGTTGCTTATAGGGGACGGATGTTTCAAGAGGCTTTGATGGAGTCAACCACGGGTGCATCACCTTCTAATGTTTCATTTGATCCGAGTCTGTACAGTATGCACTCAGACTTGGAGAATATCATGTTTTTTGTCTGACAGGCAGCCTCAACATGGCTAGTTGGAATGCCTGAAAACCATGTCCAATCCCTTTCTTATGCACATCCGGTGAAGGAGTTTGTGTGTGAATCTAATGGGGCTTTTGTTTCTTGTTCAGCCAAGCACATGGTTCCCATATTTTTACTGCTTTTTGGTAGGCTGTGAAGGATATTTCGTGTCTATTTTGTTTCGTCTGCTTAAGGTCTTTAACTGTTGTTATGTGGTCTGGTCGACGTTTCTCTTTGTATGTCCTGTTTGGAATTTTCTAGTGTTGAATATAAGGAAACCCCGTATTTTGAATTTGTCTATGTTGTTATTCCTGGTTCGATTAGTGTTTTGTTTCGCTTACAATTTTTTGGAGTAAATCTCATACTTTTATCTTGGTTGTTAATTGATTCACGGGTAGTTTTTCCTATTTGCTGCATTTCGTTAGCAGTAAATTTAATTGCAAAAAATCGCATTCTAATGCTCTATATTTCCATGAATCACAATCAGAGAACTATTAACTACACCATAAAAGAATTGTAACAAAGAAAACGAGCAAATTCCTATACAAGAAACGCTAGATTATTTGTAATTGAGGAAGGGACAAGCCAACCTAAGTCTGGTTAATGACACGAACCAGGTAAATTGCTTTTGATCAATGAAATAAGCTCCTTAGCTGTCCATGTCACTCGGGATAGTTCGTCAAGGCAATCCAAAACACCTCTCTCCATTCCGGATAGTTGCATAAAATAATCTGATATCAAGGAGTTATAACTAGTACGAACAAATGCAAATTTGATTTGAAAGAAATGAGAACTAATTTTACCTGTATTCTTTGTAAGGCAAAGTAATGCAAATGAGGCCAGGGTCTTTTCCTCAACAACCCTGTTATCATTCAAGCATTCTATCAATTGTGGCACAAAGATCGAGACTGCTGCAAACTGAACCTCTTTATCTCCAAGGTAATGGAGACAGCTGCTTATCTCTCAACGTCTGGCTCTCCGGTGTAAGAAAAGTGTCCTCCAATAATTAAGAGAGCTCTTGCTGATTGCTCCTGAATTTTTTCCTCAAATACTCAACAAGCTAGTGCTTTTACTAATGTATCAATTGCCTTCTCTGTATACGCTACACCCCAAAGGATCTCCCCGCCATCATAGGAACAGTTTGTTGAAAATTAAGATATTTTCTCCGAACATATTGTCCTTATGGATCTAAAAGTACAAACCATAAGATCTAGCTGAAGCAATATGACTACAGTAATGGGCCGTTCTTCTGGCCGTGCTCTTTGGAGATGGAACAACAAAATGTGCATCGTGTTTAAGCAGTCCCATCCCTTTTTTAGCCCAGTTATGGATTCTATTCTCTCGTTTCTCCTGTTATTTCCACAATATAATTAATTAAAACAAACAATGACTACCATATAACTTCATATTTTTGAAAGAGCTACCTGCTAAGACATAGCAACTCTATCAGTAACGCTAGAGCGTGCCTCTGAGAATTTGTTTCTTTCCCGGGAATTAGCAGTGATATAATAGCATCTTTCTTCAAATTTTTCGCCAAGTAGTGTCGACAGCTTCCATCAGCTTGAATGCAAATATATAGTACAGAAACAGCTTTGCTCTTCTCAAAAGTATTCCCTATATCCATTCTCCTGACCAACAACTTCAATCCACCAAGCGAAATCATCTGTCTAGCATTTTCCAAATTTTTATCCTCATCAAAACCTGTTAGAAGTTGGTCCAAGAAGTAATACGCCACCTCATAAGGACTACACCTGACGGTGAATAAAATTTGCAATTGATCGCCAAATTCCAACACTCGAAGGACTAATGGAATCCACTCCATTGATATCATATGTTTGGCCTTCGGTTTCACCAAGTAAAGTAAAGCTGCAGCTTTCAAGAATAAGCTACTACTTCTCAATAGCCTTATTAAAACGTCAAGGCGTGGATCCGAATTCAATATCCATTGTCTGTTAGTCTCGCTCTTAGTAGCTAGTTCTGACAGAATTGAAATTGCTAGTTCCAGAATCTCATCATCATTGGACACAGAGAGAATCTCCATTATCCCTTGTATTATTTGTTTTGCATGCGATCAGTAATAAAATTAACAATGTGTGCATTACACGCGTAAAATACCATCCAATTTTTAACAGGTGAGACCAAAATTGCAACAAAATGTATCTTATGAGGACTAATTTTGCAAGTTTGTAAACAATCAGTCTACAATTATAACAAACACAACCCTATGGGACTAATATTACAATTTTTTCTTTTTATTTGTTGAGTTGATTATTTCAATTCTTCTAAACCCGGAAATTGAATTCCAAGTTCCAACGAAGTCAAGCTATCTATCCTCTATATAAATGTGTGAATAACTCAATTGTTTGTTCCATTGTGAAAAGACTTTCATACACACCCTTACTATTAATAATTAATTAATTAATAGTTGAATTTATTATTAAGTATAAGAATCCATTAAGTAGTAGGAAACCATTCAGTAGGAGGAGTCCAATTACATTACGAGGAAAAACATTTCTGTAAACATATCTGTACATTATATTCATTCACCAAAATACATGCATGATTAAAACTTATATGCATATGTATATGTATATTATATGATTAAAACTTATGTGTGTGTGTGTTTTTTTTTTTTTACCAAAAGCCACCAATATCGTGGTGGGAGGATTTTTCGGGATTCCCTCCGATTTATATATCACAAGCCAAAAATAGTTACAAGAGAAGACTTAACAAGTACTACCACTAATCTATATCTATCTATATCTATATCTATACTACTATAAAAGTGTGGATCCTATAGGGTGTTTCTTCCAATTGTGATTTGACAAATATGCCGTTATCAATAAAGCTTTTTCAATTCAAGAAATTATTAAATCTGTTAATTACTACATATAACATCCGGTTGGACACAATTTATTATAAAATCACTGTTAACATTGAATTAAAATTACTATTTATTTATATTATATTTAAAAGTGTGGATCCTATAAGGTGTTTCTTCCAATTGTGATTTGACAAATATGCCCTTATCAATAAAGCAGTTTCAATTCAAGAATTTATTAAATCTGTTAATTAGTACATATAACATCCGGTTGGACACAATTTATTATAAAACCACTGTTAACATTGAATTAAAATTACTATTTATATTTATGTCTAATTTAATATCAACAACCTTTCAAATCCAATTGACATTAACTCTATATTTACAATTCGCATTAACTCTATATTTATGTGTAATTTCCATTTCTTTTTTTTCTGTTGAGGAGTATATTAATCATGTCTAATTCAATAACAAAAAACTTTTCAAGTCCAATCTCCCATCATGAAAAGGCCATATATATCACCTCTCAAGCTGCTATGGAATTCAAAGAGTGTGTGACTACAAATACAATCACAAATATCCTGGATAAACAGTTAAAGATGCACAAGTATAACATGCTACAAGTTACATAATATATATATATATATATATATATATATATATATATATATCAAGAAAACACAGAGGACTTATTCCGTGTTGGATGTGGCATAGAGTCTAGAGATTCCATGAATGTGAAGGTAAAGATGGAGTTTAATTTCAAATCATTCTTTCGTTTTGTATGTGTTCTTTTCGAACAAAGAAATTTTTCAGCAGTGAAATTTTGACGCATATAGGTGATAGAGAATGACAGTGAAGGAATTTAGCAAGAAAAAGCATGACAGCTAAGGAAATAAATATGATCATGCTTGTAAGTATCTGACCTTTATTTGAAAATTTGAGGTAGGTAGTCTTAATGAATTTCAAAGTTGTACCTGATATTTAGCTAGACAAAGACGAAAATATTTTTCACATTAGTTTTGTATATAGTTTATGTTTATAAATATCAATGTGTCATCTTGTTCTTTTTTTCTTCAGCTTTTAACGTTTTGGTTGGCTGGAGCCTGGAGATGCCCTATTATTTATTTATTTTTTATTTTTTTGGTTGCCTACCACAGTATTCCGGGCATTGTCGGACTAATCTGTTGGTCAACCCGAGTGGCACACCTGGCCTGGTGGGTGAGTCTCCCAACGGGGGTAACTGCGTACACAAGGAATCTAACCCGAGACCTTGCTTAAACGGAACTGAGCTGCTTACCACTCGAACCAACCCCGTTGGTGCCATATATTTATTTGATACACTAAATTTGTTATAAAAGTACATGAAATATTAATCCCTTACATACTTCTTGTCCTACAACTCAATAATTCTTTTCTTTGCTTTAGCTTTAACCCTACTCTCGTAATTAAAATATCATATTGACAAATCAAGAAAAGGTGAAAATTCAAATTGATATGCAAAGCAAAAAATACTAATTCGACTAAAGAAGAACTTGACATATTGAAATAGAATAACAGTGGAAAGATGAATCATTGGAACAAATAGTCATTAGCCAATGATTCAAGAACAACTGTAAATTCGAAAAATTAAAAATTATATCAACTACTAAAATTTTTAAACAAGCAAAGTTCTAGAAACAAAGAGTATAGGAAGGAAATTAAAAGTGAAAAAGAAGTACAGCTACGTAGTAGAAGAAAAAGAAGAGAACACAATAGTTATGTTGTTGATTACAGTTTTGTCATGATTCCTATTATTTGTTTCTTAACTGCCACACATAGCCGATCAAGAAACAATTATACATGGTCCTAAACTATTGTCACCTTAATATAACATAGAAATGCAATGCATGTGGAATATGAAACATTGAGAAAGAAAAAATTATTTCGTTTAAGTCGATGATCAGGGCTCATATTTTCATATGATTAGTCGTTCATGTTGTTCATAATCAACAATTTCATATGATTAGTCGATTTCTTTGATTTATTAGATATGTAGCTCGTGCGAATCAACTCATCTAACTTGATATCTTTCATTGCTATACCGTTTACAAAGATCTTGCAGAAAGGTCATGTAATAACAAATGAAATTAGGAGTTAATAGAATGAAAAACATTAAAATATTAAACTTAGATTGTAATTGTATTATAATTAATCGAAACTAATTGATAAAGATAACACAATTACTCATTATTCAAGATGATGGCATAATAGTACCTTCATCAAGACAAAACATTAGTGAAAAATCAGTTTTTTAATAATAATAATAATAATAATAATAATAATAATAATAATAAACAAGATTTCTTAGTTTATTTCTTAAAAAATTCTACACGTGCAACGCACGTGCTTTTTACTAGTTTTAAAAATAAGTAAATGAAATTAGGAGCACTACTCCTTGTACAAAAGTTAGGTAAATCTAAAGGACGACAAACTATACTTGTCAATTCTAATTAAACAACGAGGAACTCCTTGAATTTGATGTGGGAGAAGAACACGGGAAAAGATCTTTTTACACGCCTCGTTCACAAAGAAATCTGCCATGCCATTGCCTTCCCTAAAAATATGAGTGTGATGATGGTAAAAATCATCAGTTAATGAATAACACGTGATTAATCACGTGGGGTGGTGAAACCAATTCAACGCACGATAAACTAGGTTGGGAGTTGATGAATGTATAGACTGCACTCGAATGTGATGAGCTCCCTACATACCCGATGAATAGGGATCAAATTTGTTCGTAGTTCTTTTATGGGGTTACTCTCAATAGCCAGTGAATTTTTACTGGGGAGTAGATAATGAGTCTTTCTCAACTCCTCTAAGGTATTTATATGGAGCTGATAATGAGCCATGGCATAGGCTTAGCTTTATCCGCAGCTCATCAGACTTAATAATAATCCCTTTATTAGCCCTTCGATCAATAAAATAGCCCAACTATTCTTATTGGGTCGTCAGCTCTTTTGGACTTGACTAATATAATAATCGTGGATTGGACCCACCGGGGGCGCCCTGTCCGAGCTTGAGGCATGCTAATTACCATTATGCCCCTAGATATTTTTGGTGCTCAGAGTGAAATGAACATTCATATTTCGAGAGAAAAACTGAATCTGCTCCCTCAATCTGTGAAGCTTCCAATGACATTTAGATTTGGAGGGAATCAAGGAAATAATGATCTTTGCATCCATTTCAACCCATAACTTGGTGATACCCATACCGGCTGCAATACTGAATTCCAAACATTTCAGCATAATTATTAGAAGCAAACCCGATAAATTCTTGCAACGTAATGATAACATCCCCTTTAAAATCCCGAATAACCCCTCCATCTCCGGCAAGCCCGCTACTCCCCTTCGAAGTGCCATCAATATTCATTTTAAGAGTCCCCCTAGGAGGTTTTTGCCACAAAACTAAAATCGGCTCTCGACGAGCAAGGTGAAGGAATTCATGCCCAAAAGATGAAGCAACTGTACAATCCCCTTTCGTCTGACCCCAAAATTTTTTTGCACAAGGATAAGCGATGTAAATGATTTCTAACGTGCCACACCACTCTCGTCTAATAAAACCCCATATTTTGATGCTTGGAATAATTCCTCTCACTCCACAAGAACCACAAGATAATAAGAGGTAACACAGCACGAACATGGTTGGAAGAAGTAGAATGAGATGAATTCTTCCAAAATAAAATCACTTGCACAATATTAGAAGAATCAATTTGCCCCATTGTTTACACCATAAAAAATAATTTGGGCTTTCGAATTAAAAAGCCCAAATAGTCCAAATTGGGGAAACTCGAAAAAGAAGGAAATGGGTTTACAAATAGACCAGACAAGACCCATTAAATTCAGAAAATAGCGAAGACAGGGGCTGAATTGACAAAAAGCCCAATAATCGAATCTGAAAAATAAAATGAAGTCCAAAAGCCGATAATCTGCATTCAAGGAAGACGCGCCAAGTTGAAGATTTTGAAAGAGATGGTTGGATGCAGTTGACGGCAGTTCCCAAAAACGAGGAGAGTGGGTTGAAGACGGTTCCCAAAGACAAGATATATAGGAGCCGCGGAGAAAAGAGAAGAGGACATCGCAAGATCACCAGACTTCTGCATTTTCGTTTTCTTAGGAGTAGTTCATAGCGTAATGTAGGAGTAGCTCTTAGCATAATTTAGGAGTAGTCGTAATGTAATTTAGTATTAGACTCGAAGGAATTTGTCTTTTCAAGGCTTGTATCGGCATTCGATTGCCGGTAACTTTTACGAATCGAAGACTTTTATGGAGGTATAGATTACATGCTTTCAGATTTCAGTATTTGACAGTAATTTGTATCTTGACCTAAGTTTTCTATTCATTAACATCGTTTTGAAAAAGAAAAGTTCTCACGTAGGTACAAAATTATCTTGTGTCAGATTTAAGAATCAGAGAGATAGTTTTTACCTGGACTTGAATTTTTCTTTTATAATATTATTGTGTCATCCGAAGACGATACATAACATCTAAAATAATACATTTGATTGAAAGGTTCTCACGTAGGCATAAGATTATCTTGTGTCAGATTTAAGTATCAGAGAGATAGTTTTTACCTGGACTTGAATCTTTCTTTCACTGTATTATTGTGTCATTCGAAGACGATAAATATTTCAGTCAATTGCGGTCCTAACAACTAAGTTAAATAACACGTCGAAGTGTTAAAGTCCGAACCACCGTCTAGCGCATCGAACTCGAGCGCGGGGGTTGAAAGATAATTCTAAGATAAGAATTATCGCGGGGCTCGGAACACGCAGTTGGATCCACCCTAATCGAATTTGTTTTTATTTTCGAAACACCCATATGAAACAGATTACCAAAAAAATTCCAAACCTGCCTGATTTGAGGACCTTCAAGAAAGATGTGTTGAATGTTCTCAACATTGCGACAACATTGACAATGAGACGCCAATTGTAATCGTTTCGATTTCATCCTTTCGTCAACAGGGATCCAATTGTTAACTAATCTCCAAATAAAAGTGGACATTGTGGGAGTGAGACAATGATTCCAAATGTCACCTAGTAGGCGCCTCGGGGTCCCGGTCTCGCGGATATGCTCCCAAATAGATTTAATAGTAAACTCTCCGTGAGATGACAATTTCCATAATAAATGTGTCATTGGTCAAACGTTTTATCCCATGACATGGAGTATAAAACCTGATGTACGTAATGTTGTGTACAAGACCTGACATTGCCTATGTTGTAAGCGTGGTGAGTCGATTTCAGGCAAACCCGGGAAAGGAACATTGGATAGCTGTGAAAAATATCCTAAAGTACCTGTTTACACCATAAAATAATTTGGACTTTCGAATTACAGAGCCCAAATAACCCAAACTATAGAAATTTGAAAGGAAGGAAGTTGGACCCTGTTTCGAATCGAACAAGGCCCATTGATTTTAGAAAATGGCAAAAACATGGGCTGAATTGACAAAAGCCCAAGAATCGAATCTGAAAAATAAATTGAAGTCCAAATAGCCAATCATCTGCAAGGGGCGCGCCAATTTAAAGAGATTTGAAAAAGCAGTTGAGGACAGTTGAAGACGGTTCCCGAAGATAAGGAACGTGGGTTGAAGACGGTTCCTCAAAAGACCCATATATAGACGAGCCGCAGACAAAAGTGAAGACATCGCAAGATCATCAGACTTCTACATTTTCTTTTTCTTAGCGTAAATTAGGAGTAGTTCATAGTATAATGTAGGAGTAGCTCTTAGCGTAATTTAGGAGTAGCTATAGTGTAATTTACTATTCGACTCGATGAGATTTGCCTTCAAGGCTTGTATTTGCATTCGCGCATTCGATTGCCTGTAATGTTTCAGAATTGAAAACTTTCATGGAGATATAATTATCTTTTATTCAGATTTAAGTATCGGATAGGTAATTTGTATTTTGACTTGAGTCTTTCGATTCACTGTTTTTCATATTCGAAATGAACAACTAGCACTTCAATTGAATTCGAACATATTCAAGTATGGTAAAAAGATAGGTTCTCACGTAGGTATAAGATTATCTTGTGTCAGATTTAAGTATCAGAGAGATAGTTTTTACCTGGACTTGAATTTTATCTTTCATCTTATTATTGCATTCGAAGACAATAATCAACATCTAAAATAATACATTCGATCGAGAGATTCTCACGTAGGTATAAGATTATCTTGTGTCAGATTTAAGTATCAGAGAGATAGTTTTTACCTGGACTTGAATTTTTCTTCTATTGTATTATTGTGTCATTCGAAGACGATAATTCTTTTAGTTAATTGCGGTCCTAACAACTAAGTTAAACAACACGTCGAAGTGTTAAATTCTGAACCACCGTCTAGCGCATCGAACTCGAGCGCGGGGGTTGAAAGATAATTCTAAGATAAGAATTATCGCGGGGCTCGGAACACGCAGTTGGATCCACCCTAATCGAATTTGTTTTTATTTTCGAAACAGTACCTTAAGAGAACTATGGATATGATTTTCATCTATGGAGGTGGAGACCTGAAGATGGAAGGTTACACTGACTCAGATTTCCAGTCTGATGTTGATGACCGTAAATCCACTTTAGGGTTTGTTTTCACGCTTAATGGTGGGGCAGTGTGTTGGAAAAGTTCCAAGCAAAGCACAACCGCAGATTCCACCACTGAAGCAGAATATGTGGCAGCCTCAAAGGTAGCCAAAGAAGCTGTTTGGATGAGAAAGTTCCTTGGAGAACTTGAAGTGGTTCCTAATGCACAACTCCCGTTACCACTTTATTGTGATAACAATGGAGCAATAGCGCAAGCTAAGGAACCAAGGTCTCATAATAAGTCTAAACACATTGAGAGAAGATTTCACATCATCAGAGAGATCGTTGGCAGAGGAGAGATAGCAGTGCAGAAAATAGGCTCAGCTGACAATGTAGCTGACCTGTTCACCAAACCACTACCTCAGGCTGTTTTGGACCGATACCTGGAAGGGATGGGTATAAGATACCACAATGAGTGGCATTGAGTGCAAGGGAGAGATTGTTAGGATTATGCCCTCAGATGCCATAGAGGATAGAATGATAGGGCATCATTCTTGTAAATAACTTATTTTGATATTATTAATAAAGGCATTATTAAGTTTTCACTTAAATTTTATCTGCATCTATAAGTAGTGTAAAACGTTTTGTCCATGTTTTCAATGCAATCCCTCTACGTCCTATAGGATAGGAAGAATGACACTAGAGAGATTGATCTTGATTACTAAAAATAAGTTCGCAAGTAAAATGAAGTCTTTAATGGACAAATAAAGACTTAGAACACTTGTACAATCTTATCTCTGACATGGGAGTGCCTGTCTAGTACCATGGGATGGTAGGAGCTTGAGATTGTAGGCACATCAGTGGAACTGATATGCTCGAACACGACTCGCATCGGTTCTGGCACATGAGTTTTCACTCTGTGACTGTCAATGACATAATTGATTATGCGTAATAGGTATAAGTGAACCTTTGACCTAAAATATCAAGCAGAAGATACTTGTAACGTCAAGTATTTCATTAGAGTAGTTAGACTCAATTCACCCGTTGGTGGGGTCGACCTCGAAATGCGGCTTGATGGGAAAGTGGTAATCTTAGCTGATATCAACATGGGATTTGTTTTCTCATAAGTGAGTAAGAAAGTACCCTATGTGATTATAGATAAATAGAGATCAAAGTCTTTGGCCAAAGCTAAAAGAGACGATTGTGTGAAGCACTAAATCGATCTCAATGATCTCGTATTATTATAATTAATACATATAGTCAAGTCCAGTGAGTTTGACATAATCATAACTCTCACTTGACTGGGGTACACGAACAAAGGGTTTATACTGATACAGTATTTACGATTGGAAGGTTGTGGAATGATCCTATCATTCGATTTCGTTTGGGCTACGAAGTGGGCCACGTGACTGGCTAGGTGTTACCCACTTCCTTTAGTTTCCTCTCATTGTTAAATGAAACCAACCTAAAGAGTCGCGCTAAAGGATTGATAAAGAAAAATGAAAAAAAGAGTTTCTATTTTTCTTCTAGGAGTTTTAATTTATTGGATAAATTAAATAATTAATTATTCATTAGATGAAATGATTAATTATAAGAATAAAATTAATTATTAATTAATTTATCTAATTAATTTAATTATTTAATTAATTTATTGGATATAATAAAAAATTAATTAAATAAAAAATTAATTAAAACAAAAGAAGCCCCGAGACTTGAAGTGGGCGTCCAAGAGGACGCCTATTGAGTCATGTTGGGCGTCCATAAGGATGCCCAACTTACTAGGTGTCTTTTATTTGTCTTGGTCAATAAGTCATGAGATATAAAATAAGTCTTTTGACCTAGAACAAGACAGAGACTCTCATAATCTCCTAGAAAGAAAAGAAGAAAAATCCTCCTCCCTTTCTCTATACTAGCCGTCGCCCCTCTTAGAGATTTAGTGGGAATTTTTCGTCAATCAATCAGTGCGTGATAATTTAGAGACAGTGTAATTTCGTTGTTCGGATCAAATTCAAGAAATCTAAAGAATTCAAGAATTGAAGATTACATGAGGATTGAGTAAATCAAGGCTTCAACCATTCGAGTTTTTGAGGAGGAAGAAGATTCTCCAACCACTTCGCTGTTGGGAAATATACATATAGCCCGACTAAGCACAGCGAAAAATTAAAATTTTAGTTTCTAGAATTTAAACATGCGAGTTTATTAATCCTACGGGCTTATCACGTATCATAGGCTTGCGCATCTCTACACTAGTTATTTAAAACTTAAATAAAGAAAATCTTACCTTATTCGATTTTTCGCAAAAATTGAAGAGTTTCTTCTTCCTTAACGTAAGCTCCCTAGCTTGTTCCTCGTTCTTTGAATCAACTCCTTCGTTTTTCCCTTTGATGAAGATTTCGATTTCCTCCACCAAAAACGCCTTTGATCGGATTCTTGATTCACTTCAGAGACCCAAGTGTTTCTCCTCTAAAGTTGATCCACACCCCGGATACCCACTCGTTTATAATCTTTAGCTAGATCGATCTATAAACGTTTATTCTAACTCTAAGGAATAGTGTATGAGATTAAAGGTGAAAGCAAAAATTACTTCTCTAAATATTTTGGAAGAATTCTTGAATTCAAGATGTTGATGAATAATCAAGAACTCAAGAACACTATATGAAGGAGAAAGAGAAACAATTTTCTATGCAAGAGGAACAAAAATTTTGGCTTCAAAAGTCATCATCTTATTTTCGTTCCATACTAGTCATATATATAAAACTAAGTTCTTGCAATTCTTTCCCATGTAGAACTCTTATACATTAATCCTTCTCCATGTAGGAATAGAAGACTAATTAATTCTCAAATAGGACTCTTCTATTTTAATTAGTTTCATTTCTCTCCAAGAAATCTTATTTCCTTCTAGAAGAAAATTAATTAAACTCTTTAATTATTTTCCTCCACCAAATTTTCGACCAAGACTTAATAAAATAGTCTTTTAATAATTAATCCACCATACTAGATTAATTAAAAGTCACTTCCAATTAAATTAAATGCTTTCTAGACTTAAGCTTAATTAAATTGATCTTATCAACTTAATTAATTTATTTATCCAACACTTGAATAAATAAAAGTCTTAATTAATTAATCTAATTAATTAATATATTAACTCAACTACTTTGAATTAAATTTCCTTAATTAAGAAATGAATTTGTCTGAGTATTGTGTGTGACCCTTTAGGTTCACCAACATACTAGTAATGGGTTCATAACCTTTATGATTTAATTTGGACAATTAAATTGTCTCGATTAATTAAACACTTTTAATTAACCATCTTATTATTTAATCTCCATTAAATATAAGATACCCATAAATCAAAGAAAAATTTCTAGCTACTTATCTTGAAGACCTAGATGTAGGCGATTCAAAATGAACCTTTCCAATCGCGCATTCCATGCAAGTGAGATTCTTCCATCAACTAATTTCCCAATTGAATTAAGGATCGAGGAATCTTATTGGTCGAGATCCTTTTTAAATTCAATCTTAATAATTCAAATGTGTTTGACTAGTGATTAATTAATTCAAGAAACTAATTTCTTAATTAATTACTTACTTGCCTTGGCCAAGGACTAACTCAGTCAAATCACTTAGAATTATATAGAAAATTCACTTGTTCATCTAGACAAATGATGAATCCTTTGTTGTCAACACCAACAAAAGAACTTGTAAAAGAACTGGCACAGGAGTCAAAGTGCAGTGAGTCAATATACAAGATTACTGTGATGACTCAAGTCAAAGAATTAATCTAGCACTATCGTGATTAAGAAACTCCTAATTCGACATATATAGAAATAATTCCAATTTAGGAAGTTTCAGCCAGGATAATCAGTGAACTTGTTCTCAACAAGCACCCGCGTATGTGCATTCGTGTCAACTACACTAATGTCTATAAAACGAGACATTCTCTAATTAAGAGTGTGCATCATAGGCGCAAGTCTATCCGAATTATCAATGTCCCATCTTGATAATTCTATGACTTGGATGGTATTTAGAAATCACAGCTTTAGAGACTTGTTTTATGATATCCATCCAATGAGATATCAAGTCCCATAGCTATGTGTGAATTCTAGGGATTTCATCATACAGTTATATAACAATATAAACATAAGATGAAGAAATGCCTTTTATTAATACAATGTAAAACGAAATTGTTTATTACAAGAATAGATAAAGAAAGCCTATCTAGGATTGGCTCGCAGGGCACTATTCTAACATTCGCTTCAACGGGTAAGTGGTTATTCGTTAAGCGAATTAATCAATTTGAATATGCGATCAAAGAAATTCAACTTATGGTTTTAAATTAAGATTTTTGAAGTCCTTCCGCTTCGTTTATTTGATTTTTCGCGAAACCCAACAAAAATAATAGACAATACTCTTAGAAAACTTAATTATATACATGAGAAGATGTACTAAAATATAATAAGTTTTAAATTTGTAGGTGTTGGATAAAAGTTGAGAGGAAACTCACGAGCAACAAAAGCTCGCTCATCTCAGATAGGATTCCTATACCCCATTTTAAGTTTGAAATGAGATTTGAAAATGTAAAAAAATTAAAGTATTTCATAGTGGTTAATCGTTACTAATTATCAATATCTATCTCTATTTTAATTGAGAAGTTTACTAGAAAAAAATCATTTTTAAGAGATGACATCTTCTTTTGAACATCCCATAGAAGTAATAATTATGAAATAATCAAAATATTATATTTTGATATTAAAGACATAGACGTATATTCTGAAAATAATGATGAATTAAATCTTAATTAAGTATTTATCAAACTCTTTTAATAGATGTATATGAGGATAGACAGTTAAATCTATAGGAAGCTTGCCAAGTAAATTATCATCTTATATGTAGAAGTTCTTTCATTTTTCTGATCGTATAATCTACATATGCAAATGAAGTGATTAAAATGAGCAAAAAATGTAAAAATGTACTTGAAAATAAAATCAAAGAAGTAATGAGTAGAAATAGGATGCAATTATTCTTTATTTATTTTACAAAAAAACTTATAGACATGATTATTTATATGTAATCAGTTGTTTGCATTATAATCACATAATAAAGAATGTATCTAGTACCAACAAGGTCCAGCACAGTTGGTAAATAGTTGGGTTCTTTAAACATTTGTCCAGGGTTCGATTCCTAGCGGTGTGTATGGAAAAGGCTTTGTTGGGAGAGGCAAAACCCACTTCGGTGATCTCTACGCCTCGAAGGGAAATAGTCTCCGGCGTCCGACTGGGGAAAACCCCGGTATATACCAAAAAAAAAAAAAGAATGCATCTAGTATTATTGTATGTCAAAATATGAAAAAGATACATCGACTGATGACCTATGCATACAACATAAACATGTTAGAAAATAATAATAATACTATTTTATCAAAAGTTTAATTTTTTGAAATAAATTTAGGTAAAGACACACGGTGAGAACATAAAACTACTAAACAAATAAACAATAGATATCAAATAGGCACTATCAAATAATCAATTATTTTCTTAAATAATTATAATTTGCCAATAAAATTATAAATATTTACTTCAATTTCATTTTTCATCGAATCATCAATACTTTCTAGTTCTACTAAAAATATATATATATATATATATATATATATATATACTAGGTAATCCAAACACCGCGCAAGGCGCGGTGCAAAATTGCCCAGAACGATTGTGTTGATATGGCGTCGGTATAATTGAATTTTTAAGCAACAATATCGTGGATTACTAATGTCATTTGTGATTTAACCAATAGCATATAGTTTTTCATTGCTTTGGATAAAAAGTCGGTGCATAAGTAGGTAATATTTCCTGTCACTTAATTCTTATGCAAAGGAGGTTATGTAATGTAATTTGCATTTCCTAATGGTTGATATATGTATAGAATCTATCAACAAGATAAGAGTGTTTAGGCGGTGGAATGAACTCTATAAATAGAGTTATAATAAAAGACTACAAATATTTATAGACAACCAAATTAATTTGGACACATTCTTATTTAAATTTAAATAATTAAATATTATTTTAAATTTTAAAATATTTTGTGTTGGGCAAAATTTTTAGAAATTTTGATAAGAATTTGAGATTTCGGGAATAAATAATTATTTTGAGAATAATTTATTTTCATAATACATTCTTTTGTCATTTTCCCCCTAATTACTAAGAAGGTGAAAAAACTCAATTACCAAGTGTATGCCAATTTTCCATCTGGATAATAGCCAATGAAAAATGGTAAAGAGATGTTATTTGTCTTCAAAACAGACAAAGATTTCTCAAATTACCATATTCTCTAATAAAAGAAATAACTTTCTTCAAGCTAATACCATGGGTTTAATCAATATCAACCAGTAATTGACTCGAGAGAGGGTTTATTAACACAGCATAACAATAAGAACAATATCTCCTTGTATCTCCCAATATAAATAGTCCCGTACAAATTTTCAACACAAGATGAAAAATAAATAACAATGCTTCAGTACATATTCATTTTAATATCTAAAAAATAATAATAAAAATTGAATCTAATCCTGGGAACACAGTAGGATAATGAATTTCTATATATTTTTATGGTAAATCATTAAATTCCGTTAACTTTGACATCCTATTATGTTTTTTGTTTTTTCTGCAATGCGACGAACGATGGATATTTATTTACAGATATTTGCAACTTGCTCGTGTTTGCCACCCTATTGTTAGTTTAAACTTAATCTAGAAAATGGAACAAATTTTAATTATGGCTCGAAATAAAGAAGAGTTCGGCAGATGGGAAAAAAGATTGATGCTACTGTTAATAAGATAGAGGTGAGTAATTGACAGTAATTCTAAAAAATATCTGAAGAGTTGGACAGACAACCAGTGTATCAGGGAAAAGTGTGTTTTTACTGATTTAGTGGGTTATGCTACTCCAAGTTGAATGGGTCAAACAATATTTTGGATTTCAGATTATTTGAGATTTGGGAATTTGAATTTCCAAACAAAACTATAAAAAATCCAATTCATTTAAAATATCAACTTACTCTCCTTTATTAACCAAGTTTGTTTAGCTTTTGAGATAACTTTTATTTATTGAACAAAGGTAGAAGTTATTACTGTTGATATGCAACTACATCATTGATCACCCAAATCATAAGATTTTGATGTAGTGGATTAGATTATGTTTTTTTAACCAAATACTTATCTCAAAGTATTTATTTAATAAATTTCAAAAAAGATAATCTGTCATAACAAAAAAAACTAATACATTAGTCATAAAATATTTAGTCACAATGGCAAAGTCAAGACAGTAAAATTGTCTTTGCATTTAAGAGTTAAATAATTTGTCTTTGCATTTAAGAGTTAAGAGTTAAGACAGTGGATTTGACCACCTGCCTCAACATCTATCTATCTCGCCACTCACCGCCGCCGACAATCGTCGAGTCGCCGACCACCTCCGCACAATGTAACGCCTAAGCCAGCGGTTTGTCCTAATTTTTCTTAATCTTTCGATTTTCCCCAATCTGATTTGATGGAGTTGTGAAAATCTTGGTAAACTCTCTAATTGCTATGAATTATGATAGATCTGTAATTGTTGGAGGTAGATCAAATTAGAGTAAGATGAAGAGAATTTTTTTAATTCAAAGTGTGAAGAATTTTCTTCTGCTAAAGTTTGTCGGTGAATCTGTAAAGAGGATGAAGCTTCTCCTCTTTTATACAATATGAGTCGTCAACAACATGATTGCCAACACTTATTCTTTTACATATTTCTTTATTTTAATTCTATATGTAATGCTTACAGATAGGTTATAAAGGATAAATTCCCCCATTAAAAATGATCCATAAAAACCCACTAACAACCTATAATTAGTAATTAAAAAGATTTTAATGGATATAATCATTTTGTCGTCCTAATTATGATTACTTAATCCTTAATAAAATGGATAATTAGATATAAAAATGAAACTTAAATCTAATGATCAATGTAATTTTGTTTTTTCTCCATCCAAGGATAATATTGTGCCATAAAGGTTAAGCATTGTAATGAGCTTTTTAACTCAAAGAACAAACTTTGATCAATAATTATACAGATATATATATATATATATACAACTTGATAAAAGTTGAATAATTAAGATAATTAAAACACTTAAGCAATTTTCTCATTTGTTTAATTCCTGAAGCCTGGATGTCACAACTTGTCTAGCAATAGCAATAATACACTCATAAATTAACTAATCTACATATTAATTATCATTAATAATTTTCAATCACTTTCTTCTGTCACATATAGCCACCAACATGTAGACCTTGCCCAAATGTGTACTTAGGCCCCAATCTGAAAACCCTAATTAATAATTAGTTAACCTAAAATTGAATCTCCCCTTTCCTTCGCAAATCAAATTCTCTGTCACACAACTGTATATGACGTATCAGATATATTATAACATACAAATTATGAATGTGTAACATATATATGTACAATTAGATAGTTATTCCGTAAAGAGACAAATGTAAAGTGTATATAATATATAGTACAATTGTCATACATCGACCGTGTGCCCGTATAATATAAGATATTTACATGATTATCTAATAAAATTTTGTTATGAATCTAATGCTAGATCATGGAATTCCACACACTGAACCCATAATTGTAAAAAAAAAAAAACATTAATATTAAATTATTTTAGAAAAATTAATGCATGAAAAATGCGGACACTTTCATGAATTAATTAAAAGAATTGGGGAGATATATATAAGATAGAATTTCATGGTTAGTTAAAATTCATTTACTTAAAAAAAGAGAAATTACGTTTCAATAGATAAGGACAGGACACATTTTCAAATTTTAATAACCGACAATCTTTTAAAATTTATCCAAGAGAAGGGTCAAGATTTAGAAGGTTATTATTTATTTATTTTAAAAAGGAGATGCCTTATCTTATTAGAAGGATTTGGATTGCCTCATCCCACCCCCAACCCCACTTTAATAGGAAGGATATTGCTATGAGCTAATGAAGAGTGGGGATTAAAGCCTCTAGTAATTAAATTTCTTTCACACACGGTAGGTATGTTAACTATTTTGGATTTTTATTTTTCTTCATTACTCAATATGACTTGAAAGTGAAGCCTTTAGGGTGGATCAATGACAAGACTAACCTAAGAATGGTTAAAAAAAATACAAGGGAATTGAGGGATAATTTTTGGATAGATTATTAATAGTTATCCCACTCATTTTGACCCAATATATAATGAACTCGTCTCAATAAATAACCATAAAAAAACAATCATTCTCAATGAACTCGATTCATATTAAATAAACACGAAGTTGAGTATATAAAAAATAGTGTTACATTCGTGCATGGCAATTAATTACCCCCTGCCAGCCATTACCTCTCTCCAATTAATTCTCATTTCTCCATGTATAGTTGATAATTAATTAATGGGCTATTTTTTTTTTAAATGAATTAATGGGCTATTTGGTCATGTGTAATTGTTGGCCACTTAACCAAAAAAGAGAGAGTGATCTTTTCAGGCAAGAAATAGTGTTAAGTAATTGGGATCCTTAAAATAATCAAATGTGGCCAAATAATGTAAGAGGGGTGTTCAACTAATCTTTTAAAAGCAGCATATGTATATTTATGTGGACTTCATTGTCTATTTAATTTAATCCCTGTTTATACTTTCAAATACAGGTTATAATTTTTTATCAATCCCACTCTTTTTTTCTTACATAAAGACACTCTTAGTTGATTTCTTTGTAATTCTTTGGCAGAATACCTTCTGAACAATTAATGTTGTGTGTGCTCTTTTATTGGACTCTATAATTACATCACCTATCAAATTTAGAAGCATGAATAGATATTGATAAAAGAAAAGGTGACTAATGAAATAATTCAGAAGATAGGCAGTCTAAATTTAGCTCTATTGGCCAAACTGATGACAATGAAAATCAAACACAAATTTTATAGTTCGATAATGTTTGACATAAATAAACTTCAACAACAACAACTTGTTCGGATCCAATCGATTCATTTACATCCCTATAAATACCGTATCAATATTGATTGGTGGGTCTTAAAGTTAATCATTGCAATGACCAATGGTGGGTAATCATTATTGATTTTTCTATAATTTTTATTTGATGGTAGGTGTTAAAGTGAATTAGTTTTCTTCCCAAGCATTCTTTTCTTGTAATTAAGCTGAAAAAATCTCATCGTTAGCCTCTTTGTTTTTTCCTCCAATTGCATATCTGGAAGCTCTTCCATTAATTTCATCTTTTGTTCCAATTTCTGCAACTCTCTCAACTTCCCATCTCCTTCCTCTTTTCCCAATTCTTGGACATTCTGGATTAGGGTTTGAAGGCTCATGAGTTTTCTATGAGGCCATCTCCTAATTCCCACTTCCCTGCACCTTTCCTTTAAAAGGGTTAACCCTACATTCAATTCTTTTGCTGCTTGTTTTATTGGCATGTAAAAATAGTGGGAAATCGTTTTCCTCGACAACGTGTTCACTACTGCCCTTGATCTTTTAACTATTTTATTCTCTTTATCCACATGTAAATTCTCATCAAATATCACCATTGTCCCGTTATTGGTAGAGTTATCAAATAGCAACTGCTGCTGGTTTAGTTGATCTTCAAATCCTGTTCTCACTTCATTCCCAGAGTTGCCCCACAATAGTTCTGAAATTAAACACAAAAAGAAAATGAAAATGAAACTATATATTGTATATGTAAACTAAGATGGAGTAATTTCCCATACATTGATATGAAGTATACACACCTATTTATATACATAAGTTACATCTAAAGTAGGTAATAAAATAGAAAACCAATCCCTAAATTCCTTCCTTAATTTCAGTCATGTGCTCTCCCACTTCCTTAATATATGACACTTTATAACACTCCCCCTCAAGCTGGAGCATAGATGTTAATCATGCCCAACTTGTTACAAAGATAATCAACCCGGACCCCATTTAAAGCCTTTGTGAAAAGATCTCCTAATTGTTCTCCAGTCTTCACATACTCCGTAGAAATGAGATTTTGTTGCACCTTTTCACGAACGAAATGACAGTCGATCTCAATATGTTTAGTTCGTTCATGAAACACAGGATTGGAGGTAATGTGAAGGGCAGCTTGGTTATCACACCAAAGTTTTGCTGGCATTGAGATTTTAAGACACACTTCAGTTAATAACTGATATATCCACATTATTTCACACGTAGACTGAGCCATAGCTCTATACTCTGATTCGGCACTAGAGCGGGATACAACACGTTGTTTCTTGCTTTTCCATGACACTAAATTCCCGCCAAAGAAGACACAATAACCTGTGGTAGATCTTCGATCTATTTTAGATCCTGCCCAATCTGCATCTGAATAGCACTCTATACGAGTGTGACTATGATTCTTATAAAGTATACCTCGTCCAGGTGCTCCCTTTAAGTAGCACAAGATGTGTTCTAGAGCAGCCCAATGATGAACAGTTGGAGCAGACATAAATTGACTCACATTGCTAACACAATATGCGATATCAGGGCGAGTTACTGTGAGATAGTTCAATTTCCCCACTAACCTTCTATACCTCTCCGGATCCTCAAATAAGTCTCCTTCATTAGTGAGTTGTAGATTAGGTGGCATCGGAGTAATGCATGGTTTAGCTCCTATCTTTCCTGTCTCCGTTAACAGATCAAGCACATATTTCCTTTGTGATAAGAAGATGCCTTTCTTGTTCCTTGTTACCTCAACTCCCAAAAAATACTTCAACGATCCTAAATCCTTTGTGTGGAACTGACTGTGAAGAAAAGACTTCAAGGATGATATTCCCATAGCATCACTTCCGGTAATAATAATATCATCTACATATACAACAAGGAGAATAACGCCGGATGGAGAGTGTTTATAAAATACTGAATGATCAGACTTACTCATATTCATTCCAAACTTTTCAACTGCTTGACTGAATTTGCCAAACCACGCACGAGGGCTCTGTTTCAAACCATACAGAGCCTTTCGAAGGCGACAAACTTTCCCATACTCCCCCTGAGCAACAAACCCAGGTGGTTGCTCCATGTAAACCTCTTCGAGTAAGTCTCCATGTAAGAAAGCATTTTTGATGTCTAACTGGTGCAAGGGCCAATCATGAGTGGCAGCCATAGACATGAATAACCGAACAGAGGTCAATTTAGCCACATGAGAGAAAGTTTCAGAGTAATCCACACCATAAGTCTGGGCATAACCTTTAGCGACAAGGCGAGCTTTAAGTCTAGCCACAGAGCCATCGGGATTCATTTTGATTACAAAGACCCATTTACAGCCGATAGCCGTCTTACCTGCAGGTAAATTTACTAAATTCCAAGTACCATTAACATCTAAAGCATTCACCTCTTCTAGCATAGCCGCACGCCAACCAGGATGAGACAAGGCTTCACGAACAGTTTTAGGCAAAGATATAGAATCAAGAGAAGCAACGAACGAATATGTAGAAGATGATAAATGATCATAAGAAACAAAAGAGGAAATGGGATACGTGCACTGGCGTTTACCTTTACGAAGGGCAATAGGAAGATCAGAAGCATTGTCTGATGGATCCGATGACGAAGTTGAAACCGGTGCTGGACATGTAATGGGAGGATCCGGGCGTCTGGAATAGACATGATGAACGGGTGGACGAGATTGAGGGAGTGCTGCAGGAGCAACAATCGGCGCCGGATAGGTAATGTGGTAAACCAACAAATTGTCATCCTCCCCCTGACTAGCATTAGGATGAGAAGAGACCGGAAAGAAGGAACAATGTTCCATAAAAGTAACGTCAGTAGACACAAGATATTTGCTAAGACGAGGACAATAACACCGATAACCTTTTTGTAACCGAGAGTAACCGAGAAAAACACATTTGACTGATTTGGGATCTAACTTGGTAACATGAGGACGAACATCCCGAACAAAACAAGTACTTCCAAATAAGCGAGGTTCAATAGGAAATAAAGATTTTGTCGGAAAAAGGATACTATAAGGAATCTCACCATGAAGAACAGAAGATGGCATACGATTAATGAGGAAGCAGGCTGTTGACACAGCATCAGCCCAAAAACATTTAGGAACATTTGTTTGGAATAAGAGGGCTCTGGCTGTCTCAAGCAGATGACGATTTTTCCTTTCAGCTACGCCATTCTGAGATGGCGTATCAACACAAGAGGATTGATGAAAAATGCCATTGTTAACCATATAAGTCTGAAAAGAAACAGAAAAATATTCTTTGGCATTGTCACTGCGCAAAGTACGCACGGAAGTAGTAAATTGCGTTTTAATTTCAGCACAGAAAGCCGTAAATTTGGTAAAGAGTTCAGACCGATTTTTCATAAAATAAGTCCAAGTCATGCGAGAGAAATCATCAACAAAAGTGACAAAATATCGAAATCCAGGTTTTGACACAACAGGACAAGGACCCCAAACATCTGAGTGAACTAATTCAAAAGGAGAACTTACTCTTTTATTGACACGAGGAACGGAAGGTAACCGATGATGTTTGGCAAACTGACATGACTCACAATCTAAAGAGGACACATTATGAAACTGGGGACAAAGTTTCTTTAACGAAGGGAGAGAAGGGTGTCCTAACCGACAATGGGCTTCAAAAGGGGTTACTACTGCTGAGCAAGCAGTAGATCGGGGCATCTGTGTCGGAATATCCAATAGGTAGAGACCTCCTGATACATGTCCTTTACCAATAATCTTCTTCGTCACAAGATCCTGAAATAAGCAATAATTCGGAAAAAATGAGACATAACAATTGAGAGCACGTGTGATTTGGCTCACAGACAATCAATTAAAAGAGAAATCGGGTAAACTTAAGACATGTGCTAAAGAAAGCGATGAAGTGGGCTGAATAGTGCCAGAACCAAGAACATTTGATGTAGAACCATCGGCTAAAGTTACATTGCGTGAAGAGGGGTGTGGTGTAAAACCGGTGAAAATATTAAGATTACCTGTCATGTGATTTGAAGCACCTGAGTCAATGACCCATTGGAATGAAGAGGAAAGGAGACATGTATTCGGGGTACCTGACTCAACAGGTGCAATAATGGAGGGAGATGAAGTTCTCAATGTTTCCTGATACTGGCGAAACTGAGCAAATAAATCTGCAGATATAGTAACTGTCCCGGACTCCTGTTTGGTACCCATATGATACTAATATCCACAACCAAACAAGAATTTAACCCAAACAAATTTGCCAACCAAAATCAGCACAATCAGCTGAAAAACAGAGCAGACCAACAACCAACGGAAGCACAAACCAAAAAAGTAAACCCAAATCCAAAAAAATAACAAAGGAAGCAGCGAAAAGCCCGAACGGAATTAGTACAGTCAACCCAAATCAGATTATATGACCCTCTCGTAGCAACAGTAAATCAGAAGGATCAAAATCTAAATTTTTTTTATGAACAGTAATAACCAAAGTTCAAAATATATGAACAGGAGCGCAAATAGTGATCGGATAGTAAAATAAACCTGCCGGAGGGACTCTACAGTGACGGGCGACGCTGGAGACGGAAGCCAGAATTCGAGGTACTGTACCACGTGCCCACACGCGCCGGCGCGTGAATAGTAGCCGGAAAAGGAAGATGGCGCGTGAGAGATACGCGCTTATCGGAACAGTAAACGGTTTTGGTAGAAAGGCCGGAAATTGGTCGGCGAACCTTCCTGGAGGGGTGGTGAGATCAAAAGAGGCCTCGACAGTAGCGACCGAAATTGGAACAGTGTGACGCACTGTCAACTCTGCGATCGGCGCGTGAGCCTCACTCCCTGACCGGTTGACTGCCGGATTTCGGGGATTGGCCGAAAATGAGGATTTGCGTCTGCCTGGGTGGGTGGTGAGAACAAACGGTCATGCTAACAAAGTGACCCGAAAAAGATTCAAATGTTGCACACTTGGCAACCAAAAAAAAATTTGAAACTTGAATTCGAAGTGTTACTGGCTCTTATACCATGTAAACTAAGATGGAGTAATTTCCCATACATTGATATGAAGTATACACACCTATTTATATACATAAGTTACATCTAAAGTAGGTAATAAAATAGAAAATCAATCCCTAAATTCCTTCCTTAATTTCAGTCATGTACTCTCCCACTTCCTTAATATATGACACTTTATAATAGTATATATTGAAAATAATAATATTTTTTAAAAAGTACAAATTTAATTACTTGGAATGTTAAAAGCAATGTTATGTGGCGGACTGAAAGATGAATAAAAAGAGTCATTTACTATCATCTCCCTCAAAGGAACAACATGAAATACAGTTTCACAAATAGAAAATTCAGATTGAAAATTCCAATCACTACTATAATCAGATAATAATCCACTGTTTTGACCAGTTTCCATCGTAATTTGATGATAAAAATGAAAATAATTTTTGGTTTTCCGATAGGGGTGGTTAGTGGTGGCAAAAAATGGGATTATATATATCTATATATATATATGGAAGAGAAGACCTTTCTTGTTTTACTCAGCAGACATTTTTTACTCAGCTGTCGTGTCCTTTAATGTCAACAGTCGTGTGACTGTGCTGACTTTAATGTCAAGAGACTTCGTTTCCTTTAATGTCAAGAGGGGTCGTGTTTTTTAATGTCAAGAGTCGTGTGTCTTTTTCACTTTAAAAAGATATATCTATTATTAAATAATGTCTAATAATGTGCTTATGTTTAATAATAATTATTTGTACCCTAAAGTTGTTTTCTTATCTCGATGAAAGATCTTAGGCAGATCTTGAAATTACATATCCTCGATAAAGGTTAATTAAAGTTAGTATAACTATAATTGGGTCCATCGTTTCATGCGTTGTTTGTCTCTTTTATCACTATTTTTTTACCTAATAAGCTAAATATGCCCTTACCAATAATCTAAGAGTAAAAAAGAGAAAAATAAGAAGAAGATATTTTTTAAACATAGAAAATAAATTTTTATTCAAGTTTGTCCTATTATATAAAAAATAAACAATTTATAATTTTAAAAATTAAATATAGAAATTCTAAGAGTCGTTTGTCTTTTTAACTTTAAAAAGATATATATTATTAAATAATATCTAATAATGTGCTTATGTTTAATAATAATTCTTTGTAGCCTAAAGTTGTTTCTTTATCTCGATGAAAGATATTGGGCAGATCTTCAAATTCCATATCCTCGATAAAGGTTAATTAAAATTAGTATAACTAAAGTTAGTGAGTATCAAAGTATAATTAAGGTTAATTAAAGTTAGTGAGGATCAAAATTAAACAATCTCTTCCTCAACCAAACCCTACAAAGAATTTTCAGAGTATAAACAGGGGATATTTGTGAGGATCATCTTCCACGAAAAAGGGGAAATATAAATAGAGGAGACAGGGGATCATCTTGCACGAATAGAAACAGAGTATAAACAGGGGAGTCAGGGGATCATCTTGCACGAGTAGAAACAGAGTATAAACAAGAATAGTTCATATAAACAACCATGGAACGAGGTACAATTTCTAATACTGGACTTAGTTTCTTTTGTGAAGATATAATTTTTCATTTTATGGGAAGGTTATCAAGGGATGAATGCATTGTGGAGGCAGCCCGATTGGGTCTTTTATCAAAATATTTTCAACATTGTTGGTATTCCATCCCTACTCTTTTATTCGATATTAACCGTTTCGAATAAATGGGTTATCATGGTTTAGATTTTATTCATTTTGTTAATCGTACTATACTTGAACATAATGAAAGTGTGGTTGAAACCTTGAGCTTTGAGTTACCAATGGGGGCCGAGGCATTTCATTGGATAAGGCAAGAGTGGGTGGTGTTTGGAATAGATCATTCTGTGCGTATACTGAAATTAGTCGGTCGGTTGTCCACTTCACTCCCTAACGGCTTGTTTTTGTCACAAATTCTTGTTCAGTTAAAATTATATCTACCGAACTACATTGTTAGGTGGGAAGATGGATATAATTTACGAAATTTAAAAAGACTCATATTGAAGCACATTGTGCTGTATGATAACACATTTTCTTCCCGCCTTGGAAAATGGTGTTCCAAGTTGAATGATTTGCACTTATTCAACTCTGATTTTAGAGGACTAATAGAATTTGAGGCATATTTGCCTTTCGTAAAAATATTCAAGATGGCATTCAATCGGACCCAAGGAAATGTGAATATAAAAGTACACTTCCTCAATGTAGATGTCCTTGTTATTTTATTGAAACAAGACGAACAGGGTTCGGGGCATTTAAAAGTATTAGGGTCGTTAGCTCGTTCTTTACAGTGGATAGTACACCGTCATCGAGATTACATCGGATCAACTTGCTCGACATACCGACTACTTCGAGAGGTTGTAAAAATGACAAAAGAATTGCTGTCCAGCGAACGAGCACATGTCCCGGTTGATTTTGTTAGGGTATATCTATCTATCATTGTTTGAATAAGTGCAAATACTTTCAAGAAGTTGTTTTGATTTTTTTTTAATTGTTTGTTTAGAGGTTGGCGCATGTGAAGTCTCTACATCACATTATGGCGAGGTATTTTTTTGTTAATATGCACCGTCTAGAGATCAGGTGTTCAAAGTTGCTTGACAATCTTGCTGTCACATTGGTGCTCATCAGTAGATGTACAGGCTTGAATGAGCTTAAAGTCGATTTGGTGGTAATATTTTAAGTTTTATTGTTTGTCGCTTATTAGTTATTACATGGTTTATTAAACACGTTATTTGTTTGGGTTTCTAAAATAAAATTGTAATTGACTTAACATGTGTAGGGTGCACCATGGGAAAACGCGGGCATTAGTGTATCCAATTACGTAAAAGACTGGAAGTTGCAAGCAATGGGATTGGAGGCATTGAATGAGGTCACGATCTTCAACTTCTCGGGTTCTGATTGCGAGCTAAGTTACATTCTGTACATGTTGTCGCAAGCAACTGAGTTGGGTACACTAAATATCTACTGTGTTAATAAATTTTTTTATGATCCCATTGGTGTGTATAAGAGGGCATCAATTAGAGCGTATGAAGCTACCGCGTCAAACAATGTACAAATTCATTTCATAAAAGGGGCTTACCTTATAATAAGAGGATAATGAAAATTGCACAATAATTTTACAGTGGTTCGAAGCATCAATTTAATCCAACAATGTACTTATTTTGAATATGAATGTACGAGTTAAATCAATTTGCACAAGGGCACTTAATTTCACATTCTTTGCCAATATGTTCCATAACGAAATTCATAAACGAATCAACTCCGCGCACATATTAAGGAGAAATTTTTCTTCCATTCATCCAACTTTTATCCATTTTCTTATATCCTATTGTAGAATATATAAAAATATATCAAGAATTCCCTAATGTTTTATTGTTGACATTTTTTCCATTCCAATATGTATAGAATGCCAATAGAAAAATTATTTAATGCACCATAGAATTTGGTACCTTTCTGGCGTGTTCGGTAACTTGGAATATAGTGTTAAGTATTATTTATCATGTGCAATTCCATGTTTGGTAGTCATGTTTAAAGCTCATGTTAAACAAATGTGTGCTGTAATATCCATAATTCTCATTAATAAATTTCTTGGAGGGAGATAAGATTGATTTATCCAATTTAAGTGTCATCTTTTATTATGGGTGAGCATTTATAGTAACATTCTCAATATTTAATGAAGAATTATATCAAACTTTAACAATTATTCTTTCTACTAAAAACACACACCCCCAAGAAAATGACTTAATTGGTGAATTTAGTCTAAAATTTTCGTGATTTAAAATTTAAGTATACTAAAATTAACCTTTCATTATTTTAACCAATATTTGAGACTTGAAAGTGTCATTTGTATGTCCATTTGACCATTGTTTTGAGTTTTACATATAATGTTGTTTCTATCTTGTAAGTAGTTTTTTTAAATTAACTATCAATCTTATTTAGTGTAATTACAGTCCAATTAGATTATTTTGAACACATAACAATAGACCCCTTTTATAATAAAATATTAGAATCACCCTCTCTCTTCAAAGAACTAACGGAATTTGCTGACATCATTAAAGAATATTTTCTAAATTTCTTATTTTGCCTTTGAGGGGGTGAATATAATTTTTCATAATAAAGAAGATGTAATTGTAACTTTCAATTTCATCTTATATAAATGATTTCGTAAAGATTTGCTAACATTTTAATAATGAAATGCAAATTCGATCACATGATCCAATAAAACGGACTGCATTGCAATTGCACAAAATAAAAGGGTGTTAATGTAATTAACTCTTTTTAATTCTTTTTAAACAAAGGTAATATTGATATTTTACTTTTTATTTCACGTTTGACTAACGACCGTTAGTTAGAGAGGGGGTGTAAATGTAAAATTTTATTATAAGAGGGTGTGTCTATTGTGGGTTACAAATAAATAAACTGTACTGTAATTACATTAAATAAGAGGAGTAATTAGTTTAATTAATCCTTATTAAAATGGTAATTTAATTCTGAAATTCAGAAAATATGACGCTTCAAATAGAATAATTTCTTCATTGAGATGTCTTCTGATTAGTGGTAAATTCTAGCTCACTCTCGGCTCGGTCGAAATTCATTGTTTCACAAAAATAGTGAAAAAGTGACCAATTATATGACAATTACAATTCACGGTTTTGTAAAATACATTTGGGTTCGGCCGAATGAGGATTAGGACATTAGTGATCAAACTAAATGAAATCATTACATAACATCTCCATCAGCCAATTGTCATAACCCTTTATATATAAATCCTAAAAAAAAAAACCTATAAAAATAAAACTATGTTTTTTTATTGTAAATGATAACACTTTTTTTGTTGCCTATCACCACTTAATCCAAGTGCTGCATCCATACATATCCAAATCCAAGCAGCAAACAATTGCTTGTTGGATGATATAAAAAGGGCAATCTGTCCACTTTTTATGTTTCATATATATTCACCATTTAATCTCTAGTGACGACGTCAAGATTTAAGAAATTATAAATTATTACATGTAATGATTACAAAAACTCCTATAAAAGGAGGGATACTAATGTTCAATGAAGTACTCACTAAAACATTACTTAAAACACCAACCAGCCACACAATTTTAGCACATCCAACAATGCCTCACATTCAAGGTATTTCTAAACCTCATTGAGGTTTCTTTCAATATTTAAATGCATGAACAACCTTCAATATTTGAATGCATGAGCAGCCCATGCAACCTCATTTTCATTGAATCGCTAATTTATCAAATCAAAATTGCAATTTAAGAAGCATGAAGTGATAATATATGGGTATATATCATACTGCATGCAATGGGTTTTTATCTTTCATACTATGGATATCATGTTATCATGCTATAAAAAATGATATACCCATTTATTTATCCATAGCATACTAATCTTGATAGAAAAACGGATTAAAATTACTAATTACCATCATAATCCAAATGATGTACATTCCGTTTATATATCTTATTCCATTTTAACTAATATTTTTATTTGTCTAATATTTCAAATAAAAATTATTATTTCTACCACATGGTTATTTTTTATATGTATAATTTGTCCTCCATGATTTAATATATACATACATGTATATTATCACTGCATTTTTTTAAGTCATTATCATACAATGATGTTGTCGTATCTAACATTCTTATGGATATATACTTATACACAGAATTGTCTTGCGTAGAACCATACCCGGAATGTTTTCTCATTCTCTTGATACCTGCATGCTAACCAGGCTCTCCACGTGGAAACAATAATGGATACTGAAGAGGGTCATAACAACCATAATAATATTGCACCTTATGGCTGATATCATCGTTAACGTAAACACGTATATCACGTTTCACAGATTCTTCAGGGGAATCGGATTCTTTCCAAATAGCACCGACCTGAGCAACAGATGGCAAATTAAATTTTCTTTGATCGAGCTGAGGATTGGAACGCAATACAATTGCATAACTTGTCAAGTGATCATATTGACGTAAACTTTTAAAAAAGCGTGCATAGGGATTTTGGCGTAACACACTTATAAGTTCCAACACGATTTGCGAATTCAATTGCGCTCCGCGCCTTGCATTTGACCCAACTGAACCATTCGTCTCATGAAAATATAAATCAAGATTCGAACCAAGAGGCAAATCCTCACTAATATTGTTTATATAATGAAAAACCATACCCTGGACAACCAATGTGTATACACCTTTATTCGACCAACAATATCGCTCATCGGACTTCATCCCAATTGAAGTGAATGCAAGATGATTATTATAAGAACATATGTACTTCCTAAAGTCACGCGAACGTTCGGATTCACCAACAAGAAGATCAACCAAGTCCGGTAATAATTCTCGTCGTGCTAACGAAACCTGACCCTCACCGCAACAAAATCCAGGTACCTCATGTAAGAATCGAAAGGCAGCGCAATAAATACAATACTCTACACGAGGTAGCATCCATGGTTGACAAGGTATTTTCTTAACAATCGGAACATCAACATTTCTATCACGACGAGATCTCACAGGACCTGCAAAATTAAAATAATAATAATAATTCTAAGTTGTAAAGCAAGATATAACAATAACAACGATAATAAAACAATATATAAATAATAAGACTTACGAATCGATGTCGAAACCGAACAAGACGAATCAGCTAACAGAGCTCTTGCACGTGATCGAGTAACAACAGTATCGGACACCCGATCCCCAACAACATGAATTGTCTCAGATTCACAATTTATCACAGAATTTCTTTTCTTAGAACTATTCGCGTACGCATTTCTACGTCGCATCAGATCTATGGCTCTATGATGTGCAGTCTTCTGAGCATATCTTAAACGTCTTGCTTTATTTTGCTCACTTTTATCCATACTAAACCATTCACACATGCAGATGAACCAAGGAGCACCGAAAAAAACAATAACTCGATTGAAAATTCATGAAAAGCATAGAATTAATGTGATAATATAATTTAATCAAACAAACATCCACGCGCTTAAGAAATTCGTACCGTAAATAATTTCATCACAATAAAACAACAAATGGAAATATATCATTATATATTAATCCGAGTTAGCCTTGAAAAGGAGAAAAATAAAAAAATAGCTTACAATTAAGCCCTTTTAATTATCTTTTCAAATATATTGCATTCACATATTATCCAATAAAGTTATAAAATAAAAAGAATTTAAAAAAACAAATATTTGTTCGATAAAAATAACATAGTGATCACTCATAGATGATATAATCATGTCAATAAACACAAGTAGTACAAAATTTAACTATTTATCAATAGTTATAAACTATATGGTTATATAAAAACTGTTTCTAGAAGTGATACATATAAGTATTAAATATGGCTAAATCGATAACTTAAATGAAAATGTCATTATACGCAGTCCAACATAGGTAGTTAGGTCATCGTCATAGGTATAATAGCAAAATAATTATATCTCATATGAAAATATCTTTGTCCACAGTCCAGCATGGGTAGTCAAGTTGGTAATTAGGTCATCGTCATAGGTATTGGATCATAACAATTATGTCTCATAAGAAAATATCCTCGTCTATAGTCCAGCATAGGTAGTCAGGTAATTGTCATAGGTATTAAAGCAAAACGAAAATGTCAAAAAAATCATGTCTACATCCATAGTGAAGCATAGGTGATTAGAACAATGTCAAAAGTGGCTAGTTTTGTTACAAGATACTCATTATTTATTAGATTTTTATAAACAAAAATTCAATTCAACATTCAAGTGTTGTAATAAAATGTAATTGAATATTTAATTTGTATAATATTTTTTCCTATATAAAATATTTATATGTGCAAAAAGTGGATGTAACAAAATAGAATTATCATTTTGCTTTATATGTTATATATTTAGATTTTTCATTTGGATTTATAATAGTCCATATACACAAAGGTCAGAATTACTCAAACGAAAATATGAGCACGTGTATGCGGCAAGGAAATATGAAAACTTCACAAAATAAAACCGTCAATTATGAATGAACAAAATAATTAAGGTGAAAAAAAATAAGAACAACAAATAAATTATAAAAGAAAATTAAAAAGAAAAATAACGCATTACCAAATCTACAAACCCCTAATGCTTGTAGAACGAAAAAGATATATTATATACAATTACCAAAAATTGTTGTAAGTAACAACCAATAAAAAATGGAAATTCAGCAGTATTCTAAAACAATCAAAACCATGAAAACGAAAGACAATTGCCAACAATTATTAAAAAATAACAACTAAGAATTAATAAATACAAAATACAAAACAATCTTTAAAAAAGGTTTAAAATATTGAAAGAAATCAGAGGAAAACCTTCCAAAACTCGAGCTAGGCACTTCAATGATTTTTTTTCCCCTGCGAGAATGAAACAAACAAAACCATCATTACAAAAAATAATTGTAAATAATACCATATATATATATATTATTTCTTTAATAATACAATTTAACCACTATATGATATTTCTGAAGAAGCAATACTCTTTTTGGAAGGCAAATTAGTTTTATCCCAATTATGCAAGTTAGGGCTGATTCGTTGCTCAAACAACTATTCCAGCAATCAGAGAATAATTTATTCTTAAAGTCGACCCCCAAGACATCAAACAAATCATCTCCTGATTGATTATTCATCGGTTTTCTGTTCTCTTCAACAAAACCAGGAGTGACCTCAGCTAAATTTAGATGCGCGTGTTGAGATAGAGGAATATCGTAAGAAAACGAGGAATTTGACATGAAATGACCAACAAAATCATATTTAGAAGCCTCTATTTTAGATAAATTAACATTTTTTAGCTTAGAGGCTGCTTGTTTCACTTCTGAAATAGAACCACCACTAGAACAATAGATCAAGCCTGAACTTGTTCTTGATGAAGACATCAGATTGCCAGTTGGCGCATTGGGGGCACTAAAATGGCCTTTATTTTCTGTACATGATGAGATTTTTTGGTCTGTACACCTTATATCGCCACGGATCATCCATATTTCTGAATTTGAAGGGATAATAACCTCGAGTTTTGCTACTCTATTCATCAATTTGGATAATTAAAAAGCATATAATTCACAAAAAAATAAAATCTTGGAGGAGAAAAATACTATGCAGTATGATTAAATAAACACAAAATGAAACAATCAAACCCATAAAAAAAATACAAATAATAATTAAGAAACAACAAATTTACACTTAATATACGCAAATACAAAAGAAGAAATATTTTGAAGAAAATGGAGATAAATAATTAACAAAGAGGAAAAAATCAACCTTGTATCTCTCGGAAGTGTTTGCGCTGCAAGTGCGTCTGAGAATGGCAGGGAAGAAGCTGGGTTTTATAGATAAAGATGAGAGGGTGATTATAATATGTGGACTGGTCTACCAACACCGTAATAATTCAAACAATATTATATAAAATTAATAATTAAATGTAATTGAATTCGATTACAATAATTTCCCGATATTAACTTCATTTCGATTACAAAGAATTTCCAATATCAATCATTAAAAAGTCAATGCCATAGCCAGTAAATATAAGTATGGGTATTATTTTTTAACAAATATGGAATTGTATGAGTTATTTATTACACTAATATATATTTAGAGCAATAGTATTATATTTACGATATATATTAATTAACGCCACTCACCTGATTAAAAATGAATCTTCAACCTTTTATTTAATTTAACATTCTTTAATTATACCCTAAATCCTAAAATATTGTCCACTAACTAAGCACTAACTGATTCATACATAAAAAAGGAAACCCATCATTAAACTACCGTGCACTAACTAAGAACATGACAATAAATTAAGAATTCTCTTAGAAATCTTAATCAATCATGTATAAATCGCACATCGATACATATAATATAAAATGTTAAAAGATAGTGGAATTAAGTTAGACAAATAAAGCTGCTGGAATTAAATAACAATGGACTGAATTAATTAAATATAAAAGCTTTTGCATTTGCCAGAATTCACACACATCTCTCTATCTTTCCTGCCTCAGATTTCGTAAATATGAACCTTCCTTGTTGACTGTGAGAATAGAAAGTTTGTGGGTGAATTATTGGGAATGCTTAACACATAAATTTCGAAAAGAAAAAACACCCAATGTATGTGAAAACTGAGGCAATGAAATAATATATAAATTTCGAAAAGAAAAAACACACAGTTTTCATTACAAAAGAAAAAACACCCAATGAAATAGACGAACGGAAATTTCGAAAGAGATAAGGGAAAACCTTCAAACAATCGATCTGGGCACTTCAACGGAATTTTCTTTGACTGTGAGAATGAAACAAACAAACCATCAACAAAAAAAAATTACAAATAATAATATTAAGAATTATAACAATTGAGACTTGACATACGCAAATACAAAACGAGAATTTTTTTTGAAGAAAACTGAGAGAGAAACCTTCGAATAGCTCGAGCTTGGTACTTCAATAGAGTTTTTCTTCTGGTTGCATAAATGAATTTTACATGTGAATGTTTATATAGACAATACACACAAGTTGCAAATCCAATATGTGAGCAAGAACACAAAAAATAATAGATCTAAGCCATAGGATTTACACTGGTAATTATCAGATTAGATCGGACGGTGATATATATTATAATATAAAATACAACAAGTTGAACTTAATCTAAGCCACATGGAAAAAGTGAAATCTAAGGGCCACAATTCGGTATAGTTATCCGACAATCACATGGAAGGATATCTGATTTTTGTAAGATGCAAAGCGATGTCGTTTGGATGAAGGGGAGGTATCCACGTAAGCTAATGCAAAATAGGGGGACCATTATTACGTTTTATCTCATAGATGGGGTGCACTTGTTTGCCTTCCTGCCATTTGCACAAGGTGTGGCTGAGATTAAATTCAACTTGTCCTATTAAATATTACATGTTGTGATAACAATAAAATAAAATACCACAGGTCCACAATGACAGCTGAGATGGGATGCAAACAGTGTCGTTTGGATGAAATGTCAGGAAAAAAAATATTAAAATAATCGGACGTGCTTCATCTTAATAGAGGCATAGGCTCTATTTTTGCAATTATTTTTTTTTCCGGATTTTTGTCATTTGTTTGGAGCTTCAATTCCTGTTCAGATATGCGGAAACTTCTTTTTCTTATTCTGATTATTTGTGATTCCATAATTATTTTGGCTGAAAGATTTATATGTGTTTCTTTGATTTTTCAGGCGCACCAGCTTTTTACACCGACGGACATAGAAATTGGAAATTCAGTTCTGAAGTGGTATAATTTGTGTGTAAATAATTCTCTGACTTTATCTAAATAGCAGCATCTAATACTTTATGCTTCTGGTGGACCTGAGAATGCGTTGAATCTTGAAATCATTAGTTTAACTAAGCTGAGCTGTAATTTGGAACAACTGTTACTCGAACCTGGTAATGATTTTAGCGATGCGGATATTGTAGTAGAGGGCGTTAGTGTTGGCGTTCATCGATGCATTTTAGCCGCTAGGAGTAAATTTTTTGATGATCTCTTCAGAGAAGATAAAGATTTTGTTGGGAAGGAAGGGAAGCCAAAGTATTTCATGACAAATTTCTTACCTTATGGCAAGATTGGATATGAGGCTTTTTTTCTACTGAAAGAGTTTTGAAAATTGCCTCTCCCGGAGTTTTTTTTTCTCTCTCTCCATGAGAGTTTAGAATTTCTGCTGATCTAGATTTTGCTTTTCCTTTCTTTGACTATGTTCTTGCTTCTCCTTTCTTTGACTATGTTCTTGAGCGATATACGAGAGTTGATTTTCTTGGAGCTTAATCCCATCTGCTTGACGAGGACTTGCACCAATCCAATTTCTTGATGCGTTTCGTTCAAATTTGCCCTATGTCGCGATTTTCTCCCTCGCTTGATTCTTCCTGCTGCAATTTCTTCGTTAAGCTTGATTTACCTGAACTTTTCACAAGAACTCTTCGGCTTGAATTTGCTTTTTCATGATTAAAGAACAGCTAATCATGAAAAGGTATTCGTGGCTTTAGGATTTCGCTCAGAACCAGTGGATACCCTCGGTCTTGCTCTTCAGTTTGTTCTTCACCGGAGTTCTGATTAGTATAGCTCTATGGATGCTGAAATATCCCGTTTGGCTCGTGATTTTACGTTGACCGACAGAGAGGCTACTAAGGTGAGTATCCCGATAGATAGTTGTCATCCGGGGGAGGGCTACAACGCTAGGATCCTTGTGGGACGCATTACTACAGACCGTCGGATCAATTTTCCTGCCTTTAAAGATACGGTCATAGGTTCGTTTAGACCAAGGCGGGGGATGGAGGTATCACGCCTTGGGAATTCCCGATTTTTGTTTGCTTTCAACCATAGTGTCGATCTAGATCGAGTCTTAGAGAGTGGACCATGGAGTTTTGATAATGATATGATTATTCTTAAAAAATTGAATGAATTTGATGACCCACAATCTGTTAACTTAGATTTAAATGATATCTTCGTTCGAGTGTCGGGGCTTCCTTCTAATGAATCAAAATGTGGCTCAATTTATTGGTAATCACATGGGTATCATTGTCGATATGGACTTGTCTAAAAGTGGGTTTTTTTTGGATTCGACATTTCGTCTTAGGGTACGTATTAACGTGACCAAAGCCCTCCTTCGGTTCATGATTCTTAGTCTTCCGGGTGGGCAGGAGGTTAAATTGTCTTTCTCCTATGAAAAACTTCCCAACTTCTGTTATCTATGTGGTGTGATCGGTCATATCGAAAACCGCTGTGAAATAAGGTATAATCAATCTTTTGTTCACCTGGGTGATCATACCCTATTCGGCCCCTGGCTGAGGGCCTCCAATCGTCGTGCTAATCCCTCGGGATCTTTGCATTTCGATTTTGGGGAGCCTCAACCAGCCATTGACTCATCACATCGTGAGGGTCACTCTAGTAGCTGGAAAACGCCAGTTGGAAATCAAACGGATATTCAATCCCGCTCTTCGAGCGCTCTTTGCCACCCTTCTCACGTCCGTCGTACCTCATTAGATCATGACGTTAACATCCCTTCACGGGTCCCTGAAAGTCCGAGAGGATCCCGATCCCGTTGCCGACTCAGGTTGGTAGACGAATCGGACGATGATCTTGCAGGTGAAAACCTTAATTTACTCGGCCAGGTAACGTCTTCTCCATTAAGGACGATAGTTCCGAGGTCTCTCCCGGTCAACCCGTCCCCTGGTCATAATCTCTCCTCGCATGCAAAGTCTAACACTACAACTATTCCGGTTAGTATATCACCTCAATTACCAAACCTGGCCTCGTTCTCCAGTCTGATTGAGATCACTTCCCCTATAGTGATTTCTCATCACAATTGTGACCGTGCACATCCTGTTTTGAGTGATAATATTAGTCACATGCCCTCACAATCTCTTCCCATGCAACCCACGTCACCCATGCACTCTATTACACCTCCTGTCCAAAATATCCTTCACATTAACCCACCTTCACCTCCAGTGCTAATCAACATTCCTCTCCAAATTAATATAACTCTCCCTAAAGCACCAAAGCCTCTTTCAGTCAACCGTAAAATTAGAAAAAAATAAGCGTCAAAAGAATTCCCCACCTCTCATAGTTAACAACCAAGCCTTTCGTTTAATTGACATTTCGGTTTCAGATTTTGCTCAGGTTAGGAACTGCTCTGCTACCATCTTTGTTTTGGATAAGGATTCGGCGGCGACTGCAAAGCAGTCCCGCCGAACTCAATGAATCTTATTGCTTAGAACTGCCAAGGATTGGGGGGTCTGGGGCAGTTCATTTTCTTGTGGAACTTATCCGAGTCCACAACCCCCCGATTGTCTTCCCTTCGGAGACTGAGTGTAAATCATCTGTGTTTGATCGTCTGAAATCTTGTACTAATATGTTTGGCTTTCGTGTTGAGTCAGTCGGGAAGGGTGGTGGTCTTGGTCTCCTTTGGTCTAAAAATGTCGATGTTGTCCTCCAATCTTACTCGAAATCTCATAGTGATGTTCGTGTTTACCCGGGTCCAGAATTTGACTCTTGGCAGTTTACGGGTTTTTATGGTGACCCTGATAGCGCTAAGCGTAAAGATTCTTGGTCTCTTCTCAAACGTCTCAGTCAAAATTTGTTCTCTCCTTGGCTGGTGGCAGGTGATTTCAATGAAATCCTTAGCCAGGACGAAAAGGAAGCCACCTTTCCTCGGCCTCTGTGGCAAATTCGTGCGTTCCAGGACGCCCTTGATAATTGTGATCTTCATGATCTGGGCTTCATTGGACCAAAACCAACTTGGTCAAACAAATGGATTTACGCGCGTACTGTTCGCCTGCGGCTCGATCGGGCTTATGGAAATTCGGGGTGGATTAATTTGTTTCTTAACTCTCGTGTTACAAATCTGAGTACCATTGCTTCTGAACACCGTCCTATTCTTATCCAGCTTAATCCCTCGGCCGGGTCTTTGCCTAGTCGTAAAAAACTTACTTTCCGCTTCGAATCTGTATGGCTCAGATCCTCGGATTGTGAGCGAGTGATTCGGGAATCTTGGTCTTCGACATCAATTGATGACCCTACAGATCTTGTTTGGAACAATATAAAAAATTGTAGGGTCGGTCTTCTCCAGTGGAGTCGTATTTCCATTGGGGATACGAGTCGTAGGATTAAGTTGATAGAAGAGAAAATCCTTGAACTTTGCTCGGGAGAGATCACCACTGATTCTAAAGGGTGTGAATCTACTCCACGAAAAGAGCGTGAGGAGTTAAAAGCTAGTGAAGAAACTGCATGGCACCAAAGAAGTCGGGCTTTGTGGATGAAAGATGGCGACCGTAACACAAAATATTTTCATAATTGTGCGTCTAAGCGTCAGTGTCATAATAATATTTCGAGACTTAGGGATGTGAGGAGGGAGTGGCAGGTTAAGCCAGACACTATCCAAAACATTATCACGGGCTATTTCAGGGATATTTTTACCTCCATATAGCCGTCATCTTCGGACTTGGATGAAGTACTCGCAGATGTGCTACCACGGGTTACACTAGCTATGAATGAATCCCTAAACTGCGATTACTCTAGTGATGAGGTAGTTCGAGCTTTATCTTCTATGCATCCCCTTAAATCCCCGGGCCCTAATGGCATGTCCCCGATTTTTTTCCAAAAATTTTGGCATGTCATGAGGGCTGATGTTACTGCTTATATATGTTCTTGATATGTTAAACAAAAAATCTTTTCCTCATAAACTGAATTTTACACATATTGTGCTTATTCATAAGAGAGACGATCTCGAAGTTGCCTCCCATTTTTGTCCTATCAGCTTGTGCAACGTTATCTATAAAATTGCTTCTAAAGTGATAGCTAATCGTCTTAAACCAATCCTTGAAAATATTATCTCTGAATCTCAGTCTGCTTTTGTTCCGCGTCGTCTCATTTCCGATAATGTCCTTGTTTCTTTTGAGATTAACCATTACCTTAAGAACAAATTGTGGGGCAAGGAAGGACATGTCGCACTTAAATTGGATATGAGTAAGGCCTACGATAGAGTGGAGTGTATTTTTCTGGAGAAAATATTGGTAAGGCCGGGGTTTGGGAGAGATTTTATTAACCTAATCATGTTCTGTGTCAATTCTGTGACTTATTCTTTTATGCTTACCGGCAACCAATTTGGATACATTCGACCTCAAAGGGGAATCCATCAAGGTGATCCTTTGTCGCCTTATCTATTCTTATTGGTAGCCGAGGTTCTGAGTTGTTTGATTCAAGCTGCAGAAAACAGGGGGGAAATCAAAGGAGTGGCAATTGCAAGACATGCCCCTCGGGTGTCTCACTTATTATTCACTGATGACACCTTGATATATATGTAGGCATCGACTTCTGCGTTTCACTACATCAAAAACATCCTGTCAAAGTATGAAATGGCATCAGAGCAGCAAGTGAATTTTGAGAAGTCAGGATTGGTTTTTAGTAAGAATGTTCCGTTGGATTCTCGCACAGAGTTAGCCGGTATACTAGGGGTCCAAGTGCTGGACAAACATGACAAGTACCTGGGTCTTCTATCAGTTATTGGCAAATCAAAGAAGGAAATTTTTGCTTCCATCCGAGACAGAATTCGGGCTCGTATTAACGGGTGGAACTCTAATTTCCTATCTCAGGCGGGAAATGAGATTTTTATTAAAACAGTGTTACAAGCTATTCCCACGTATAGCATGAGTTGTTTCAAGCTCCCTGACTTGTTATTGTCTGAGATTGAATCTGATATGGCGAACTACTGGTGGCATAACAGACAGACGAGGAAAATTCATTGGCTAGCTTGGAGTAAACTCTGTCAGAGTAAGGATAAGGGTGGCTTGGGTTTTAGAGAACTCAAGGCTTTCAATTTGGCTATGCTAACTAAACAGGCTTGGAGGATTTTGACAAAGCCAAATTGTCTAGTCAGTCGGATCTTTCGTGCTAAGTATTTTAATAGCTCCCCTCTTTTCGAAGCGGAACTTGGTCACAAGCCATCGCTCACATGGAGAGGGATTTGGGAGGCACGAAATTTCGTGTTTGCGGGTTTTCGGTGGAGAGTTGGTTCGGGGTCTCATGTTCGTATTTGATCATTTAAGTGGTTACCTAGTGTCTCTACACAACAAAATACTTTACCGTTGGACACTTGGGTTAATCAATTAGTAGACAACGCAACTAGTTGGTGGGATACGGTACATGTTCGCGAGATTTTTCAACCTGAAGATGTCGCGGGTATCCTCTCTATTCTCTTTGGATCGAGACATAACCCAGACTCTATCATGTGGCACTACACAAAGATGGGTCAATTTTCTGTCCGTTCAGCATATCATTTAGCTCGGGATACGGCTCGACGGTTCGCTCCTTGCTCGTCCTCGGTTCTGGTGGGGCCGAGACGAGGCTATTGGGATTTTTTGTGGAAAGCGAGGGTTCCGCCCAAAGTCCGGCTGCATGCATGGAAATTTTGCAAAAATGCACTACCGATTGATGCTAATCTTGTCAAACGGCGTGTCGAAGTCTTTGGCTCCTGCCCGTTGTGTGCTAACGAGACAGAGGATGAATATCATGTGGTCTTGGGTTGCTCCTTTTCTAGACAAGTTTGGGTGTTGTCAAACATCTCCTGGCAGGAAATTTACTCATGGATAGGATATGGGAAAGCTTGGCTCCGAGGGTTACATCGCAGGTTATCCGGGGAGGAGTTTTGTCAAGTCCTAGTAACGCTTTGGTTCTTATGGTATAACCGTAACTCAATCCTCATGGATAACTTGACTTCTTCTTTAATTAACATCATCAACTCGGTCCATCATTTTATCGGAGCTTTTAGGGAAGTTTCGACGATCCCCCCAATTCGGTCTCTTTCGCTGCAAAAAGTTAAATGGCAGCCTCCGGAGTTCGGGATCATGAAGATTAACGTTGATGGTGCGGCTGATGTGCGTAGAGGGTTGGCAGCGGTGGATGTGGTTATTAGGGACTGGCCTGGTTCGTGTGTGGGTTGGACGGGTAAGTTTCTAAATTTTGCCCCTTCACCGGATTATATTGAAGCTCTGGCTTTGGTGGAAGGATTGCTTCTTGCGTCTAGGGGAGGATGGCCAGCAATTGAATTGGAAGGAGATTGCTTATCGATCATCTCCAAAGTTAAAGCCGGCTTAATTGAGTTATCACCCATTGGCAACCTTGTTTCTGATATTTTACGCTTATCGTTTTCTTTTTCTTTGTTTAATTGTTCTTTTGTTAAACGTTCGGGTAATTATGTTGCACATTTTATCGCTAAAGCTGTTCTAGGTGCTCAGGGGCCTGTCCCTGAAATCCCAGCTTTTGCCATCTCTGCTTTGTCAGCTGACATTTCTTTTTCTGAGTTATAAAATTACACCGCTTTCTTTAAAAAAAAAAAAGAATATAAGGCTTTTTGTTAGAATTCTAAACCCCGTGAATAATATTATTGATGATGGAATGTTTATATAGAGTTACAAGAATATAAACCCTAATCTACATACAAGGAAAGACACCTAATGTCGATACAATTAAAGAGATATACAAAATATGGAAACTAAAATTGGAGGTTCCCGAACGTTGAAACTGGATCTGAAATCGAGAAATAAAGGCGAAGACAATCCCTTGGTGAAGATATCTGCAAACTGATGAGCAGAGGGCACATGCAACACATGAATTTCACCAAGTGCAACCTTTTCTTTTACAAAATGAATATCTATTTCAATATGTTTGGTACGTTGGTGTTGTATGGGGTTAGAAGAAAGGTAAATGGAGCTAATGTTATCACAATAAACTATAGTTGAAGAAGTGAGAAGACAGTGTAATTTAAGAAGTATTGCGAAGCCAAGATGATTCAGTAACGGCATTAGCAACACCTCGGTATTCGGCTTCAACACTAGATTTAGAAACAATATGTTGACATTTTGAAGACCAAGAAATAAGATTATCACCTAAGAAAACACAATAATCGAAGGTAGAACGACGAGTATCCGGGCACCCCGCCCAATCAACATCCGAGTAGGCGATGAGTTGAGAAAAGGAAAAAGGGCTAAAGTGTAGACCATGAGTAAGAGGCAAAGAATACGCTTTAAAGTGTGCATGTGTGGTTCACGGGGATCATGCATGAATAGACAGATTTGGTAAACAGCATAAGAGAGATCAGGACGAGTGATGGTGAGATACTGCAGAGCCCCTACGAGATTGCGATAATGGGTAGGATCAGAAACAGGAGGACCCGACAGAGATAATTTTGAACTAGTGTCAACCGAGTTTTTGTACGGGTTACAGGAAGCCATATGGGCTCGGTCTAAGATATCCATAACAAACTTACATTGAGAAAGAAGTAGAGCCGAGGAAGAGCGTGAGACATGAATGCCTAAAAAATAATGTAAAGAACCAAGATCGGTCATGGAAAATTTGGAAGAGGGGAGGCTAGTGATATGAGAAAGGAGAGATGAAGACGATGTAGTAAGAACAATGCCGTCCACATAAAGAAGAAGATAGGCAATGGAGGTACCACGACGAAATACAAAAAGAGAGGTGTTGGCGCGACTACTAACAAAACCTAAGGAGTTGATGAAGGAAGCGAAACGATGGTACCAAGCACGAGGGGCTTGTTTGAGACCATAGAGAGCATTTTTAAGACGACAGACATGAGTAGGAAAGACGGAGTCGATAAAGCCCGGGGGTTGTTTCATAAAGACAACTTCAGTGAGATGGCCATGCAGGAAGGCATTCTTGACATCCAATTGATGAATAGACCAAGAACGAGATAGGGTAAGGCTTATGACAGTGCGAATGGTAGCGGGCTTAACAACAGGACTGAAGGCTTCATTATAGTCCAAACCAGGCTGTTGGGTATATCCTTGAGCAACGAGACGAGCCTTATAACGCTCGAGAGAGCCATTGGAGCGAAATTTATGACGGTAAATCCATTTGGAGCCAACTATATTGGCAAGAGGAGGACACGGAACGAGCTCCCACGTAGAATGGAGATTTCGGCTTGCATGGCAGATTTTCAGTTGGGGTCAGATAAAGCTTGAGTGATGTTGCGAGGGATAGGAGAGAGAGAAGATGGAATCGAAAGGTTAAGGAGCTGTCGGGGACGGGTGATGCCAGATTATGAACGAGTCGCCATGGAATGAGTGGAAGTGGTGGGTGGTGGCGGTGGCTGAGGCGCGATGGTAGCAGGTAGTATGGGTGGAGGAGCCGAAAAAGAATATGGAAGTTGGGTAGGTGGGTCATCAGCTAAGTCAAGGAAAGAGTAGTCAGGAGCAGAGGATTGTGTGGGAAATGAGGATTCATCAAAAATGACATGTCGAGAAAGAATGATTTTGTTTGTGGAAAGATCTAAACATCGATATCCATGATGATTTTGCGGGAACCCGAGCAGTACGCAAGCTGTAGAACGGGGGGCGAGTTTGTGTGGGGCGACAGAGGTAAGATTGGGGTAACACAAGCATCCAAAAACGCGAAGATGAGAGTAGTCGTGTGGAGTGTGGTACAAAAGTTCAAAGGGTGTGCGAAAGTCGAGAGTGGTAATCGGGAGTAAATTGAGAAGATGAGTCGCCATATGGAGTGCTTCAACCCAAAAAGTAGGGGGGAGAGAAGCTTGGAAAAGAAGAGTATGCACGATATTGTTAATAGATTGAAGAGTGCATTCGGCTTTGCTGTTTTGTTGAGATGTATGAGGGCAAGAGAAACGAAAAACTATACCGAGACCACTAAGAAGAGTATGAAAATGGTTATTATCGAACTACCATGATCGCATTGGAAGGATTGAATTTCAAAATAAAACTGATTTTTGACATATGCACGAAAATTTAAAAAAAATGTAAAGACATCGGACTTGAGACGAAGAGGAAAAACCCATAAGAAATGCGAGAAATCGTCCAAAAAAATAACATAATAGCGAAAAACCATTAGCACTAGTGATCGGTGAGGTCCATAAATCTGAATGTATAATTTCAAAAACACGAGAAGTAGTAGAAACGGAATTAAAAAATGAAAGGCGTTTGTGTTTGCCTAATTGACAAGCATTACATAATGGTAAAAGCGATTTTGGACAAGAAATGAAATTCCTAGAAGCTAAGTACTTAAAAACTAAAGAGCCGGGATGTCCAAGACTACGGTGCCAGAGAGTAGTAGTATCGGTGGTGAGAGCGTGTGCAAATGGGGCAGAGCGAATAGATAAAGGAAGAACGGGATAGAGGTCGACTTGACTGTCACTGCGGAAGAGGAGGGTGCCCGTAGGAAGGTCCTTCATAGAAAAACCATGGGGATCAAACTCAACAGAGACATTATTTTCACGCGTAAAAGAACGAACGGAAGCGAGATTTTTGATGATGTGAGGAGAGACTAAAACATTAGATAGAAAAAGTGGAGCCAATTTGAGAAATAGGTAAAATAGCACCATTAGCAACTAATATTGATTTAGAATTATCACAATGTACAAGAGAAGAAAATGTATCTGAGTGAGAGGTCATATGCGCACTAGCCCCTAGTCCATATACCAATTGCCGTCGGGGGTGTGAACAATCATGGTGGAAAAGAGGTGAGCAAGATCCGTGGGTTGATGTTGGGGCGGGTTCGGTTGAGATGGACCTGGCTGAACAGTGTACTGGGTCGAGGCCTGCTGAACAAAATATTGGGCAGGTGCTGGAGCAGAAAAGTGGGTAGGCGAGAGGGGCTGGACTGCTGAATTAAATTGATGTGGGCCCGGTGGGAAATGGGCTGAGTATGTTTGTCCATATGCGGATGGTGGGATGGGCGCAGACGGCTGTGGACTAGGCTGCTGGAAATAATGTTGAACTGGGCCGGATGGAGGAGTGGAAGTGCACGTGGGCAGCTGGCGTGTATAGGAATAGATGGGCTACTGGACTGATTGAGGACGCGGCTCATTGTTGTAGGTGGAATAGTTTTTGTTGAAAAATTGATTTTGATTGCTACCAAAATTTTTACCACGACCACGTCCTTTACCACGACCATTATCACTACGGAAATTAGGTAGGTTTTGAGAAAAAACTAGGACGGAGGAAACAGAAGGATGGGCGATTTTATGAGAATCTCGGGCTTCATGGAGTAAAAGCATGTTACGGGCTTGAGCAAATTTAGGAAACGGACTTTGATTGGTAATAACATCAATAATACTATTATATGAATCAGGTAAGTTGTTAAGAATCTGTAAAACCAATTCCTGATCAATAATAGGAGAATCAACATCACTAAAGGTATTGGCAATTCTTTTCATATCACGACAAAAGTCAGAAATTGACAAATTTCCCTTTTTGTAATTATGAAATTTTTCTTGAAGGTGAAGGGAACGAGATGGTTTATTATTATGAAAAAATGATTCAAGTTTGTCCCAAATTTGTTTGGCGATATACAATATATGGAAACTAATATTTTAACAATATTTAACACTTTTCTTATCTTCTTGAGCTATTTATATACGGGAAAGCTTAAGTCGTCTCCAACAGAGGTGTCAACATGTGTCGATAATATATGCGTCCATGACGCATGCAAACCAGCTATTGATTTTGCAGTAGAATTGATGTATGCGTCGACAATTTTCCAAGTCCCGGAGCTAGTCTCGCTTTTTCAGGTAACCATTAGCTACTAACCATCAGTGGCCCCATAGACAGGATGTCACGGGCCTAAATTGACGGGCGGACAACTCGAAATTCATGTGCTCGGAGGGATGGCAACGGATCTGGGTTGGACCCGGAACCGCCCCGACGGTTTCGATTCCACCAGCTCTAACCGATTCCGGATCCGGTTCTGGTTCCAACTTATCGAATTCTTAGCGGTTCCGGTTCGGTTTCGGATTGGACCCGGAACAGACCCGGAACCGTTTTTTTTTTTGTTTTAAAATACAAATTAAAGTAATAATAGTAGAGAGAGCTGGTTTCGACGCCCTCAATGCGAAGCTCTCTCTCTCTGCTTCACTACTGGTTGGTATCTGGACCAATCTCATTTCTGCCTTTCTTTTCTTTTCTTTTCTGTGAGTGTTTTTTAGTTTCTTTTTCTAGTTTCCTTTGCAATGAGTGGATACGGAAGAATAGCGCAATGAAGGCAAAAGATGGAGGACAATCTAGTCATTATGCTAAGTAATCAAGTTTGAGAAAGGAATTTTTAAAAATTGTAACCATAAGTTCTAGCAATGAAGGCCCAGAAAAAGAACCTCAGCATCCGGTAATAAAATATTCTTAGAGTCCAAAGGACCTGTTGTTGATACTAGGGGTATTCATCAGTTCGGTTCGGTCGAAAATCGAACCGAAATTCCAAATCAAAAACCAAACCGAAAAAATTCGGTTCAGTTTGGTTCGGTTTTCTGTTAAACTGAATTTCCGGAAAAAAAATAAAATAAAAAATATATAAAAAATAAATAAAAATAGAAAAAATTGGTCACTTTCTTTCTTTTCCTATAAGTTGTCACTAGAAAATACACTTTTTATAGTTTTTTATTTATATTATACTATATAAAAATAAAATAATAAAATAATAAAATAAATTCGGTTTTCGGTTAACCGAATTGAACCTCAAAATCGAAAACCGAATTTTTAAAAGAAAAAAATCGAATTGAATTTTTCGGTTCTGTTCGGTTCGGCCGATTAACCGAATTTTTATGAATACCCCTAGTTGATACCATGTAGAAAGAGAGAATATCGTATACTAAATTGTGTTCAGAAAGTCTAAGATGAGGATAGCATAAACTAATCAATGATATCTTTCTTAAAATAATACTAATGAATTAACCCTCTGTTATGTACAGTAACATGAATCATATTTCTAGCTTGATAATAGTAGTAAAATATACATATGGAAAACGTATAGAAAAAAAAATAGTTTAAAAGAAGAAAAACTATAAAAAAAAATGCAAAACTCTAGCCCAAAAAAGAAAAAAGGTCTCGCGGTTCCTGTTCTGATTCCAAATTCGCGGGTACCCGCGAGTCTCACGGTTCCGGTTCTCGCAGGTACCCGCGAGTTTCACTGTTCCAGTTCTTGCGGGTACACGCAAGCGGTGATGTAAAAACAGTACTCGCGGGTACTCGCGAGTCTGGCGGTTCCGGGTCCTTCAATATACGGTTCCGTGTCCCAAAAATTTATGCGGTTTCGGTTCCGGATTCTCAAGAATCGACCCGGAACCGGCCCGTTGCCATCCCTATGCGCTCCACAATCCCCGTCAAAAAGCGTGACCAAAAGAAATAAAAAAAAAAAAAAGTTTAAAGTGCGGAGCTGATGGGTCGATTCTGTATGGACTCGCCCAATTTAGCACTTGAAACTCATGGGCTAAATATCAGGATAATTTATATGGGCCCTATTCAAGTACTCTGAATGAGCCCAACATAAGTTTTTCTGTGCTATCTATGTTACCGAAGAAGTAAGAAGCACGATTTTTACGAAACGTTCACTTAAAATCAGTAAAGTGCAAAATTCAATTATGGGGCTCTCTGTACGGTAGTCTTCATCAAGTATCGTACACACTCATTCTCCTACAATGGACGGCGATCGCCGCGACTACGGCGGCGGCAGCGATCGGGTTCCGCGGAGACAAGGCCCCCCGGTGAGTATTTATACTCTTACTCCCACTATTTTTTAATATCGCTAACACTATTTATTACTTAACCAGCCACCGGAGCCGCAGCCTGGTAAATACCTGCCGCCGCACCTTCGGAACCAAGGCAGTGGCACCACCGCTGCCACCCATACACCACCACCTCAACGACAAGGCGTGGGACCCTCTAGTGAAACGGGTCTCACCCGGAGACTGGGGGACCCGCGTCCTGCTCCTACTCCTAGTCAGAGAGATTCTCGATTTCCTTCAGGTATATTTCTCAATACCTCTGTTTTTATTTTTTTTTAGAATGCTGTACAAATGAATAAATTTAGGCTTGCTACGAATGATTACAATATGTGCTAATTTTCTTCGCTTCTTATGATTGGGCGTGATTTTGATGGAACTCTTGGACTCATTGTCGTTAGGAAGAAATGCAATTGATATAAACATAAGGAATTTGTGTTCACGCATAATATTTTTTTTTTCTAGTTTGATTGATTACTACAGTGCAGCGAGCGGTTCTAAGTATATTATATACTTACACGTTATTCTGATGCAATTGTTGAAGTGATTGTGATGAGATTTTTCCCGCATTCTTTTTTCTTTTTGCTGTTTGTTTGGAATTCTTTAGGGTGAGCATTTAGATGTTAAAATTATGCATTAGCGGAGAAAAGTTAATCTAGAAAATCCACTGGCAGGCTGATAGCTTGGCTTTATCACAAGTTTTGTACGAGGAAATACTTTGAAAGTCCAAACACATTAATCTTGAACCCACAAGAGCCTAGAATATGAGCAGCAAATCGTATTCTTAAGGATATTAATGTTCAATTAGTTTTAGTTCCCTTGTATTGCCGGATATTTGTACTTCCACATTAGCTTTAATAATTGTGCTTTTGCGTTGTTGCTGGAATTCCTTGCAAATATTTCAATGGCGTGTTTGCACTTAACTGCGTGAATTGCTGGTTTATGCAGATCCTGGAAACTCTAGTGTTGAATTGCTGAAAACTTCAGAATGGCAGCCACTGTCAAATCTTCCAAAAAATACCAATGACAGAATTTTGCCTGTCAAGCGGCCTGAGGGCGGGACACTTGCAGGAAGATCAGTCAACCTCCTTGTAAATCATTTCCTAGTGAGGTTCAATCCGAGGGTCACCATATTTCATTATAATCTAGATATTAAGCAAGTAATATCTCATGGAAAAAGACCAGCAAAAAGGTCTAAAAACAAGGCTGACCTACGCTCGATAAGAGACAAGCTATTTCGTGATGATCCAGCCCGTTTTCCCTTAAATTGGACTGCTTATGATGGTGAAAAGAACCTTTATAGTGCAGTTTCACTACCCACTGGATAATTCAGAGTAGAACTGTCTGCTAATGAAGATTTGTCGACTCGGACATATGTTGTTTCAATCAAACTAATGAATGAGCTAAAGCTTTCCAAGCTAGAAGAATATTTAAGTGGAAAAGTCCCGTATATGCCTTGTGATATACTACAAGGGATGGATCTGGTGATGAAGGATAATCCTTCTAAATATTGGGTATCGATTGATCGAAACTTTTACCCTACCAGTTTCAAAGTAGAAGATGATTTTAGGAATGGTATTGCAGCATATAGGGGTTTCCAATCAAGTTTAAGGCCTACTTCTCAGGGTCTTGCTTTGTGCTTGGATAGCTCAGTTTTGGCATTTCGCAAGCCATTGGCAGTTATAGAGTATCTTAAGGAGAATATTCCCGAATTCGATGGAGTATATCTTGATTTAAATTCCAGGCGAAAAGTTACAAACACGTTGTAAGGGTTGGCTGTTAGAGTAACTCACCGTCTTACCAAATAGAAGTTTACTATAGCTGGGTTGACTGCAAAAACTACCTGTGATCTTTGGTTTGACTTTGTAGATCCAAAAGGGAAGGATCCAACCGTTAAAGTCAGTCTGGTAGAATATTTTAGGGAGAAGTATGGGAAGGACATTGCATCCCAGGGTATGCCTTGTTTGATTCTTGGAAGAAATAACAGGACAAATCATGTTCCCATGGAGTTTTGTATCTTGGTCGAGGGGCAACTGTATAGAAATGAGCTCTTGGACGATGTTTCACAGGAGATATTGAAGAAAAAGTGTCTGGCTTGGCCACCAGAAAGGAGAAAAACAATCAGTGAGATGATGCAAGCTCATGATGGACCTTGCGGGTGCCTTTTTTTTTTCCCACTTTCTCTAGAGGACTGTTGTAAGAAAGCGAATTATTTGGGCCATAAACACTTATTTTGCAACAATAATATTCATATCACAAACTATTGGCATGTTGTCCCCTTTATTAATTTACCCATAAAAGTATTAACCTCTCCAATTTTTATCGCAGAGATGTCGCTCAAAATTTTGGGCTTCATATCGATAAGAACATGACATTCGTTGAAGGTCGAGTTATAGGTCCACCTGACTTGAAATTAGGCTCTCCTGATGGTACTGTTGATATAGTAAGAGTTGAAAACGAGAAACGCCAGTGGAACCTAGCTGAAAACTCTGTTGTGGTGGGTAAACGGATTGAAAGATGGGCCTTAATTGACTTCAGAGCTTCTGATGCTTTAAAGCTTCGAACAAAAGACTTCTTTAAGAATCTGACAAATTGATCCGGGAGTTTAGGGATCTGCATGGAGGAGCCTTTAATCTGCCGTTTCGCTGGTATGCGTGAGTTTTCTTCAATCAACAGACTGGAAGAACTTCTCAAAAGTGTCGTTCAGGATGCTAACAGAAAAGGTTGGAATGAATTGCAGATAATAATTTGTGTAATGGCAGAAAAGCATCATGGCTACAAATATCTTAAATGGGTGTCTGAAACACGGATTGGTGTAGTAACTCAGTGTTGCCTGTCCATTCATGCTAACAGAGGAGACGACAAGTTTTTCGGGAACCTTTGTCTGAAGATTAATGCAAAGCTCGGAGGAAGTAATGTAGAGCTAATCCAAAAACTTCCTCATTTCGAGGATGAAGATCACGTTATGTTCATCGGTGCTGATGTAAATCATCCAGTCTCAAAGAAATCAACAACTCCATCTATAGCTGCTGTTGTTTCCAATATTAACTGGCCTGCTGTTAATCGCTATGCTGCAAGAGTTTACCCTCAAGACCATAGAACTGAAAGGATTCTTGAATTTGGGCCAATGTGTCGGGATCTAATCAAAACTTATTTTCAACTCAACAAAGTTAAACCAAAGAAAATTGTGATTTTTCGTGATGGTGTCAGCAAGGGACAATTTGATATGGTACTCAACGAAGAGTTATCTGACTTGAAAAATGCTGTTTATGATGATAATTACAAGCCAGCAATAACTCTTGTTGTGGCTCAAAAGAGACACCAGACTCGGTTTTTTCTCGAGAATTTTGGGGAAGGGGGGCCCACTGGAAATGTGCCTCCAGGAACTGTTGTAGATACAAATATTGTTCATCCATATATGAGTTTGATTTATATCTCTGCAGTCACTATGGGCGCATCGGGACGAGTAAGGCTGTGAGATACTGTGTGCTATGGGATGAAAATTCTCTCTCATCCGATCAATTACAAGAGCTTATTTATAACCTGTGCTTCACCTTTGCATGTAGTACACGGCCCGTTTCATTGGTCCCACCAGTTTACTATGTGGACCTGGTAGCGTATAGGGGGCGTATTTTTCAAGAAGTGACGAAGGAGTTCCAGTCTCGTACAGCACCATCTAATTCTACTACTAGATTTGATCAAAGCTTCTACAGACTTCATCCTGATCTTCAGAACATCATGTTTTTCGTTTGAGGGGAATGTTGAAGATTCTTAAGTAGCGTAATGGCGAAATCTGATTTCCTAACTAGAAGAGTTTTGTGTGTGAATGTAATTAAGAAGAGTTTTGGTGTATAATATCATAATGTTATAGTTTGTCAATACATTTAGCCAAATTGTACTTCATCTTAGCTAGTGTTTTCGTATCCGAATTATTGAAAGACGTGGGAGATGGGTTGTTCGGGTGATACTTGGGGTTCTCGAGACTTAGAGTCCCTGTTAATCTCTATTCCACATATGAATATACACATATGGGTGGTTCGTGTGATGATGAAAATCAACCCGAAAATTAGGTTGAGGAAGCCCCAAGTATGGTCCGGTTGATGAGGACAGCAGGTTCCTATTTTATTCGTAGAATCAAAAGAAAATGAAAAGGAAGTCTTAGTCTACTCCAAAATAGTCTTGGTCTTTCCGTGGATGACTAAACAACAAATAAAATAGTAATAGTTAGTAGGACCAGGAAAGTATATGATTTTAGCAAGTAAAATGCATCATGCATGAACCCCACTTCCTCCAATATCGTCAATTCTTTAGTGACCAACCAAAAAGCAACCTGCCCCCATTGAGTAAATTTCTCCGCCTATTCCTTAGTTTCGTAACCATAACCAATTGACCATGAACCCCTCCCCCCACCCCCCACAAAGAAAACATTTGGATGGATCATTCTAGAATCGCCTCGATCCTGCCTTCTCTCACGAGTACCCTTCTAATTCCTTGCTTACCCTTCTGTACTAAACATTCCTTTTTCCGCGTCCTCACCTCACTTCCTCGCTAAGTAAAGCCCTTTTACGTCACTTCACATTTAACCCCCAGTGTACTATATAGCAGTACTGATAGACCAACCACATACACAACACCCTCGCTTACAATTTGAATTTTTCTCTTTTTTAGTCAACAACAACAGTCTACTGCTACTCTCAAGTAAATGGACAGCGGAAGGAACAACAACTACGGACGCGGCCGTGGCTCTTCCGGCGGCGGCGGCGGACGCGGCCGTGGCCGAGACGGCGGCGGACGCGGCAATCAATCGAATCAGGGTGGCGGAAGGGGGCGCGGTGCTCACCATCAGCCACCGGCTCAGCAGGCGTGGGGCAATCGGCCTCCGGTTCAGGCGAACCAGCCACCAGCACAGCAGGCGTGGGGCAACCGGCCTCCGGTTCAGGCGAACCAGCCACCGGCTCAGCAGGCGTGGGGCAACCGGCCTCCGGTTCAGGCGAACCAGCCACCAGCACAGCAGGCGTGGGGCTACAGACCGCCGCAGACTCCACCGCCCCAAGTCCAACAACAACGTCCGCAGGGTCGGGTCCTACCGCAGGGACAATCTGCCCCTCCCCCTTCACCTTCACCTGTTCAGCCTCTGCCATCTGCTGCTGGTATTGATCGCTTTTCCTTTTCTTTTGATTTCATTTCGATTTAAGGATTTTTGTTTGGACTTCTTGATGGACTTCCTTTAGAGCTATTATTGTGCTTTTGTCAGTGATCTTCTTGAATGGTGTGCGTTGGAACTGCAATCTGTGAGAGATTAATTGTTTACATATCGAAATGAGGGGATGTTTTAACGTTTTTATAATGACGACATGCCTTGTGTATTCGATCCAAGATTTACATTCATGGATGTTTTCATGTAATGCAAATAGATCACAGCATGGTTCCCTACGTTTTAGGAACTGTAGTTGTGCGTTATTTATGGAGGATCCAGGGTGTTGTTTGATATGTCCTTCGTTCTGGGCCACCCTTTTTAATTGTTGATTTGATTGTGTAATTTAATAAAGAATTCTCATTCTGCTCTTCCTTTCTGCAGATGAGCTTGATATTCAAAAGCTAAAGATCTCAGACCAGGAGCTTCCATCATCTTCATCAGAGAGTAAAGGAAATCAGATTCAGCCTATTAAGAGGCCTGATCATGGTGGTACAGTTGCCATCAAAACTGTCAAGCTCCATGTTAACCATTTCCCCGTCAAATTTGATCCAAAGAGAACCATAATTCACTATGATGTGGATGTGAAGCCTGCGCCTTCCACCGACAGAAGGCCCATGAAAAGGACAGTGAGAAAATCTGATTTGCGTGTGATCAGGGACAAGTTATTCTCTGATGATCCCCGGTTTGATATCCTTCAAACTGCTTATGATGGTGAAAAGAACATTTTCAGTGCTGTTAAGCTGCCTACGGGAGAGTTTCAGGTGAACCTTGCTGATGACGAAGGTGCGAAGAGCGGTTCTTACATATTTACAATCAAATTTGTGAATGAATTGAAGCTATCCAAGCTGAAAGATTACTTAAGGGGAAGCCTCTCTTATAGTCCTCGTGATATACTACAAGGGATGGATTTGGTAATGAAAGAGAACCCTTCTGGGCGAAGAATCTGTGTTGGTCGGAGCTTTTACTCCCCGGAGTACATGACAGATTTTGACCTCAATAATGGCGTTGCTGCATATCAAGGCTTTCAGCAGAGTTTGAAGCCTACATCACAGGGCCTTGCTTTGTGTTTGGACTATTCAGTATTAACATTTCGGAAGCCATGGCCTGTCATAGAGTTCCTTACGGAGCATCTTGAACGGTTTGGGGGAGTAAATGACGTCAAAAGTAGGAGACGAGATGTCAACAATGCTCTGAAAGGTTTGAAAGTCAGAGTCATTCACCGACGTACAAAACAGAAGTATACCATTGCTGGGCTAACTGAAGAGGATGCGCGAGATTGTTACTTTGATCTCGTTGATCCAGAAGGCAATAATCCTCCTCAAAGAATTAGCCTTGTTAAGTATTTTCAAGATAAGTGGAACAAGGACATTCGGCACCAGAATGTTCCCTGCTTGGAACTCGGGAAGAATAATAGATCAAACAAAGTCCCAATCGAATTTTGTGTCTTGGTCGAGGGGCAGAGGTACCCCAAGGAGAATTTGGACAAAGGCAGAGCTTTGTTCTTGAAAGACTTAACTCTCGCTAAGCCATGGGTAAGAAAGAGCACGATCAATGAAATGGTGCAGGCTGAGGATGGACCTTGTGGGTATGTGGATTTAAATTTCTTTTCTTCGTTTTCAATATGCTTTTATGTGATTGAAATCTCAGGACATTTGATCTGCTAGCATGAAATTTTAACTTTGAAGTTCGTGTATCTTTTTTTCTTTACATCGCTTTGTTGTCCACACATGTGTCAGTTTCACATCACTTCGCCTTGTTGAATTTTACATCTGTCCCATGTTTCTATCTAATGTTCCCATGATTCTAGGATTGTGCAATTTTTAATTTTTTTTTCTATATGTGTATTGCAGGGCTGTCTCTAGGAATTTTGGGATTGGAGTGGATGTTAACATGACAAATGTTGCAGGTCGTGTTATTGGTCCTCCTGAGTTAAAACTAGGAGGTCGAAATTCTGTAAGAGTGGATGCAGAGAAACGCCAGTGGAACCTGCTTGGCAAATCTTTTGTGGATGCAAAATCGGTCGATCGTTGGGCTCTGTTGGATTTCACAGACGGTGATCGCTACAACAAACTACAAGCGAATGCATTCCTTAACAATCTAAGGGGTCGCTGTAGAAACCTGGGTATACGTATGGAAGCGCCTCTGTTGCATCGTGTCACTCGCATGTATGAATTCTCTTCTGTCGACAGGCTTGAGAATCTTCTGCAAAATGTTGTAGAAGAAGCTACCAGACTCGCCAAAGGGAAGTTACAATTGATTGTTTGTGTTATGACTAAAAAGGACCCTGGCTACAAGTTTCTGAAATTGGTCTCTGAAACAAGAATCGGTGTGGTTACCCAATGTTGCCTGTCCCCACTAGCCAATAAGGGACAGGACCAATATCTCGCAAATCTTTGTCTGAAGATCAATGTGAAGCTAGGGGGCAGCAATTTTGAACTGAATGGAAAGCTTCCTCATTTTGATATTGGTGATCATGTGATGTTTATAGGAGCTGATGTGAATCATCCTGGGCCTATGAACGCATTATGTCCGTCCATAGCTGCAGTTGTAGGCACGGTGAATTGGCCAGCTGCAAATCGCTATGCTGCAAGGGTTGCCCCTCAGGCACATCGTAGTGAAAAGATTATAAATTTTGGGACCATGTGTTTGGATCTGGTCAATACTTATGCTCGGCTTAATAGGGTTAAGCCAAAAAAAATTGTGGTGTTTCGTGATGGTGTCAGTGATGGGCAGTTTGGGATGTTACTCGAGGAGGAGCTGTGTGATTTAAAGAAAGCCATTTATGATGATCATTATCAGCCACCAATAACTCTTATTGTTGCTCAGAAACGTCACCAGACTAGGCTTTTTATTGAGAACAGAAATGATGGCGGAGCGTCTGGAAATGTGCCTCCAGGGACTGTTGTGGATACGATAATTGTTCATCCGTTTGACTTTGACTTCTATCTGTGCAGCCACTATGGGGGCATTGGGACGAGCAACCCACTCATTATTATGTGCTTTGGGATGAGAACCGTTTTAATTCTGATCTGTTGCAGAAACTCATATATGATATGTGTTTCACTTTTGCTCGTTGCACCAAACCTGTGTCGCTTGTTCCGCCGGTTTATTATGCTGATCTCGTTGCTTATAGGGGACGTATGTTTCAAGAGGCTTTGATGGAGTCAACCATGGGTGCAGCACCTCCTAATCTTTCATTTGATCCGAGTCTGTACAGTATGCACTCAGACTTGGAGAATATCATGTTTTTTGTCTGACAGGCAGCCTCAACATGGCTAGTTGGAATGCCTGAAAACCATGTCCACTCTCCTTTCCTATGCACATCTGGTGAAGGAGTTTGTGCGTGAATCTAATGGGGCTTTTGTTTCTTGTTTAGCCAAGCACATGGTTCCCATATTTTTACTCCTTTTCGGTAGGCTGTGAAGGATATTTCGCGTCTATTTTGTTTTGTCTGTTTAAGGTCTTTAAATGTTGTTGTGTGGACTGGTCGACGTTTCTCTCTGTATGTCCTGTTTGGAATTTTCGAGTGTTGAATAAAAGGAACCCCGTATTTTGAATTTGTCTATTGTTGTTATTCGTGGTCGTGTTTTGTTTCGCTTACAATTTTTGGGGTAAATCATATAATTTTATCTTGGTTGTTAATTGATTCACGGGTAGTTTTTCCTGTTTACTGCATTTCGTTCGCAGTAAATTTAATTGCAAAAAATCACATTCTGATGCTCTATATTTCTATGAATCACAATCAGAGAACTATTAAATACACCATAAAAGAATTGTAACAAAGAAAACGAGCAAATTCCTATACAAGAAACGCTAGATTATTTGTAATTGAGGAAGGGATAAGCCAGCCTAAGTCTGGTTAATGACACGAACCAGGTAAATTGCTTTTGATCAATGAAATAAGCTCCTTAGCTGTCCATGTCACTCGGGATAGTTCGTCAAGGCAATCCAAAACACCTCTCTCCATTCCGGATAGTCGCATAAAATAATCTGATATCAAGGAGTTACAACTAGTACGAGCAAATGTAAATTTGATTTGAAAGAAATGAGAACTAATTTTACCTGTATTCTTTGTAAGGCAAAGTAATGCAATTGAGGCCAGAGTCTATTCCTCAACAACCCTGTTATCACTCAAGCATTCTATCAATTGTGGCACAAAGATTGAGAATGCTGCAAACTGAAGCTCTTTATCTCCAAGGCAATGGAGACCGCTGCTCATCCAGCAAATCGTTACCAGGCTTGCTCGTGCCAGGCAAGGAATGCTATTAGCTATTGAGTCTGAAAGAGCAGCAAAGAGTCTCGTGTTTCCACTGGTAAGCAACACAATCGCTACTTTTCTCTGCCAAATTTCCATCGTTTTATCCTCCTTTTCGTTCTGAAAATTGTCAGTAGAGATTAAAGGAAGTTCTAATTATTCATTCTTTTGAAAAATATTTTTTTATAATGTTTTACCAAGTATACGTGTCGATTGTCTCTGTTTTCATGGAGGGCCGCTTTTTTTAAGAGCCATCTCTCAACATCTGGCTCCGGTGTAAGAAAAGTGCCCTCCAAGAATTAAGAGAGCTCTTGCTGATTGCTCCTGAATTTTTTCCTCAAATACTCCACAATCTAGTGCTTTTACTATTGTATCAATTGCCTCTTCTCTTTATACACTACACCCCAAAGGATCTCCCTGCCATCATAGGAACAGTTTGTTGAAAATTAAGATATTTTCTCCAAACATATTGTTCTTATGAATGTAAAAGAAAAGTACAAACCATAAGATCTAGCTGAAGCAATATGACTGCAATAATGGGCCGTTCTTCTGGCCGTGCCCTTTGGAGATGGAACAACAAAATGTGCATCGTGTTTAAGCAGCCCCATCCCTTGTTTAGCCCAGTTAAGGATTCTATTCTCTCGTTTCTCCTGTTATTTCCACAATATAATTAATTAAAACAAACAATGACTACCATATAACTTAATATTTTTGAAAGAGCTACCGGCTAAGACATAGCAACTCTATCAGTAACGCTAGAGCGTGCCTCTGAGAATTTGTTTCTTTCCTGGGAATTAGCAGTGATATAATAGCAACTTTCTTCAAGTTTTTCGCCAAGTAGTGTCGACAGCTTCCATCAGCTTGAATGCAAATATATAGTACAGAAACAGCTTTGCTCTTCTCAAAAGTATTCCCTAAATCCATTCTCCTGACCAACAAGTTCAATCCACCAAGCGAAATCATCTGTCTAGCATTTTCCAAATTTTTATCCTCATCAAAACCTGTTAGAAGTTGGTCCAAGAAGTAATACGCCGCCTCATAAGGACTATCACCTGACGGTGAACAAAATTTGCAATTGATCACCAAATTCCAACACTCGAAGTACTAATGGAATCCACTCCATTGATATCATATGTTTAGCCTTTGGTTTCACCAAGTAAAGTAATGCTGCAGCTTTCAAGAATAAGCTACTACTTCTCAATAGCCTTATTAGAACATCAAGACGTGGATCCGAATTCAGTATCCATTGTCTGTTATTCTCGCTCTTAGTAGCTAGTTCTGCCAGAATTGAAATTGCTAGTTCCACAATCACATCATCATTGGACACATAGAGAATCTCCATTATCCCTTGTATTACTTGTCTTGCATGCGATCAGTAATAAACTTAACGGTGTGTGCATTACACACGTAAAATGCTGTTTCTGGAAAAAAAAAACAAATTGAATAGGGAGGAATCAATATGATTGATTCGAGCTCCGTAATAATTCTCCACTTAGAATTATCTAACAACCCCCGTGTTCGAGTTCGATACGCTAGACGGTGGTTCAGACTTTAACACTTCAACGTGTTGTTTAAATTAGTTGTTCGGACCACAATTCTTAATTATTGATTTCAAGTATGAAAAACAGTGAATCGAAAGACTCAAGTCTTGGATTCAATGCGAATTATCGTCTTCGAATGAAATAATAACATAATAAAGGAAAAATTCAAATCAAGATAAAAATTATCTATCCGATACTTAAATCTGAATAAAAGATAATTTTATACCTCTATAAGAATCTCTCGATCGAATGTATTATTTTTCAACTCCTGCGTTCGAGTCGCATTAATTTAAGTTGTAGTTGTTCATTTCGAACGTGAGAATGACGAATGAAAAACTCAAGTCAAGATACAAATTACCTATCCGATACTTAAATCTGAATAAAAGATAATTTATACCTCCATGAGAGTTTTCAGTTCTGAAAAATTACAAGCATGCGAATGCCGATACAAGCCTTGAGGGCAAATCCAATCGAGTACAAAAGTACATTACAGCTACTCCTAATTTACGCTAAGAGCTACTCCTACATTACGCTATGAACTACTCCTAAGGCTAGAGTTCATTCTATGAAAATGTAGAAGTTTTTGATGATTTTGCCCTCCTGATCTTATTTCTTGGCCGCCTATATATCTTGGTCTTGGAGAACCCACGTTCTTCTTTTTCGGGAACTGCCGTCAACTGCATCCAACCATTTTTTTCAAAATACTCAGCTTGGCGCGTCTTTCTTGAATGCAGGTTATTGGCTTTTGGACTCTCTGTATTTCTTCAGATTCGGTTATGGGGCTTTTATCAACCCAGCCTGTATTTCTGCTATTTTTCTGAGTTTATTGGGTCTTATCTTACCTACCTGTGGACCCAATTTCCTTCTTTTCGAATTTCTACAGTTTGGGCTATTTGGGCTCAGTAATTCGAAAACCCAAATTATTTTATGGGGTAAACAAATACCATCCAATTTTTAACAGGTAAGACCAAAATTGTAACAAAATGTATCTTATGAGGACTAATTTTGCAAGTTTGTAAACAATCAGTCTACAATTATAACAAATGCAACCCTGTGGGACTAATATTACAATTTTTTCTTTTTATTTGTTTGGATTTAGATGAAAGCGTAGTAAGTGAAACTTTAATCTCTATGTCACTTGATATTTGATATCCATACCCGTGATGGGTCGGATCTGAGTTGATTATTTCAATTCTTCTAAACCTGGAAATTGAATTCCAAGTTCCAACGACGTCAAGTTATCTATCTTCTATATAAATATGTGAATAACTCAATTGTTTGTTCCATTGTAAAAAGACTTTTATACCCACCCTTAGTATTAATAATTGATTAATTAATAGTTGAATTTATTATTAAGTATAAGAATCCATTAAGTAGTAGGAAACCATTCAGTAGTAGGAGTCCAATTACATTAAGAGGAAAAACATTTCCGTAAACATATCTGTATATTATATTCATTCACATAGATACATGCATGATTAAAACTTATATGTATATTATATGATTAAAACTTATGTGAGTGCGTGTTTTTTTTTGTTTTTTTTTACCAAAAGTCACCAATGTCGTGGTGGAAGGATTTTTGGGGATTCCCTCCGATTTATAAATCACAAGCCAAAAATATTTACAAGAGAGGACTTAACAAGTACTACCACTAATTTCAAAAACAAGTAAATGAAATTAGGAATACTACTCCCTATACAAAATTTAGGAAAATCTAAAGGACGGCAAACTATACTTGTCAATTCTAATTAAACCACGAGGAACTCCTTGAATTTGATGTGGGAGAAGAACACGGGAAGAGATTGTTTTACACGCCTCGTTCGCGAAGAAATCTGCCATGCCATTGCCTTCCCTAAAAATATGAGTGAAATGAACATTCATATTCGAGAGAAAAACCGAATCTGCTCCCTCAATCTGTGAAGCTTCCAATGACATTTAGATTTGGAGGAAATCAAGGACATAATGATCTTTGCATCCATTTCAACCCATAACTTGGCGATACCCATACCGGCTGCAATACTGAATCCCTTTGCAAGAGCAAACATTTCAGCATAATTATTAGAAGCAAACCCGATAAATTCTTGAAACGCAAAGATAACATCCCCTTTTAAATCCCGAATAATACCTCCAGTGTTGAAGTATGGTGAAGAAATGACTCATTTCCTTTGATAATGAAGAGCACATTTGTCCCACATTGGAAACATATTGTAAAGGGTGGTCTCTTTCTCCTATAAAAGGAGACCACCTCTTTAGTTTAGAATCCATCCCAAATTGCCTAAGTCTTTTAGCAATTTCTTCTTTCTTCCTCTATAGTTTGTAATATTTTCACTTTGGTTCTTTAGTGAAATATTTTGGTGGGGTCCGAGGACGTAGGTTAAATTAGCCGAACCTCGTTATATTTTGGTGTTCTTTATTTTGTGTTATTCTTCAAGTATCCATTGTTAGTTATAGTTGTAGTGTTATATTGTGCTATTAAATTCGTCTAGTTAATTCTGTCGAGGAGGTTGGGTTTTAAGCGCGACCGTTGTGACGCCTCCAATCTTTCCTGGGAATTAAATCTAGTGTGATTTTCTAGTACAATATTTCTCTCGCTATTTCTATATTTGGTGGAATATGACTCTGAGTTCCACAACAAGTGGTATCAGAGCTCGGGTATTCTGAGTATGCTCTGTGGTCGCAGTTTAATCTGATCTTCCACATCAGAAAAGTTTTCTCCGGCTATTTGGCTTTCGCATTTGGAGGGCTATTGAAGAATAATTTGTAACCAAAAATGGAAGGCAGCTCAAAAGCATCGTCGTCGTCCATTTGGGCGAGAACCACTGTGGCGAATACGCGATTGGCAGTGGAGTCTTTTGATGGCACAGGCCATTTTGGTATGTGGCAAGGCGAAGTTGTAGACGCACTCTTTCAACAAGGTCTATACTTAGCTATTGAAGAAAAGAAACCAAATAATATAGAGGAAAAAGAACGGAAATTTGGATGAGAAGGATTTGGCTCTGATGTTGCTGGGATCCCTTCCTGAGGACTTTGAGTTTCTTGAAACCACTCTACTTCACGGGAAGGCTGCTGCTGTATCTCTTAGCGAAGTTTGTGCTGCCCTATACAGTTATGAACTGAGAAAGAAGGACAAGCAAGTTTGTTCAGGCGGAGATGCAGAAGTTTTGTTCATCAGAGGTCGTTCACAAAACAAAAGGAGTGAAATACTCCAAATTGGAGTTTTGTGAACTTTGTGTTTGTGGGAAACAGACAAGGGTTAAATTTGGAACAGCAATCCATAATACTGAGGGTATCTTGGATTATGTTCATTCGGATGTATGGGGTCCCTCAAAAACGAGTTCTTTGGGAGGGAAGCACTATTTTGTAACCTTTGTTGATAATTTTTCCCGGAGAGTTTGGGTGTATACGATGAAGACAAAGGATGAAGTGTTTGAGGTATTCCTCAATTGGAAAAAGATGGTGGAAACTCAGACTGATAAAAAGATCAAACGTCTCCGTACAGACAATGGTGGAGAATTTAGGAGTGGTCCATTTCAGAAATTTTGTGAGGATAAAGGCATTGTCAGACACTTCACTGTCAGACATACACCACAACAGAACGGAGTGGCAGAACGCATGAATCGGACTTTGCTGGAGAAAGTTCGGTGTTTGTTATCCAATGCTGGGTTGGGTAAAAAATTTTGGGCTGAGGCTGTGACATATGCGTGTCATTTCGTTAATCGTCTACCATCTACTGCTATTGATGGAAAAACACCATTTGAAAAATGGTTTGGAAGGCCTGCTGCTGATTATGATTCCTTACATGTATTTGGTTCCGCTGCATATTATCATGTTAAGGAATCAAAGTTGGATCCTAGAGCAAAGAAAGCTGTGTTCATGGGGATCACCTCTGGTATAAAAGGTTATCGCCTTTAGTGTCCAGAAATAAAGAAAATAATCTTTAGCAGGGATGTCACCTTTGATGAATCTACCGTGTTGGAAAAGGTGAATGCAGAACAACAGGATGGTACTCCCAAACAGGTGGAGTTTGAAAAGTTTGTTGTCCCAGCAGATTAAGAAACTATTGATCATTCTCCTACGGTAGAAGGAGATTTTGAAGAAGAGGAAGTTCAACCCCAAGAACTTCCACAGCAACTTGAATCAATTGCAACTAGCAAGCCAAAGAGGACAATCAGAAAGCCTGTTCGCTTTGATGATATGGTGGCTTGTGCATCTGCAATTGCCGCTGATGATGTTCCTACCACTTATATTGAAGCAGTCAAAGGACCAGAGAAAGATAAGTGGAGGTTGCCATGAGTGAAGAAATGCAGTCCCTTCATAAGAATCGAACATGGGAACTGGCCAGTCTCCCGAAGGGAACGAAGGCAATTGGATGCAAATGGGTATTTGCAAAGAAAGAAGGATTTCCTAGCCAAGGTGATGTTCGCTACTAAGCCAGATTGGTGGCCAAAGGTTACGCTCAGAAGGAGGGCATTGAGGTATTTTCTCCAATTGTAAAAACACTCCTCCATTAGGATTTTGTTGGCTTTGGTAGCACAGTTGGATTTTGAACTAGTTCAGTTGGATGTAAAACTGCATTTTTACATGGAGACTTGGAAGAGGAAATCTATATGACTCAGCCAGAGGGATTCAAAGTTGCTGAAAATGAAAATTTGGTTTGTAAACTTCAAAAATCGTTGTACGGATTGAAGCAATCTCCGAGGCAGTGGTACAAGCGATTTGACAAGTTTATGATGGGAATTGGGTACACAAGAAGCAAATACGATCATTGTGTGTATTTGCACAAGCTACAAGATGGATCCTTCATATATCTTCTTCTGTATGTTGATGATATGTTGATTGCCTCCCCGAGTCTAATAGAAATTGAGAAGTTGAAGACTCATTTGAAAAGGGAGTTTGAGATGAAGGATCTAGGTGAGGCGAACAAAATTCTCGGCATGGAGATTTTCAGAGATAGAAAATTGAGGAGGCTTTGTTTGACTCAGAAACAATATCTGAGTAGGATGTTGAGGCGTTTTGGCATTGATGAAAAGTCAAAACCAGTTAGTACTCCGTTTGCTCCTCATTTTCAGCTTAGCGCCGCTTTGTCACAGAAATCTGATGCAGAACGGGAATACATGTCAAAAGTACCGTATGCAAATGTTGTTGGTAGCTTGATATATGCTATGGTGTGTACGAGGCTTGATATTTCCCAAGCAGTGGGGGTTGTGAGCAGGTATATGCATGATCCTGGAAAGGAACATTGGAAAATTTGAAGATTGGTTTTGGTGACCCCGTTTGACGAGGAAATTGAAGATTTTGGAAATTCGCCAAGGTGGAGATTTGTTGAAGTATGGTGAAGAAATGGCTCATTTCCTTTGATAATGAAGAGCACATTTGTCCCACATTGGAAACATATTGTAAAGGGTGGTCTTTTTCTCCTATAAAAGGAGACCACCTCTTTAGTTTAGAATCCATCCCAAATTGCCTAAGTCTTTTAGCAATTTCTTCTTTCTTCCTCTATAGTTTGTAATATTTTCACTTTGGTTCTTTAGTGAAATATTTTGGTGGGGTCCGAGGACGTAGGCTAAATTAGCCGAACCTCGTTATATTTTGGTGTTCTTTATTTTGTGTTATTCTTTAAGTAGCCATTGTTAGTTATAGTTGTAGTGTTATATTGTGCTATTAAATTCGTCTAGTTAATTCTGTCGAGGAGATTGAGTTTTAAGCGCGACCGTTGTGACGCCTCCAATCTTTCCTGGGAATTAAATCTAGTGTGATTTTCTAGTACAATATTTCTCTCGCTATTTCTATATTTGGTGGAATATGACTCTGAGTTCCACAACATCCAGCTCTGGCAAGCCTGCTACTCCCCTTCGAAGCGCCATCAGTATTCATTTTAAGAGTCCCCCTAGGAGGTTTTTGCCACAAAACTAAGATCGGCTCTCGACGAGCAAGATGAAGGAATTCATGCCCATAAGATAAAGCAACTGTACAATCCTCTTTCGTCTGACCCCAAAATTTTTTTTGCACAAGGATAAGCGATGTAAATGATTTTTAACGTGCCACACCACTCTTGTCCAATAAAACCCCATATTTCGATGCTTGGAATTATTCCTCTCACTCACACCACAAGAACCACAAGATAATAAGAGGTAACACAGCACGAACATGGTTGGAAGAAGTAGAATGAGATGAATTCTTCCAAAATAATATCACTTGCACAATATTAGAAGAATCAATTTGCCCCATATGAAACAGATTACCAAAAATAATTTCAAACCTGCTTGATTTGATGACCTTCAAGAAAGATGTGTTGAATGTTCTCAACATTGACAATGAGACGCCAATTGAAGTCGTTTCGATTTCATCCTTTCGTCAACAGGGATCCAATTGTTAACTAATCTCCAAATAAAAGTGGACATTGTGGGAGTGAGACAATGATTCCAAAAGTCACCTAGAAGGCGCCTCGGGGTCCCAGTCTTGCGGCTATGGTCCCAAATAGATTTAATAGTAAACTCTCCGTGAGATGACAATTTCCAGAATAAAACATCCTTCTTTGATGTATCAATAGGTAATGACACGCTCATATGCCCCATTGATCCTCAAGGAGATAATTACTTACAAGATCCTGCCCTGGACTAATAATTCCCAAGGTTTGAACTAAAGGTTCACCTCCACACCAGTTTCATACCAAAAAGAGATAAAGCCTGTCCCGACACCCCAAAAAATCTGATTTTGAGCTTGCTGTCTAATGGAACATATTCTCCTCCAATTGTGACTATCAAATTTACAAGCTTTTACGATAGCTGGATGTGAACTGCGACAATATTTATATGATAAAGATGACGCCCACATCGAATCACACGATCGAAAACTAACTTATACGAAAAAGAGTCGACAACTTCGGGAAAATTGCAATATTGGTACCCTAAGTTGACCTACACGTTTTTTTGGTACCATAAGTTGGCTGGGTAGCAATTTTGGTACCTTATCTTGCAAAAATTCGCAATTTTGGTACAAATTGGCCGGAAAATTTTGAATTTGTCCGGAAAATTTTCAATTTTCACTAAGTTTGGGGATTTTGACCAGATTTGGGGATTTTGACTGATTTTGGAGCTATTTTTTTACCAAATTACCCTCAATCCCCAATTTGACTGAGAAAATTACCATATTGCCCCTTTAAATATCTAAATTTACTTCTAATACTAATTTCAAAATAAAAATTAAACTTAAAAGAAAAATACTTATATATATACATATATGTATATGTATGTATCTCTCATCTCGTATACATACATATACACATATATGTACATATACACACATATATGTATATATGTGTGTGTATATATATACGTATATATGTGTGTATATATATATGTATATATGTGTGAGTGTGGACTGTGTGTATATATGTGTGTGTGTTTATGTGTGTGTGTTTCTGTGTGTGTTTGTGTGCGTATATACATATGTATGTGTTTATGTGTGTGTGGACTGTGTGTGTGTAATTGTGTGTATTTGTGTGTGAGTGTGCGTGGGGGTGGCGGGGTGGTGCGGGGTGGAGAAGATGACACTGTTGCCCCCCCTCCTTTTTTTTTTTCCTTTTAAGTCAAAATCCTAATTTTAAGTCAAAATCCCAATTTTAAGTCAAAATCAAGCAAATTTAGTCAAAATCCTCAAATTTCAGTCAAAATCCCCAAATCCAGTTAAAATTCCCAAATTTCAGTCAAAATCCCCAAAATTAGTCAAAATTGGAAATTTTCCGGCCAAATTCAAAAATTTCCAGCCAATTTGTACCAAAATTGCGAATTTTTGCAAGATAAAGTACCAAAATTGCTACCCAGCCAACTTATGGTACCAAAAAAACGTGTAGGCCAACTTAAGGTACCAATATTGCAATTTTCCCCGACAACTTCCGAGAGTTTTCTAATACCAAGCCCTCCCTCCAAAACCAGAAGGCAAGTGTCACTCCAAGATTCCGAATGGATTTTCTTACGTTCCCCAATAGAACCCCAAAAGAAATGAGCCATGATTTGCTCCAAGGTATGTTAGACAGCCAAAGGTGGTTTGAGGACTTGAATCAAGAATAATGGCATAGTAGACAGAGTGCTTTTGATGAGCGCAAGCCGACCACCATGAGAAAGAGATGCCTTCTCCCAACCTGATAGTTTGTTTCTCATCTTAGTAATAATATCTTCAAAGAGAATGCATTTTTTGTGCCTACGATACAAAGGAGCACCAAGATAAACAATCGGGAGCTCTTTCAGACAAAAACCTGTCATAGTGATAATCCTTTGAGAGGCCGAAAGAGGACATCTCCTGCCAATAGTGAAAGATGATTTCGAAATGTTGATCAATTGACCAGAGATAGCCTCATATTGCCGGAGAAATTCCATGATTTTAGCAGTGCTATCAGCTTTAAAATTCGAGAAAATGATCAAGTCATCCGCATATGATAAGTGTGAAACTGACATTCCACCTCGACAATGATATGAGATCGATGGATAGCAAGCAAACAGGTTGTCCAAACCCCGAGATAAGAATTCAGCCACCAATATGAATAAAGACGGAGAAATGGGATCCCCTTGTCTCAGCCCCCGACTCGATTTAAAAAAACCAGCAGCCTCCCCGTTAATCAAGACCCTGAACCAACAATTACAAATGCAATTAGAAATTAATCTGATCCAAAGGGAGGGATAACGAAGTTTACAGAGCATCATAAAGAGAAAATCCCATTAAACACGATCATAAGCCTTAGCCATGTCAAGTTTGAACAACACATTACCATATTTCATGCGATAAACATTGTCATGGATCATCTCTTGAGCAAGAAGTATATTGTCGCTAATAAGTCTCCCTTGAACAAAGCCATTCTGGGACGGCGAGATAAGGGATGGCAACAGAGAGGCTAATCTAGAATTCAAGAGTTTGGAGCATATTTTGTTAATTGCATTACATAGACTGATTGGCCTGAAATCATTCCAAGAATTAGGGCTGTCTGACTTAGGAATGGGCACGATTGAAGTAGCTGTGAGCTCCTTGGTGATGGAGTACCACAGAACAAATCATGCACCGCAGCAACAACATCAGAAGCAATAATATCGCAACAGAACTGAAAGAAGAAAGCTGAGAATCCATCAGGCCCAGCAGAACTATCGGGATCAAGATCAAAGATCACACCTTTTATTTCATTAATAGAAGGAGTTTCACACAAAAATTGTTGATAGCAAAAATAGATATTTTCAAGGGATGCATTCGAAAGCTTATACTCCCCATGAGACAAAAGGGTTTGAAAATAATTGACAGCCGAATTTTTTATTTCTTCAGGAGCTGATATTTGGTTACCATCAACACAAATAGAGTGGATTTTTGTACGAGCCCTTTTCTTCTTGATAACCCAATGAAAAAAATTGAGTATTCCTTTCTCCCTCCACAATCCATTTACAAGCCGCTTTTTGCTTCCAAAAGTCCTCTACAATAACAAGAGTATGCGGGAGATTAGCCGTACTTTTGTTAAGCTCAATAAGATTAGCTTCTGATGGATTATTGTCGAACACTTGTTGCCTATATAGGACGTCCAATTCAGCCCTAGATTTAGCATCAAAAATGTTGCCAAAAATTTGTTTGTTCCAACCTTTAGGACAAATTTTAAGTCTAAAAAGCTTCTGTTGCAAATTAATAAGACCATCGTGTCTGATATGGGTAAAAACCCACTTTGACAAAATTACCCCCCAAAGCTAGCTTTATTCCCCAAACAGGCCAAGATCCACGTGTTTTAGTTCGGGTTTGATATGACCCGACCCGTCCGATCAGAAAGACCCGGAACCTCAGCCGTAGATTGGTAAGACATGGATCTTAGAGATCATGACGCGTGTCCTATCCCTATCCGTACAAGGTGATCTCTCCTATAAATACCCCACTCCATTTCTCACTTCAGGGTTAAGCCTTTCATTACTCCACATTTACTATAGCGACCTCAATCTTTTAGTCTATACTGACTTGATCGTCGGAGGGTCTACGCTGGGGTCAACCCCAGCTCGACCTTAACGAGGGTCCTTTGATTTCAGGTAGTTCCAGTTCAGGAGCTTCGCGATCGTGTTCGAGCCGAGCTTCACTGAGGAGGGTCGAGTTCATTTTAGACCCAAATCAGTGTTCCATCCAACAATCTGAAACGGTATTAAGAAAGAGATGATGACGGGTCTACATTTTCATAAACCGAAATGAAGGAGAGGCGAATGATCTGAGCACATCCTTGATAAGTGACAGATACGTGTGGAGGCAAAAAGATCAAGCCAAGAATTAGAGTACATCACTCTATCGAGTCGTTGCCAAAGGTTGTCTCTGTACCAAGTGCAGATGTCATTCTCGAAACCGGCGTCAATTAAACCGCAATATCCCCAAATTCTCTCAGGGTGTGTTTGGCAAGGATTTGAAATGAATGGATTTCAAACCCTTGGATTTGAAATCCACACCGTTAGAAATACCTTATTTGGTTATATATGAATTTATAAAAGGATTTCAAATTCATTGTTTGGCTATAAATCCTAGAGCATTTGAAATTCTTCAATATTTTATTTGATTTTTACATTACACTACACACAATTATACATATTTTACACATACTACACACTTTTTACATACACAACACACTTTTACACACACTGCACACATTTTGCATTGTATAGTGTGTAAAAAATATGCAGTGTGTGTAAAAAGTGTGTAAAAAATGTGCAGTGTGTGTAAAAAGTGTGCAGTGTGTGTAAAAAGTGTGTAATGTGTGTATAAAAAGTGTGTTGTGTGTGTGAAAATATGTGCAGTGTGTGTAAAAAGTGTTATGTATGTAAAAAGTGTGCAGTGTGTGTAAAATATGTGCAGTGTGTGTAAAAAAATGTGCAGTGTGTGTAACAAGTGTGCAAAGTGTGTAAAAAAATGTGTTGTGTGTGTAAAAAGTATGAAGTGTGTGTGAAAATGTGCAGTGTGTGTAAAAAGTGTGTGTTATATGTAAAAAAATATTTAGTGTGTAAAAAATTTGCAGTATGCGTAAATAGTGTGCAGTGTGTGTAAAAAATATGTAGTGTGTGTAAAAAGTATGGAGTGTGTGTTAAAATGTGGGCAATGTGTGTAAAAAATGTGCAGTGTGTGTAAAAAGTGTGTTGTGTGTGTGAAAATATGTGCAGTGTGTGTAAAAAGAGTGTAGTGTGTGTGAATATGTGTGTAAAAAGTTCGATGTGTGTGTAAATGTGTGTAAAAAGTTCGATGTATGTGTAAATGTATGTAAAAAGTGTGTTGATTTTAGTTAGAGTGGATTTCAAATGACAGGGTATGGAGTGGATTTGAAATCCATGAGAAAATGAGCTTCAAATCCACTTAGACCTAAAATGGATTTGAAATCCATTCATTTAGAATTGGAGCCAAACAGAAAAGAACGAATTTGAGCAGGGGATTTGAAATCCACAAGTTCAAATCCATCAATCCAAACACAGCCTCATAGGTTTCAATTTTGGTGGATTAAAGCCTTTTCTTTCTTGCAAACTGAGAATCGTGTTAAAATCATCACTGATGATCCAAGGGCGATTATCACAATTACTATCTTCTGCCTCTCTCAAACCATGCATCCCATAAAATCCTTCTGTTAAAGATAGTACATTTAGCATATATTGCTGTAAAGTAGAACTATTTCGCGAGAATCCCCGAATGAAATTGCTCATGATCGACGACAACATTACATCGCTAGCATTCCAAATTAAAAAAATTCATCATAGAAAGAACTCGGATGAGGCTTCCGAAGAGGACCTTATAATCTTGCCCCGCAAGTTTTTAAACGCCAACTGAGTGCGTTTCCTAGCAGTGACATGTTTAAATAGGTTTAACGAAATCGAGGAGTTGTGAATGAGCTAAATTCAAGTGTAAATCAAGAGCTGAAAATCACGATTTTCCAATTGGCAAGTGCTGAAAATCAAGAGCCTGATTCTCTTGAATTGCGCTGGGACCCACATAATCCGGAACACGAATAGGAGGAGGACCCTTAGGAAGGTCAAACGAACACCCCTGGCCTTCCATGAAACTATGACCCTCACTTTCGACAATGTTTTTTCCCTTATCCTTCTTCACATTAACAGGGAGAGCTGGTTCACCTTCTCCTGATGCCTTAGCTCGTTCCTGGACTGTTTTCTCAAAGCAGGATACATCTTCATGACCCACATGTCTAGTACAATATGTACAATATTTCGGTAAATTTATGTGTGTGTGTGCATAAATATACACATATATATTATAATCCACCTTTGGTTTATCCGCATGATTGAAGACATAATATCAGAAAATTGGAGAAATATGCAGTTTGGAAAGGGAAAGGATTGCCAATTATGTATCATAATAATAATTTTGTAGTTTGAAAAGAGAAATATGTATTTAATCTATACGTCTAATCTAATCTATTTAATCCATCTAATCTAATCTAACTTCTATATAAATGTGTGAATAACTCATGTGTTTGTTGCATTGTGAAAAAACTTATATACCCTTAATTAAATCTATAATTATTTTTAGTTTTAGTAGTTTGAAACTCTTTAATTATTGATTATAGAAAAGGAAATGTGTCAGTACTAAGACGCTGTTTAATATAAAGAAAAGAAATAGATTCCTACTTTCTTTATAATATAAACCACCAAAATAAAATAGATTTTTATCCATAACAACCAACAAAGAAGAAGAAAATTTTTACACCCACAACCAACATTTCAACTTAAACAAAAGGTTGGTTATTAATTTTGATAATCTTCGATTACATAAACACTTTTAGTATTTAGTAATTATTAGTACATTGTTATGAGTACCGGATCATTATTTTGAGTGAGCTGATTTGAAGATAAAAAAATAATTTTAAGAAATTATATCTTATTCTGATATCCCAAAAAGATAAAAAATGAAGTAATAAGACACAGTCGCATATTCTAATCATTGTTATAAAATATAACACGTTTGTACAAATGTAGATCATCATATATCTATAAATTTGTTCGTACTCGAAGTTATTAGCATGAATAATAAATATATAAAAAAAATGCATATTTAAGAATAAATCATATAAGTAATTTTAGTGAGAATATGATATACTTATTTAATACAGAAGGATTCATAAACACGAGTATTTTTATGTAATATGATGTTTACAATTGTTTTTTTCTTTAAATTATCATAATATAGAGTATACTCTTATATGTTACTACATACAGAAATATGAAGCTTCATATTATATTTTCATCACTAGCGGAAAGAGTGATAGGATAAGATTATGAGGAACAAAAATAGATGGTTGTGACAAATTAAGAAAATACATTGATTAATGAAAGCATGAAAATGCTAGAAAATAAACACTAATATTCCTATCAAAAGTTCATTTTGTATTATATTCAAATAGATCAAATTATTACATGTGCTAAAGCACATTTTAAGTAAAACAAGGTAAAGGTTGACTAAAGGAAAAAAAATCCTTAGCAATATGCAATTATTTAGTAGAAGAAAAATAAATTTTAAGTTTCTATGTTGTCTAAATTGTTTATACAATGTGATTAAACGATTTAATTATAAACGAGAAGAAGTAACAAAAAAATATTATAGAATTCTTAAATTTATATCTTTTAATATGAAATATTATAGATAAGTTTAGAGGAAAATCAATACAAAAGTTTACTCATCTAAGATAATATTCATTCCATTTTAATTTTAAAGGTCTATATTTGACCAAAGTATTAACTTTTTAAATGATATAAATGTAAATACTTTTAAAATTTTAATATTATTAGTTGTTATTAATGCTAGATCGGTATGTTAAGTGGGTGATTTAGAAGGAAAAATTCATTTTAAGAAATTGAACTTTATTTTGGTACTCCCCAAAAGTAAATTATAAGTGAAAAAATATGGTGTATATGCACTATTATAATTGATGCTAAAAAATAAGCATATATCATGAAAATACCGATAATTTTTTTTCTTATATAGAGATATTTAGTAAATGTTTGTGTGATTTGTATATAAAGACATAAGTCAAACCTATAACATGATTGCATAAATGAACTTTCATATATATCTAGAAGTTTATATGTGCTTGAAGTTATTAGAAAAACAACAAATAAAAAAATATGCTTGCAAGTCATCTAAATAATTTTGGAAAAAGTATGATGTATTTTGATAATTTGGAAATGCCATATCTTGGATGCAAGTATTCATATATAATATGATATTTACAATTATTTTATTTTTAATATCTCATGATAAATAATATACGTTATGTGTTACGACATACATAATATGATGATGGATATTACATTTTCATCATTATTAGAAAGTATTATAGGATAAAAGAAATAAATCTATATATGTTCATTATCAAAAAGAAAAGACATGCTATTGATAAAATTAGAAAAGAGACTTAAACAATTATCATATATATGAACATGCTAGAAAATAAAGTACTAATATTTTTTGTCAAAAATGTATTTTATTTGCAAACAGGACATAATATTGCGCCTGTTTACAGACAAGTCTTAAGTATAACAAATAAATGTTGGTTAAGGAAAAAAAACAACTCTCAATTGTAGGAAACTCTTTGGTTAGAAGGAAAATAAATATTTAGATTTCTACATTGTCTAAAACAATAGACAATACACTTAGAAAACTTAAATATATACATGAGAAGATGTAATACAATATAATAAGTTTTTAAATTTGCAGGTGTTGGATAATAGTTGAGAGGAAAATCACGAGCAACAAAAGCTCGCTCATCTCAGATAGGATTCCTTCCATCCAAATTTTATGTCTAACTTTTACCCCATTTTAAGTTTTAAATGAGATTTGAAAATGTAAAAAAATTAAAGTATTTCATAGTGGTTAATCGTTATCAAGGTCTTAAATTTTGGTTTCGGAGTAGATATCGGTGTAGTAAATTTCGATGGAAATTTCGGGAATATTTAAAATTTCAGTTTCGATCTTAAAGAAATTATGGAAATTTATAATAAAATTTTGGGTAATTTTAATTATCATACTTATGCATCTTTTACTTCAATAATATTCTATATATAATATATGGATAATAAATTTGTTAAATAATATCACTAAAAACTATTGCGAAAAATATGAAATAAATATAATTTAATAGTAAGATAATAACCAAATCTCATGAGAACTTCATTAAAATAAAACGTACCAAGATTTAAGTAAAAGTTACTACTCAATACCACATCGAGTTTTTAGGAGGATCAAAATCGCTATAACTAGTATCTGTCTTACCTCTGCTTTCATATTGCAAGTGAAAATTATTAGTTACATGCTGACAATATTTCGTCCATAACATGAAATGTTGGTAGTACTGCATATAATGATGATGATGATGATATACTTCTTGTGTTGAATCTTGAAGAACCCCAATGGAGTAGTTCAATTTCTTCAATCATATTCATTTTCAATTTTTTGCTTTACTACTTCTTGTGGTTGGGGGTAAGTGGTAAGTGTGGTCTTTACCAAGTATAAATATAATTTTCTAATTATATAATATTTAAAAATATAAGAAAAATATTTTTAAAAAAAATTCGGCCGAAGTTTCGATTTCGGTGAATGGTTCAGGAAATATCGGGTTTCGACCAAAATGTGGATGGATATTTGACAAAAATATTTTAAATTTCGGGGAATTTCGTGTTTCTGTCGAAATTTCCGAAGATATTCTGCAAAATTGGATCGAATATTCGATTCGCTTCAGGACCTCCCGACATCCAAAATTTCAGTCGAAATTTCGGTGTTTCAACCGAAATTTAAGACCATGATCGTTATTAATTGTCAATATTTATCTCTATTTTAATTGAGAAGTTTACCAGAAAAAATTCAGCCCATAGAAGTAATAATTATGAAAGAAGCGAAATATTATATTTTGATAAAGGTTTTGTTGGGAAGGAAGGAAAGCCAAAGTATGTCATGACAAATTTCTTGCCTTATGGCAAGATTGGATATGAGCCTTTTCTTATCTTCTTGAGCTATTTTTTTTTTTTGAAGATCTTCTTGAGCTATTTATATAGGGAAAGTTGAAGCTGTCTCCAATAGAGGTGTCAACATGTGTCGATAATATATGAGCAAACTCCCTATTGATTTTGCAGTAGAATTGATGTATGGAAAATTCTATGCTAATGGTCTCGGCCCAGCGAGGGCCGTTGGATCCCCCCACATGGGGGGGTTAAATGGGAATTTGACCCTCCCCTGTTGGGGGAATCCAACGGCTGAGCTGAGTCGAGACCAATGGTCTCGGCCCAGCATAGAACAGCCCTGTATGCGTCAACAATTTTCCAAGTCCCGGAGCTACTAACCATCAGTGGCCCCATAGACAGGATGTCACGGGCCTAAATTGACGGGCGGACAACTCGAAATTCATGCGCTCCACAATCCCCGTCAAAAAGCGTGAACAAAAGAGATAAAAGAAAAAAGTTCAAAGTGCGGAGCTCATGGGTCGATTCTGTACGGACCGGCCCAATTTAGTACTTGAAACTCATGGGCTAAATATCAGGATAATTTATATGGGCCCTATTCAAGTACTCTGACCGAGCCCAACACAAGTTTTCCTCTGCTATCTATGCTACCGAAGAAGTAAGAAGCACGATTTTTACGAAACGTTCACTTAAAATCAGCAAAGTGCAAAATTCAATTATGGGGCTCTCTGAGAGAGTAGTCTTCATCAAGTATAGTACACATTCATTCTCCTACAATGGACGGCGATCGCCGCGACTATGGCGGCTAGTCAGAGAGATTCTCGATTTCCTTCAGGTATATTTCTCAATACCTCTGTTTTTATTTTATTTTAGAATGCTGTACAAATAAATAAATTTAGGCTTGCTACGAATGATTACAATATGTGCTAATTTTCTTCGCTTCTTATGATTGGGCGTGATTTGATGGAACTCTTGGACTCATTGTCGTTAGGAAGAAATGCAACTGATATAAACATAAGGAATTTGTGTTCACGCATATTTTTAGTTTTCCAGTTTTGATTGATTACTACAGTGCAGCGAGCGGTTCTAAGTATATTTTATACCTGCACGTTATTCTGATACAATTTTTGAAGTGATTCTGATGAGATCTAGAAACCTTTTTTTTGTCTTTTTGTGGTTTGTTTGGAATTCTTTAGTGTGAGCATTTAGAAGTTAAAAATTATGCATTACCGGAGAAAAGTTAATACAGACAATCCACTGGCAGGCTGGTGGCTTGGCTTCATCACAATTTTTTTACGAGGAAATACTTTGAAAGTCCAAACACATTAATCTCGAACCCCCAAGAGCCTAGATTATGAGCAGCACATCGTATTCTTAAGGATATTAACGTCCAATTAGTTTTGGTTCCCTTGTATTGCCGGATATTTGCACTTCCACATTATTTTTAATAATTGTGTTTTTGCATTGTTGCTGGAATTCCTTGCAAATTTCTCAATCACATGTTTGCACTTAACTGCATGAATTGCTGGTTTATGCAGATCCTGGAAACTCTAGTGTTGAATTGTTGAAAACTTCAGAATGGCAGCCACTGTCAAATCTTCCAAAAAAATACCAATAACAGAATTTTGCCTGTCAAGCGGCCTGAGGGCGGGACACTTGCAGGAAGATCAGTCAACCTCCTTGTAAATCATTTCCTAGTGAAGTTCAAACCGAGGGTCACCATATTTCATTATAATCTAGATATTAAGCAAGTAATATCTCGTGGCAAAAGACCAGCAAAAAGGTCTAAAAACAAGGCTGACCTGCGCTTGATAAGAGACAAGCTATTTCGTGATGATCCAGCCCGTTTTCCATTAAATCGGACTGCTTATGATGGTGAAAAGAACCTTTATAGTGCAGTTTCACTACCCACTGGACAATTCAGGTTGAACTGTCTGCTAATGAAGATCGACTCGGACATATTTTGTTTCAATCAAACTAATGAATGAGCTAAAGCTTTCCAAGCTGGAAAAATATTTAAGTGGAAAAGTCCCGTATGTGCCTCGTGATATACTACAAGGGATGGATCTGGTGATGAAGGAGAATCCTTCTAGATATAGGGTATCTATTGATCGGAACTTTTACCCTACCAGTTTCAAAGTAGAAGATGATTTTAGGAATGGTATTGCAGCATATAGGGGTTTCCAATCAAGTTTAAGGCCTACTTCTCAGGGTCTTGCTTTGTGCTTGGACAGCTCAGTTTTGGCATTTCGCAAGCCATTGGCAGTTATAGAGTATCTTAAGGAGAATATTCCCGAATTCGATGGAGTATATCTTGATTTAAATTCCAGGCAAAAAGTTACAAACACATTGAAAGGGTTGGCTGTTAGAGTGACTCACCGTCTTACCAAACAGAAGTTCAGTATAGCTGGGTTGACTGCAAAGACCACCTGTGATCTTTGGTTTGACTTTGTAGATCCAAAGGGGAAGGATCCAACCGTTAAAGTAAGTCTGGTAGAATATTTTAGGGAGAAGTATGGGAAGGACATTGCATACCAGGGTATGCCTTGTTTGATTCTAGGAAGAAATAACAGGACAAATCATGTTGCCCTGGAGTTTTGTATCTTGGTCGAGGGGCAACGGTATAGAAAAGAGCTCTTGGACGATGTTTCACAGGAGATATTGAAGAAAAAGTCTCTGGCTTGGCCACCAGAAAGGAGAAAAACAATCAGTGAGATGATGCAAGCTCATGATGAGCTAGCAATCCGGACCGTATTGAAAAGGTGCCTGAGACACAGACTAGAGGCAGGCCTGCCCCCTCCCCAAGGCTGACGCTCCCTATAGGCAGACTGAGATCTACTCAAGTCATTAGAAGTAGGATGAGCACTAGGATACGGCTTAGAAGTCGCTAGCTAGATGTCGCGTCTGAGGGTGTAACATTGATTCGCGTCTTTGGTTTTGCCCTTCGAGTTGCATATATTAGATTCAATCGCGTTTTAGGGATCTTACGGGACTTTACCAAACGATGTCGATACCGGACTCTTCCTCTTTCCCACACCACACCTTAATTATAGTACAAGGCTAAGGCGTCCTCTCTCCCTCACAGCTTCTGATTCAAATTAGCTTAGATGAAGCGGAACAGGGTTCGTGGATACCTTGACCAGAAAAGGAAAGATATCTTTTTATATAAGGAAAAGACCGACCTTAGCTATTGAGGTAAGATCTCAGACGAAGGAAGGCCGAGTGTTTTGCGAACTTGCAGCCGATACAGTGAGATATATATATTCAGGTATAAAAGATTCCAACTTACCACTAGACACCATATAGTTTAGTGGGATTTACTTCTAAAGACAGGAATTCTTTTGAATCTCCTCTGTATAAGACAAAACTAATCAGTATTGATTTTTTCAATCAAAAAATCCTTCTCAATTTCAATTATAACAAAACATACAAGTATATGTAAACCCCAGAATAGAAATTGTTACACAGATATCTATTATTTAGATATGTTCTCGATAGGGAATTATCATAAAATTATCCTACTTCAATTTTGCATTAAATAGAAATTCTCTTTTGATAGAGCACGACGCGGGCTGTCCCGAATAGAACCGGCAATAAAAGAGAAGTCGGATATTATAGCTATCTGCATATGTGTTTAATAAATGCAACCCTTCTTATACACTTCAAATCATATTCTACTCAAAAATAAGGGGGGGAAATCGGACTATTTGGCGGAGTGAGACCGCGATCCACAAACTGACGCATGGGACTCAGTTGGTAGAGCATTGGGCTTTTAACCTAATGGGTAGGTATAATGCACGCAGGCCAAGTCAAGAAAAGGACTTCCTTACTTTTCTTTTAGGACACCTTGCTGGTGCGTTTTTTTTTTTTTTTCCTCAGTTTTGCTAGAGGACTGTTGTAAGAAAGCAAATTATGTGGGCCGTAAACACTTATTTTGCAGCAATAATAATCCTATCACAAACTATTGGCATGTTGTACCCTTTATTCATTTACTCATAAAAATTCTATTTCTCGTCCTTCTCTTTTAAATTTTTTATGTGCATCCAAATTATCTATTATTCCCTATGGGCTATGGAAATGTGATTTGGAAATTCACTTGATGGAATCACAATACTTATTAAATCGCATGCAAGTTTTCAAGCACATGAAAATTGTTATGTCCATTGTAGTTATACCTATTGAACTACTGTGTTAATCCATGCATGCATAGAGTGAAAAAGGGAATGTTTGAACTTGAAGAATGATTGTTAAGCGCCCTAGTAAGGTTTTATTTTGTTATTATTGCTTGGTCACAACATGCATGTGCGAATGTTCTGCAAATTGCTTACATATGGTGAAAACTGAGGTTACTCTATATAGTGGCCGGAAATGTAAAAGTATTAATCTCTCCAATTTTTATCGCAGAGATGTCGCTCAAAATTTTGGGCTTCGTATCGATAAGAACATGACAATCGTTGAAGGTCGAGTTATAGGTCCACCTGACTTGAGATTAGGTGCTCCTGATGGTACTGTTGATATAATAAGAGTCGAAAACGAGAAACGCCAGTGGAACCTAGCTGAAAACTCTGTTGTGGTGGGCAAATGGATTGAAAGATGAGCCTTAATTGACTTCAGTGCTTCTGATGCTTTAAAGCTTCGAACAAAAGACTTCATTAAGAATATGACAAATGGATCCGGGAGTTTAGGGATCCGCATGGAGGAGCCTTTAATCTGCCGTTTCGCTGGTATGCGCGAGTTTTCTTCAATCAACAGACTGGAAGAACTTCTCAAAAGTGTCGTTCAGGATGCTAACAGAAAAAGTTGGAATAAATTGCAGATAATAATTTGTGTAATGGCAGAAAAACATCATGGCTACAAATATCTTAAACGGATGTCTGAAACACGGATTGGTGTAGTAACTCAGTGTTGCCTGTTCATTCATGCTAACCGAGGAGACGACAAGTTTTTCGGAAACCTTTGTCTGAAGATTAATGCAAAGCTTGGAGGAAGTAATGTAGAGCTAACCTAAAAACTTCCTCATTTCGAGGATGAAGATCATGTTATGTTCATCGGTGCTGATGTAAATCATCCAGTCTCAAAGAAATCAACAACTCCATCTATAGCTGCTGTTGTTTCCAGTATTAACTGGCCTGCTGTTAATCGCTATGCTGCAAGAGTTTGCCCTCAGGACCATAGAACTGAAAGGATTCTTGAATTTGGGCCAATGTGTCAGGATCTAATCAATACTTATTTCCAGCTCAACAAAGTTAATCCAAAGAAAATTGTGATTTTTCGTGATGGTGTCAGCGAGGGACAATTTGATATGGTACTGAACGAAAAGTTATCTGACTTGAAAAATGCTGTTTATGATGATAATTCGAAGCCAGCACTTACTCTTGTTGTGGCTCAAAAGAGACACCAGACTCGGCTTTTTCTCGAGAATTTTGGGGAAGGGGGACCCACTGGAAATGTGCCTCCAGGAACGGTTGTAGATACAAAGATTGTTCATCCATTTGAGTTTGATTTTTATCTCTGCAGTCACTATAGGCGCATCGGAACGAGTAAGGCTGTGAGATACTGTGTGCTGTGGAATCAAAATTCTTTCACATCTGATCAATTACAAGAGCTTATATATAACCTGTGCTTCACATTTGCACGTAGTACACGGCCCGTTTCATTGGTCCCACCAGTTTACTACGCGGACCTGGTAGCCTATAGGGGGCGTATTTTTCAAGAAGTGGCGAAGGAGTTCCAATCTCATACAGTACCATCTAATTCTACTACTCAATTTGATCAAAGCTTCTACAAACTTCATCCTGATCTTCAGAACATCATGTTTTTCGTTTGGGGGCAACGTTGAAGATTCTTAAGTAGGGAAATGACGAAATCTGATTTCCTAACTAAAAGAGTTTTGGGTGTGAATGTAATTAAGAAGAGTTTTGGTGCATAATATCCTAATGTTATAGTTTGTCAATACATTTAGCCAAATTGTACTTCATCTTAGCTAGTGTTTTCGGATCCGAATTATTGAAAGACGTGGGAGATGGGTTGTTAGGGTGATACTTGGGGTTCCCGAGACTTAAGAGTCCCTGTTAATTTCTATCCCATATATGAATATACATATGGGGAGTTCATGTGATGGTGAAGATTTACCCGATAATTAAGTTGAGAGAGTCCCAAATATGATCCAGTTGATTAGGACAGGTTCCTATTTTATTCGTAGAATCAAAAGAAAAGGAAAAGGAAGTCTTAGTCTACTCCAAAATAGTCTTGGTCTTTCCGTGGATGACTAAACAACAAATATAATAGAAATAGTTAGTAGGACCAGTAAGGTATATGATTTAGCAAGTTATGCATCATGCATGAGCCCCACTTCCTCCAATATCTTTATTCTTTAGCGCCAACCAAACAGCAACCTGCCCCCGTTGAGTTCGCCTCGGTGACGAACATAAATTTCTCTGCCTATTCCTTGAAGTTTCCTTACCATAACTAAAAGTGTCAAAATAGTCACTCATAGGCCAAGCTTGTCAAGACTTGGCAAATGAAGCCTTAATAAGCCAAGTTTTTGGTGTTTGGCTTATTAAGGCTTGGCTCATTAAGGCTCGCCAATCCTTAATGGCTTGGCCCATTAGTTGACCGGGCCGAGCCGGCCAGGCCTGTCAGTGAGCTGGGTTTTCTTGGCTCGCTGGTCGAAAAAGCTCGGCCCGTGTAATTTTTTTTTTTGTAATTATAATAATATAATTTTAAATATAAAAAAAATGTAGAAATGAGTGTGCAACGGCCATATAGTTCAAACGGCCAACATAATGCTGGCCATTTGAACAAACTCAGGTGCAACGGTCGGATTTCAACCGTTGCACCTCCAAAAAAAAAATTATTTTTTTTTTGTTTTTATTATTTATTTAGTTATTTCAAAATTTCCTATAAATAGATGATCATTTGATTTATTTTTTCACACCAAACTCTTCCAATCTCTTACAAAAATTTCATTATTAACAAACTCTACTTTATACACATTATATTTATATCAATCATATAATTCATTATATTTAGTTCAACAAATATAATATTACTTCAAATATATTAAAAATATACTTTATACTATTTTCTACGATTGGAGGAGGCGTAACTATACTTCCCAAATTGAAGTTGTAGAGGTCTCGATTTTGCAACGTTTGGCGGAGGCGTAATCCATCTTCCCAAATTGAAGTTGTAGAGGCTCAGTTTTTGGACGTTAAATCAAACCATAATATCGGTTATTGGTAACATTTACTTATTCACAAGTTTTGATATTGTCATTTATTTTGTGTGAATTTATTGTTAATTGTTAATTGTGTGTTAATTTCATATTTCATTATTATTGTTATTTGTGTCATTTTTTATCTACAATTATTTTATCAAATCCATAAAAAATGAATCCTCCTAGTGACAATAGTTCTCGTAGGCGTAAGGGTAAAAATGTAATAGGAACCGAAACTCAAAGTTATTTAAGACCCGAAAACACTCCCGAATGTTTTTAATTCCCACCACCATTTAGTATATCCGAGATTCGTACCACTTTTCAAAATACTACCCCCCCCCCCCCAACACACAAAACTTCATCTAGGGAAAAAACTAGTGACGTTTGGGCATTTATGAAAAGATTTGATGATGAACATTTTGTATATGTGTGGTGCCCCCAACGAAAATTTAAACACACAGCGGAATCGGGGAGGGAAGGGGTATCTCAAATGAGAAGACATTTAGATAAACACCACCCGGAATGGCTTAACATACTATTAGAGAGGAAGGGAAACCTGGAAGTAGACTTAAGTGCACCTCATACCGTTGAAACTTTTGTTTACGATGAAGAAGTTATGAGAAGAGGACTTGCTCAATTAGTCATTCAATCCGAACTCCCTTTCTCATTTGCGGAAAACCTTGTGGTTGAAAGATTTATACAACAATGTATTTGTCCACAATTTAAACATATATCACGAAACACATGTTTGAAGTATGCTAATAATTTGTTTAACCAAGAGGTAGTTCATTTAAAGGTGATCCTTCAAGACTTAGGCTCTCTAACTTCCGACATGTGGCGGGGTAGGGGCGACTCATTATGTTTGTGTAACCGCACATTGGATTGATGATAATTTTTTCCTACCAAAAAGAACTACTGATTTTGCACAACTTGAACATCCTCATTCAGGAGACATGATTGCACAGTCCATATATAGATGTTGTACTTACTGGGAAATTTTGGAAAAAATTATGTCTATATCTTTAGATGATGCAACTAATAATACCAATGTTCTATCTCATTTAAAAAGGTATTTAAATCCCATCTTAAGTGGTAGGTTTTTTCATATTAAATGTATTTGTCATATTATGCATCTTTGTGTTAAAGATGGTTTGTCTAAGATAGAAAAACATATAGAAAAAATTAGAGTTTGTCTAACTCATATTTGCACGCCAACTAGAAGAACACAACAATTCAATAAAATGTGTAGTAATGCTCGTTTAAAAGAAAAAAGTATTTATTTCGATATACTTGTTAGATGGAATTCAACCTATCAAATGTTGACCGAAGCACATCCGTATGCTAAGATAATAAATAATTTATGTAATAATAACATGATGGATGAACACAACATGCCATATATATTAGATGAAGATTGAGATGTTATTCATGTAATTGCTCCTTTATTAGAAGTTTTTCGTAATGCTACAAAAAGGTTATCCGGTTGTTATAATCCTACTTCGAACATCGTATTTGGTCATATCATGCATATTGCTAAAATGTTTAAAACACATAAATCTGATGATAACGTTTTGTCTATTATTCAAAGTACGGAAAAAAATGGCTTAAATATTTCAGTACTATCCCTAACATAGCGCTTCTAGGAACAATATTAGATCAAAGATGGAAATTGCTAGGTACATTATTTTTAATTAAACAATATTATGAATGTTTTGATAATTTAGACGTAGATATAGATGTCGAAAAATTGAAATGTGAGAGTTTGTTCACATTATTAATAGATTGGTATACCACGAATAACATTAACCAAAATGCTTATGGTCCTACTTCAATGAGTTCTAGTAAAACAGAAAAATCTATATATATATATATATATATATGTCTTTTGAGTCCAATAAAAAAATCAACAACTACACCAAGTGGGCCTAGTAGCGAACTAGGTAAATATAGCAATGAAGAGGTTGAGGAAAATAAAAAAATTGATATATTAGGGTGGTGGAAAAGTTCACAGAAAAGGTTTCCTATCTTGTCTATCATTGACCGTGATGTACTAACGTGTCAAATGTCTCCAGTTGCTTCGAAAAGTTGTTTAATGCAGGTGAGAAGACAATAACGAATAAGATCAAAAATGACGAAAGAAACGGTGCGAGTATGCATACTCTATAAGGATTGGCTAGATCAAGCATGGAGACAACAAGAGGTTCGATGGGATGGTCGGAAATTTATACCACCAACATTCATGAATGAAGAATCAAGCGACGATGAAGGCAACATGAAAGTCGATGATACAGAAGATGACGACGAGACACAAGAAGCTAATATTCAAGACTACTATCAACGCTTAAATGATGCAAACCAACATAACGATGTATTTCTAACGGCATATATTGGGGACGATTTTTTAGATGATATGAACAATTGAGAATTAATAATGTTCCTAGGCAAAATGTATTTTACAATAAGTAGTAAATGTATTTACTAAGTTTATTTGACAATTTTAGTGAAATCAAAGTACTTAACACTTTTAAATATATATTTTCATTAGTCACTAATTTTATTTTTTTTAACCAATGAAATTTTTTAATATTGATTTTATTATCCACATTTTATATTTCACTTACAGAAAAATAATAGATAACAAGTACTAAATAAAAGATGTATTTGATTAAATAACTTAAATAAATAATTAATAATAGTAAATAAATATATAATAGATTAAATGACATAAATAAATAATTAACAAAAATAAATAAATATATAATACATTAAATAATAACGGTTTATTATGCTTGGTTTTGATAGGCTTTTTTGGTCCATTCATGGGCTAAAAATGCCAATCAAGCCTAACAAGCTGGCTTGAAAGCCTAATTGGCTTGCCTTATTTGCTAAAAGGGCCAAGTCGGCCCTCTTAACAAAAATGTCAAGTCAATTTGATTTATTAGGCTTGTTTAACACCTGTAACCATAACCAATTAACCATGAATCACCCCCCATGCATACATATGTTACTTTAGCCCTTTTACGTCACTTCACATTTAACCGGTGGCTATATAGCAGTACTCATAGACCAACCTCATACACAATGCTCTCACTTACTGTTTGAATTTCTCTCTTTCTTTTTTAGTCTACTACTCTCAAGTAAATGGACAATGGAAGGAACAACAACTACGGACGCGGCCGTGGCTCTTCCGGCGGCGGCGGACGCGGCCGTGGTCGAGACGGCGACGGACGCGGCAATTACCAGAATCAATCGAATCAGGGTGGCGGAAGGGGGCGCGGTGCTCACCATCAGCCACCGGCTCAGCAGGAGTGGGGCAATCGGCCTCCGGTTCAGGCTAACCAGCCACCGGCTCAGCAGGCGTGGGTCGACCGGCCTCCGGTTCAGTCGAACCAGCCACCTGCTCAGCAGGCGTGGGGCAATCGGCCTTCGGTTCAGGCGAACCAGCCACCCACTCAGCAGGCGTGGGTCAACCGGCCTCCGGTTCAGGGAAACCAGCCACCAGCACAGCAGGCGTGGCGCTACAGACCGCCGCAGACTCCACCGCCCCAAGTCCAACAACCACATCCGCAGGGTGGGGTCCCCACTGGTGGAAGAGTAAACGCATGGACTGTGAGACCGCAGGGACAATCTGCCCCTTCTCCTCCTCCTTCACCTGTTCAGCCTCTGCCATCTGCTGCTGGTATTGATCACTTAATTCTTTTTCTTCCGATTTCGTTTTGATTTAAGGATTTTTGTTTGGACTTCTTGATGGACTTCCTTTAGAGCTATTATTGTGCTTTTGTCAGTGATCTTCTTGAATGGTATGCGTTGGAACTGCAATCTTGAGAGATTATTTGTTTACATATATATCAAAATGAGGAGAGGTTTTAATGTTTTTAATCATGACAACATGCCTTGTGTATTCGATCCAAGATTTACATTCATGGATGTTTTCATGTAATGCAAATAGATCACAGCATGGTTCCCTACGTTTTAGGAACTGTAGTTGTGCGTTATTTATGGAGGATCCAGGGTGTTGTTTGATATGTCCTTCGTTCTGGGCCACCCTTTTTAATTGTTGATTTGATTGTGTAATTTAATAAAGAATTCTCATTCTGCTCTTCCTTTCTGCAGATGAGCTTGATATTCAAAAGCTAAAGATCTCAGACCAGGAGCTTCCATCATCTTCATCAGAGAGTAAAGGAAATCAGATTCAGCCTATTAAGAGGCCTGATCATGGTGGTACAGTTGCCATCAAAACTGTCAAGCTCCATGTTAACCATTTCCCCGTCAAATTTGATCCAAAGAGAACCATAATTCACTATGATGTGGATGTGAAGCCTGCGCCTTCCACCGACAGAAGGCCCATGAAAAGGACAGTGAGAAAATCTGATTTGCGTGTGATCAGGGACAAGTTATTCTCTGATGATCCCCGGTTTGATATCCTTCAAACTGCTTATGATGGTGAAAAGAACATTTTCAGTGCTGTTAAGCTGCCTACGGGAGAGTTTCAGGTGAACCTTGCTGATGACGAAGGTGCGAAGAGCGGTTCTTACATATTTACAATCAAATTTGTGAATGAATTGAAGCTATCCAAGCTGAAAGATTACTTAAGGGGAAGCCTCTCTTATAGTCCTCGTGATATACTACAAGGGATGGATTTGGTAATGAAAGAGAACCCTTCTGGGCGAAGAATCTGTGTTGGTCGGAGCTTTTACTCCCCGGAGTACATGACAGATTTTGACCTCAATAATGGCGTTGCTGCATATCAAGGCTTTCAGCAGAGTTTGAAGCCTACATCACAGGGCCTTGCTTTGTGTTTGGACTATTCAGTATTAACATTTCGGAAGCCATGGCCTGTCATAGAGTTCCTTACGGAGCATCTTGAACGGTTTGGGGGAGTAAATGACGTCAAAAGTAGGAGACGAGATGTCAACAATGCTCTGAAAGGTTTGAAAGTCAGAGTCATTCACCGACGTACAAAACAGAAGTATACCATTGCTGGGCTAACTGAAGAGGATGCGCGAGATTGTTACTTTGATCTCGTTGATCCAGAAGGCAATAATCCTCCTCAAAGAATTAGCCTTGTTAGGTATTTTCAGGATAAGTGGAACAGGAACATTATGCACCAGAATGTTCCCTGCTTGGAACTCGGGAAGAATAACAGATCAAACAAAGTCCCAATCGAATTTTGTGTCTTGGTCGAGGGGCAGAGGTACCCCAAGGAGTATTTGGATGATGACAGAGCTCTGTTCTTGAAAGACTTAACTCTCGCTAAGCCATGGGTAAGAAAGCGCACGATCAATGAAATGGTGCAGGCTGAGGATGGACCATGTGGGTATGTGGATTTAAGTTTCTTTTCCTCGTTTTCAATATGCTTTTATGTGATTGAAATCTCAGGACATTTGATCTGCCAGCATGAAATTTTAACTTTGAAGTTTGTGTATCTTTTTTTTACGTCGCTGTGTTGTCCACACACGTGTCAGTTTCACATCACTTCGCCTTGTTGAATTTTACATCTGTCCCATTTTTTTGTCTAATGTTCCCTTCATTCTAGAATTGTGCAATTTTTTTAAAAAAGTTTTTTTTCTGTATGTGTATCGCAGGGCTGTCTCTAGGAATTTTGGGATTGAAGTGGACGTTAACATGACAAATGTTGTAGGACGTGTTATTAGTGCTCCTGAGTTAAAACTAGGAGGTCCAAATCCTGTAAGAGTGGATGCAGACAAACGCCAGTGGAACCTGCTTGGCAAATCTTTTGTGGATGCAAAATCGGTCGATCGTTGGGCTCTGTTGGAATTCACAGATGGCGATCGCAAGAAAAAACTGCAAGTTAATGAATTCATTAACAATCTAATGGGTCGCTGTAGAAACCTGGGTATACGTATGGAAGTGCCTCTGTTGCATCGTGTCACTCGCATGTATGAATTCTCTTCTGTTAACAGGCTTGAGAATCTTCTGAAAAATGTTGTAGAAGAATCTACCAGACTCGCCAAAGGTAAGTTACAATTGATTGTTTGTGTTATGACTAAAAAGGACCCTGGCTACAAGTTTCTGAAATGGGTCTCTGAAACAAGAATTGGTGTGGTTACCCAATGTTGCCTGTCCGGACAAGCCAATAAACCTAAGGGACAGGACCAATATTTCTCAAATCTTTGTCTGAAGATCAATGTAAAGCTAGGGGGCAGCAATTTTGTACTGAATGGAAAGCTTCCTCATTTTGATATAGGTGATGATGTGATGTTTATAGGAGCCGATGTGAATCATCCTGGGGCTATGAACGCATCCTGTCCGTCCATAGCTGCAGTTGTAGGCACGGTGAATTGGCCAGCTGCAAATCGCTATGCTGCAAGGGTTGCCCCTCAGGCACATCGTACTGAAAAGATCATAAATTTTGGGACCATGTGTGCGGATCTGGTCAATACTTATGCTCAGCTTAATAGGGTTAAGCCAAGAAAAATTGTGGTGTTTCGTGATGGTGTCAGTGATGGACAGTTTGGGATGTTACTCGAGGAGGAGCTGCTTGATTTAAAGAAGGCCATTTATGATAATCATTATCAGCCAACAATAACTCTTATTGTTGCTCAGAAACGTCACCAGACTCGGCTTTTTATTGAGAACAGACATGATGGCGGAGCGTCTGGAAATGTGCCTCCAGGGACTGTTGTGGATACGAAAATTGTTCATCCGTTTGACTTTGACTTCTATCTGTGCAGCCATTATGGGTCCCTTGGGACGAGCAAGCCTACTCATTATTATGTGCTTTGGGATGAGAACGGTTTCAAGTCTGATCTGTTGCAGAAACTCATTTATGATATGTGTTTCACTTTTGCTCGTTGCACCAAACCTGTGTCGCTTGTTCCGCCGGTTTATTATGCTGATCTCGTTGCTTATAGGGGACGTATGTTTCAAGAAGCTTTGATGGAGTCGACCCGTGGTTCATCCCCTTCGAATGTTTCATTTGATCCAAGTCTGTACAGTATGCACTCGGACTTAGAGAATATCATGTTTTTTGTCTGACAGGCAGCCTCAACATGGCTAGTTGGAATGCCTGAAAACCATGTCCAATCTCCTTTCCTATGCGCATCTGGTGAAGGAGTTTGTGCGTGAATCTAATGGGGCTTTTGTTTCTTGTTTAGCCAAGCACATGGTTCCCATATTTTTACTGCTTTTCGGTAGGCTGTGAAGGATATTTCGCGTCTATTTTGTTTTGTCTGTTTAAGGTCTTTAACTGTTGTTGTGTGGTCTGGTCGACGTTTCTCTTTGTATGTCCTGTTTGGAATTTTCGAGTGTTGAATAAAATGAACCCCATATTTTGAATTTTTCTACTGTTGTTATTCCTGGTTCGATTGGTGTTTTGTTTCGCTTACAATTTTTGGAGTAAATCATATAATTTTATCTTGGTTGTTAATGGATTCATGGGTAGTTTTTCCTGTTTGCTGCATTTCGTACGCGGTAAATATCTATCTTCTATATCTATTCTAAAAATGTGAATGATTTAGGGTGATTTACATGATTTACATGATTTACAACTTTTAAATTATGACCAAAATAACCCTATTCTAATATTATCCTAATCATCAAATATTAAATAAAATATAAAAATTAAAAAGAGGATACATTATGCATGCACTTGTAATTAATATTTTTTGACAATCTAATTAATAATTTTTGACCATCTTAATGGCCGCCAGGTTGACAAGCATGTGAGAAAAATATCATCCTCTAATAAAATAATAGTATTAATAATTGTTATTATTAATGTAAGATGAATGTACATGAACTTGTAATTAATAATTTAAAAGTTTGTTCAATGTATATGTTTAGTGGATTTTAATACTAAACTAAGTGGTTATTGTACATGAATGTGAATGGTTTAATTTTCAAGATAGCCAAATCCAGAAAATCATCGGCATAGAAGCGTTTGTCCTGCCCAACTTTTGGGGTTTACGTATTTTTATGCTTTGGAAATTTTGTATTGTGAACTCAATCTTCAGGTATAGCGAGTGTGTCTGTCCAATGGATTTTTCATCCTACGCTTATTTTTTTCAATTTGCAATAATTCCATTACAAGGCCATTAACATAATTTTAGGGCTGTATTATTTATTCAGCCCTTCATGTCTTACAATAGTTTTTTGTTTCGTTTTTATTTTATACCTTTCAGTTAGTAGATTTGTTTCTAAAAGTGAACTTATACATAATTTCAATATGTTTTTTTCTCACTTTTTGTCTTAGTTTTAATTGTTTCGTTTCGATTTTGCATATTTGTAGTTGTTTTTGGACAAATATTATTATTCTTACGTTTATGTACTTCCTTCTCAACCTTAACATATCCTGAAAAATTTTGACTAGCCATTTTTTATAGTAAACTCTTCCTACATCCATGCAGCGTATTGCCATGCCCTCCAAGAAGCTCTTGCAGTGTCGGAGGCCCTCGAAAATGCCTAGACGGTCAATTTGTTTGTGTCCAAATTTTACCAGAGGGTCCGCGCATTTGTTGCCATTCTTCAATGTATGATGAAGGAGCTATCTTGATAATGATAAAAACTTATTAATTGATAAAGATCTCGGCTCGATTTTGACAGTTGGCCAAAGATATTTGGTTCATTTTTAGAGATTTGGTGGCCAATAGAAGGTAGACAATGATATGTTGCGTGAAGTTGGAAATTGGTGACATCCGCGTAAAGAAATAATTACTGATCGATAAGGTGATTGGCAAATTTTTGTAGTATTGCTAACAGTCTACGGAAATCTTTTAGATACAATGATAGTGTTGATTACAAGAAGTATTAGATGTTAGAGCTATTAGCGGACGTGAACTAATTATATGGCCAATGATACAAGTTATGATTCTATGTAAGATATGGGCAATTCTAAAGAATAGAATTTGGGAGAGCAAATTACAACTTATTGAATCCGAAAAAATTGATTCTATGAAATTTTGCTTGTCTTTCTTTTCTCTTTGGCGTAGGTAATTTTAATTGTTAAAATTTATAATTTTGTAAAAGGAAGTCAACTGTCATTCGACTTTGTAGGTCAATTCTCTCTACGAACATATATCTTCCTAATTTATGAATATATACAATAAAGAAATTAACTCATTTATTATAGTAGTGTAAACAATGGACATCATTGATTTTTTTTTTTCAAAAGTCTAGGTTAAGTTAATTATTAATGCAATCAATCTATTTTTATAGGGTTATTTTAATCTTCACAAACAAGTTAAGAAATGTAAATTATTTTTGTTTTCACAAAAAAGTTAAGAAATGTAAATAATCAATTTGTTTTCACAAAAAAGTTAAAAAATGTAAATAATAGAGTATGGATATATAATATGTGATTATTTACATTTCATAACTTTTTTGTTAAAACTAAAATAAATCCATAGTAATAAATTCATGTTATCCTCTAATAAAAAGTAACAATTATTATTGTTATAAAATGAATGTGCATGAACTTGATATTAATAGTTCACAAGTGTGTTCAATGGATATGTTTTTAGATATCTCCACTACTCTCACTGTGACAAAGTTGGGAAATTCAACAAAGCATTGGATGTCACAAGTAATTGGCGAACAAAAATAAGATTTTTGACAATACGAGGAATACTAAAATGTTATGAAGATGAAAGGGATATAAGGTAATGGAGAGAAATATTGACCGACGTGGGATATAAGGAGTACAACACCATTACCAACCTTAATTATTTAGATAAATCACAAGACATAATAGAATAAAGGTTAACTTTGTGCGGTGTCATGTGGGCACTCGCCCCCCAAGTTCATGTACTTCATTCATCAAGTGGTTGGATAGACAATGTGGAGAAAAGAGTGGCAAGGAAGGTCGGCTGACATTGCTGGAATTGGTGCACCGGCTGAGAGTGCTAGGGCCCGGGCTTCTGAGAGCTAGGCATGGACTGCTAAAATTTATGCCCAGATTGTTGACAGTAAGGCACACCCAACAACTAAAAAGAATGGTTCGTGGAAGCGAGCTGTTGGAGCTTAAACGGGGAAGGTCCAAGGATGTTGGGCGTGTTCTGGATGGACTGAAAATTTGAAGACCCAAAGTAAAAGGCCTGCTGCTGACCCAGAGTTGTATAGTGGCCCAAAAAGGTGTTAGGTTGATAGGTATTACTTTGTCAATGAATATAAAGGGTAGAAGTGACCCTAATTTTGGTGAGTTGTTCCTTAGAGTTGAGAACAATGAGGAACCAACTGATAATGAAGGTAACAATAAAATTCCATATGAGACGATTATTGAGTATAACAATGAAGAAGAATCAATAAACCGTCTTATTATGACTATTTTTCTAGATTTGAGAAAAAAAATTCACTTAACTGATTACATGAAAAATCGGGGAATATTGGCAGCTAAGAATGGCCATGTCGACAAACTGAAGTTCCTAGTGAGAATACAACTCAAAGTATTATAGATCACTGAGTTTACAAACATTAAATGATATCCACTTTCTCATCTCAATTAATAGAAAAGTAGAAATTGTAAAGGGCAAGATTAGTGTCATAGAAAATGTAATTGAAATAGTACAACCACAAAAAAAAAAAAAAAAGGAAAAAAATCATCGGAAGAAGAATTAATGCAATTGGAACTCCTAAATAAGTTTCTATACTAGGATGAATTCAAAATAAATACACCACCGATTATGAAGAAAGTATGCAAAGAGGACAAAGTAGCTGACAACAAACAATAAGGAATATGAGACATCAACAATGTAAGTTCAAGTGATGAGAAATTGAGCAATTTAAGGAAAAAACTATAAAAATAAATTCGTGAAGTAAAGTAAAAACAAGGTTACAACGTGCATTAAGTTTACAAGAAAAGGACTAATTAGACATTCATATAATATTAAACCTTTGTTATTTATATTTCGTCTTATTTATCATTTTAATTTTTTTTATTGTATGTCATTTTAATTTATTTATTATCTACAACTGAGATTCTCAATTTTCTTGGTTACAGCATTAAAATTATGTTTGTTTCCATAACTTGCATGAGGAGAAGAAAAAAAAATATAATCAACATATTAATCAATTACGGAAGCAACGAAAGATGTGCGTGCATCCTCTTACAATACATGTTATGAGCAATGACATTGACTTTGAGATAATTTACAACTTATTTATATGAAACATTTTGAAGTATGCTTATTAATAAGATGCTACATCTTTTATTCATATTTGTTGTACATATTATTATTCTTATTTATTTGATTTTTTAATTATTTTAATATATTCATATAAACACGTGCAACGCACGTGCTTTTTACTAGTAATTGAAAAAAATGGGAATCTGATGCTCTATATTTCCTTGAATCACAATCAGAGAGCTATTAAATACACCATAAAAGAATTGTATCAAAGAAAACGAACTATACAAGAAACGCTAGATTGTTTCTAATTGAGGAAGGGACAAGCCAGCCGAAGTCTGGTTAAGGATACGAACCAGGTAAATTGTTTTCGATCAATGAAATAAGCTCCTTAGCTGCCCATGTCACTCGGGATAGTTCGTCAAGGCAATCCAAAACACCTCTCTCCATTCCGGATAGTCGCATAAAATAATCTGATATCAAGGAGTTACAACTAGTACGAGCAAATGTAAATTTGATTTGAAAGAAATGAGAACTAATTTTACCCGTATTCTTTGTAAGGCAAAGTATTGCAAATGAGGCCAGAGTCTTTTCCTCAACAACCCTGTCATCATTCAAGCATTCTATCAATTGTGGCACAAAGATCGAGAATGCTGCAAACTGAAGCTCTTTATCTCCAAGGCAATGGAGACCGCTGCTCATCCAGCAAATCGTTACCAGGCTTGCTCGTGCCAGGCAAGGAATGCTATTAGCTATTGAGTCTGAAAGAGCAGCAAAGAGTCTCGTGTTTCCACTGGTAAGCAACACAATCGCTACTTTTCTCTGCCAAATTTCCATCGTTTTATCCTCCTCTTCGTTCTGAAAATTGTAAGTAGAGATTAAAGGAAGTTCTAATTATTCTATTCTTTTGAAAATATTTTTTTATAATGTTTTACCAAGTATACATGTCGATTATCTCTGTTTTCATGGAGAGCCACTTTTTTTAAGAGCCATCTCTCAACTTCTGGAGCTCCGGTGTAAGAAAAGTGCCCTCCAAGAATTAAGAGAGCTCTTGCTGATTGCTCCTGAATTTTTTCCTCAAATACTCCACATTCTAGTGCTTTTACTATTGTATCAATTGCCTCTTCTCTGTATACACTACACCCCAAAGGATCTCCCTGCCATCATAGGAACAGTTTGTTGAAAAGAAAATTAAGATATTTTCTCCGAACATATTGTCCTTATGAATGTAAAAGAAAAGTGCAAACCATAAGATCTAGCTGAAGCAATATGACTGCAATAATGGGCCGTTCTTCTGGCCGTGCCCTTTGGAGATGGAACAACAAAATGTGCATCGTGTTTAAGCAGTCCCATCCCTTGTTTAGCCCAGTTAAGGATACTATTCTCTCGTTTCTCCTGTTATTTCCACAATATAATTAATTAGAACAAACAATGATTACCATATAACTTAATATTTTTGAAAGAGCTACCTGCTAAGACATAGCAACTCTATCAGTAACGCTAGAGCGTGCCTCTGAGAATTTGTTTCTTTCCCGGGAATTAGCAGTGATATAATAGCATCTTTCTTCAAGTTTTTCGCCAAGTAGTGTCGACAGCTTCCATCAGCTTGAATGCAAATATATAGTACAGAAACAGCTTTGCTCTTCTCAAAAGTATTCCCTAAATCCATTCTCCTGACCAACAAGTTCAATCCACCAAGCGAAATCATCTGTCTAGCATTTTCCAAATTTTTATCCTCATCAAAACCTGTTAGAAGTTGGTCCAAGAAGTAATACGCCGCCTCATAAGGACTACACCTGACGGTGAACAAAATTTGCAATTGATCGCCAAATTCCAACACTCGAAGGACTAATGGAGTCCACTCCACTGATATCATATGTTTAGCCTTTGGTTTCACCAAGTAAAGTAATGCTGCAGCTTTCAGGAATAAGCTACTACTTCTCAATAGCCTTATTAGAACATCAAGACGTGGATCAGAATTCAATATCCATTGTCTGTTAATCTCGCTCTTAGTAGCTAGTTCTGCCAGAACTGAAATTGCTAGTTCCAGAATCTCATCATCATTGGACACATAAAGAATCTCCATTATCCCTTGTATTACCGAAGCCTGTGATAGAGAAGTTTCGATTATCTTATCTCCGTTAGAACTTAGCCAAGCTTTACTCACTGCACGAATCGCCATTTCACAATGACCAAGGTTTTCTGAGGAGCAAATTGTGGCAATGGCTTTAGTAATGTCATTCAACCAAAAAAAACGGGTATTTTCATCATTCTTGATTTTCTCATTGTTAGACATATAGTTTCCCTGTATAAAGCACTCTGTTGGTTCAGCCCGGCAAGCTAAAAATCGAAAATAATCCGGTTTTCGACTCTCAGGCCATAACTCTGATTTCTGAGTCCTATAATGTTGACTTGATGACCTCCGATGTGACGCCACTGCTTTCTTCTGTCAAAATCGAATAAAATAAAGTTATCAACTATGTATATAACCAACAGCGTCTTTCTTGTAAATTGAATTACTATGAAAAGATATAAAATTTAGTTACTCACTTCCACATGACTGCAATGCTTGATTTCTTCTACTGCATTATATACTTCTTCTTTTTCTTCCTCCAAATCCCATAATTTTTTCAAAGCTCCATTTTCATTATCCAAGTCCATTGACCTCGCCTTCATAATGGTGCCAAAGACGGCTTGATACCTATTTACAGCGAAAAGAATTGATAAGAATTACTCTGAAAGAGAGGACAAAACATTAATACACACAAACTTACAGAGTGTTGTTGCTGATTGAATGATGGGAAGTAGAAGAGCCTGATGATCTCCTTCTCGAACGTGCGTAAATCGGTTTTGAAGGCAAAGGCACTGAAGGAATAGAAGGGGGTTGAGCACCACCAACTTTAAGCCAATCTTTGTAGTATAAAGCAAATTTTGCTGTACCAATATCCATTAGGCCATTATACTGCTCGTTCAAAGCTTTAATCTTTTTCTCCTTGTCGAAATAATCCGAACTCGCGACAAATTTGAGCTCGTTGTTGTACCATATCTTGAGGTGAAGAAGATGAGGAAGAAAGAAATGTTCCCATAGCTCAGGAAGCAAATGTGTTCTACCAAGAAATGGAGAATCATTGAAGACTTGCAAGAGATGCTTTGCAGAAATTTTATCATCTTTGGCTATTTTATAGACTATTGATAAGTAAAGATGTGCACAAGCAGAAGGGTGTGAATGGGAATCCAATGAAGCTACAATGTTGAAAATTTTGATAGAATTTTGGAGTGACTCTAAATCCATCTCTCTTTTCATTTCTTGATTTTCGACCAAATTTTCGATGCTCTGAATGCCTATTTCCATGTGAGCAAAAATCTGATTATCTGAATGCTTATTCTTCCTTTTATCAAAGCAAGAACTGCATTTTTCTCGAATATTTTTGCGAAAATTCTTATCCACCAAATATTTTCCAGTATAGCCACTTAAGATAGAAATCATAGCTTTAATAGCAACATCATCAATTGCAGGCTCATCTTGTCTTGGATACGATATTTCGGAACCCGAACCTCGTCTTCTTGATGAACAGACCGATGAGTCCTTGAGAGAAGCGGCATTTTCAGCTTTTTGACGTGAAGAATCAAAGCTTCTGCGGTCATGGCAAATGTAAATAGGCAGCGCAATAGAATCTTGTTCTTTGAACTTCACCTTTTTTCTGGGTTTTCGTGATTTTTGGCGCTCGAATCCTTCTTGAGATAGCAGTTTATGGAGGGAAGCCATTGGAAGTGGATACGGAGCAGCGGAGTTGGAGGAGTAGTTGTATAAAGTTTCGCTGACATTGTTTAGGGACACAAAAAAAGATAACAAGAAACACAGCTATAGACAAAGTACATTGAGTTGATTGAAGTATCAGACAATGAGGACAAGAATTCTGTTTGATTTCCCAAAACTTTTTTATTTAACCACAATTAGAACTGACCAGGAGCCCAAAGAATAAGATGGCTCGAGATTTGCAAATTCTAAATGGGAAATTTATAAGATTGAGTTGAACGTTAAAGTTCGGATACTTCAAGCCGAACGTGAGCAAATGTTAACTCGGCATGAATTAAACTTGACTTGTATAATTGAAGAATATATATTACCCTTTATAAATGTAGATAATAAAAATAACGAAAAATTACACAAACCTTCCGCAGTGTAATGTGTAATTACCCAATTATACTTCTTGTTTTAAAATTACATAAAGATCCCTTCATGTAAGCCATTTCTTATAATTAACCCAACCTGTATTAAAAATTCTTACAATTTAACGCCGAAAAACTTTACATTAGGCCCCTATAGTGAGTATATGTAATTTTAAAAAATGAGAGTTTTTGTTGGTAATTACACATTATGAGAGGGGGGCATGTTTATAATTATCCCTAAAAATAATATACGAACATGTAAAGTTATATAGAAACTACTCACGGTTTTAAACATACATTCATCATTTTAAGGATAATATGGGTAATTCAATTTTTTCAAAAAAAAAATATCAGTTGTGTCTTAGTTCCAAGTGTTCTCCAATAGAGAATCAATATAGAGATACAACTGGTCTTTTTTGCCTTTTGAAGTTACCTTGAAGGAATTTTGGCACGTAAAAAATTAAATTGTGATGATTTTCAAATTTAAAGTGTTCCGAAATTGTTAGGTTATATTTTTATTTGGTAAATTCATTTATTTATTAATTATGCTAAAATGATAAAAGTATTGAAATTCCAAATTCAAGTCCGATTGGGCTCGGCTTGAAACTCGTCAAGCCAAGCCAAAATATTGAATACAAAGCTTGTCTAGTATCAAGTCAAGTGTGAACTGGACGCACTCGTATTGTGATTAACAGTCCTATCCGCAACAATTTTAAAAGGATTACCTTATCCATTTATCAAATTCATGCATTTTCTTTTACTCATAAATTATTAGGAAACAAATGAGAAAATTGGGACATAGAAAGAAAGTAGATATCCATGTGCAGAAGATGATGAAGTGGTGGAATATTTGTACAAAGGAAGTGGTCACGGTGCAACGTGGGACGAAAATGGACTCCATGTTTGGCTGATTTGGGCTCATACGCAGAAAGCTGTGGAGCTCTCATACTGGCAATCAAAAGTTGATGTCGACTTAAATTAAGGCGACTACATGTGAATCTGCTTATGGTTAAGCTGAGTGGGGAAGTGGGGAGTGGGCTGTGGGGACGCTTGCTTATTCATTTACTTTGTCTCCACTTCTAACATTCCAGATCCCCTCTTTCCAAGGTAACTTCAGAAATAAATGTCATCATTCATTAATCATTATTCCCCTTCTTTTTCCTTTTTTTCCCTTACCATATATATATAAAGAAAACATGAATTATCATGTGCATATGAGTGTATAACTTGTAAATTTGGCACTAGTTGAGATGCAATTAACATTATTAGATTGACAAAAATTTGTAAGAGATTGTTTTGACGGGGAAATGAGATGCTACCCAAGTGGGTATGTGCCAAAGTGAGTTTTAAACTGTTGGATTATACATGATGAGGTAATTATTTCATTTTATGACGTCATTATGTGCACATCTAGTGATTGACAAATAAGAACAATGAAGAATACCCTTGGGTATTACCCACTTTGATAACATGGAATTTCCCGTTTTGACGGACTCACTTGGGTAACAGTTATTCATCGCACATAACAACAATGAAGAATTCATGTAACCACGTTCATCTTCCAACTCCCGCCTCGGCTTTAAATTTTTTCAAATTGAAGTATTTGGAAAAAGAGATAGATATAGAGAGAGTCTAATGGTATTCTTAAACCGGAAGACATTTCAAGCCCAAAATGAATTGAAGTTGACTTTTGTTGTAAGCCCAAAAGGAATTGAAACTATTTTTGGATCTGAGCCCAAAATAGATTGAAATTATTTTTGGTCTAAGCCCAATATACAAAGTCAAAGATTGTGGGCTCAAAAGCCTGAAATTGCGGTAACCAGTATCCGGTTTTCAGGCCGGACTATAAATGTCCATAACAAACCACCAAAAAAGATGAGAAGAATAAAAATAAAAAGAGGAGTTTAATAGAGTACGTAAGCAGAAAATAAAAAATAAGGAAAAAAAGGAGGGTGACGGCATGAAGAACGTGAGCAGAAACCGACAAGAGTGGATTACGTCATTGTGACCGTAAGCAAAACGACTTCATCACCTACACGTAACACTAACACTACTGCCCCTGCCCCTGCCCTTAGCCCTTAACCAAATCCCATAAAGCTATCCGACAAATAAACTCAACCACTTCCCCCATGCCCCACCTCTGACAAAAACACCGCTTCCACTTTCCAAACTTTACCCACCCGTACCGATACCCGAATTTGACGGGCCTCATTAAAATCTATACCCGAATTTGTTGTTTGAATTTTAAAATCTAGAAAATAAGAATCACTTGATATTCTTAACCTTTAATTGGATTTCATATTAAATTCTTACAATGGAGAATTGCTATAGTCCGACATGATAGATTTCGTTCTATTTTTAGTTCCACTGTTTAAACTAGCAAAGTCAGTCTTACAGGATTTATTTTTTTTGCATTTATAGTTATCGGTTAAAAATCGAGTAGAAACTGTTCCTTTGATCATTTATTTTGAATGTGATAAGTAATAAAATTAACATTGCATGCATTACACGCGTGAAATACCGGGTAAGACCAATATTGTAACAAAATGTATCTTATGAGAACTAATTTTGCAAGTTTGTTTTTTGGACATTCAACAACAAAATGTATCATATGAGGACTAATTTTACAAGTTTGTAAACAATCAGTCTACAATTATAACAAACTCAATCCTATAAGGGTAATATTACAAATTTTCCCTTTTACTAGTTTGGATAGATGAAAGCGTGCTAAGTGGAACTTTAGGCTCCGTTTGTTTGCCAATAATGGAATTCAAATGGGAAATCAGATATCTGGTAATCAGGTTCCCAGTTATTTGATTCCTTAATAGTGTTTGGTTGTGTTTAGTAAATAGAATAAAGATATTCTTAATGTTTAGTTCATGCACATTTTTTTTGTGTGGAAAAAGTAAGCTTAATTCATGCACATTTCATGAGAAATAAAATTCACATTTGAAAACTTTCATTAAATTAATCTTATTTTTAAGTTAATTTATTTGTATACGTTGTGTCACTTAAACTTGTGAAATTTTTATATTTAAAAAGTTAATATATTTTGATACTAGCTGTAATATTGTACGCATAATTAATATTTAAATACTAACTATTAAAATAATAAATTAATTTGACTATGACACGTCGAAGCAATTAATGGATCCAAAATATGACGTACGAACAATAGATTACTGAATATATATATACACACACACATACACATATATATGTATATATTATGCAAAATAAAGAAAAAATTAAACTAAAGTATATGATTATATATATGCATTATACTGAAATATATATACACACACATACATATAATATATATATATGTTTGCGTGTGTATACATATGTGTCTATATATATACACATATATAAATATATATCTTATTATCATGTAAATATATATTCAAATATAAAAGCTATATATGTAAATTGTATATATACAAATATACATATGTATAATTTTAAAAATATAAAAAAACATGATTTAGATTTCTTGTTTTGGGGTGCAGAATTCCCTATTTTGAGGAATCTGATTACTTTCTCATAATTTAAGCAGTGAGTAATTTGATGTCAGAGAATCAGATTCCCAATTTTAATTTCATTCCCTCACAAACAAACAGAGCCTTAATCTTTTATGTCAATTAAAATCTGATATCCATACCCGTGATGGGTCGGACCTGAGTTGATGATTCTTTCAATGCTTCTAAACCCGGAAATTAAATTCCAAGTTCCAACGAAGTCAAGTTATTCTACTTAAAAATTGAGTCGAGTCGCGCAGTGTGAATAAAATAATAGCATCTTATTAGTCTTCTCTCTCTTTACAAAATTTCATTGATTCCCATCAGGAAACTTCATTAGACCCCCGTGGGACCGACCAGCTTTGAACTCTTATCGTTTTCTTCAATTCTAAACCTCCTTTTTCGTTTCTATTTGGATCTAGGTGAATGCTTTGTTTTATTTCTTTCTCTGAAAATGGATTCTGTTTTCAATTTCGTAAGATTTGCTTCTTCTTAATAGAGGAGGCATAGGCATAGGCATAGGCACTCACTATTTTTGCATAATTTTTTTTTCCGGATTTTTGTCATTTGTTTGAAGCTTCAATTCTAGTTTAGATATGCGGATACTTCTTTTTCTTAGTCTGATTATTTGTGATTCCATAATTATGGCTGAAAGACTTATATGTGCAATTTACTTTGATTTTTCAGGCGCGCCAGCTTTTTACACCGACGGACAAAGAAATTGGAAATTCAGTTCCGGATTGGTATAATTTGTGTGTGAATAATTCTATGACTTTATCTAAATAGCAGCATTTAATACTCGGACTTTTGGGGCGGTGTTGCTTGTTTGCATGATGATGGTGTAGCTTGTTCGCATGATAAGAGTTATGATAATTTTTGGTGTAGCTTGATGAGGAGGAGTTTTGCTTAGTCGAAGACTGAAAATAATTTAATTTGATGAGGAGGATATGACATATTCTTTAATTTAATTTATGTTTGGATTGAAGTGATAGATACATACATATGTAGATTAGCAGACCTCAAATGTAGAACTCTGGTACATACTTTATAATGGATAATATGGCTGAACCATCATCATCCCTTAGTTTTACCGCGTCCTCTCCTATCTCCAATGGATCAATGAGCGATAAAGTTTATGCTTCTGGTGGACCTGAGAATGGGCTGAATCTTGAAACCATTAGTTTAACTAAGCTGAGTTGTAATTTGGAGCAACTGTTACTCGAACCTGGTAATGATTTTAGCGATGCGGATATTGTAGTAGAGGGCGTTAGTGTTCGCGTTCATAGATGCATTTTAGCCGCTAGGAGTAAATTTTTTGATGATCTCTTCAGAAAAGATAAAGGTTTTGTTGGGAAGGAAGGAAAGCCAAAGTATTTCATGACAAATTTCTTGCCTTATGGCAAGATTGGATATGAGGCTTTTCTTATCTTCTTGAGCTATTTATATACGGGAAAGCTTAAGCCGTCTCCAATAGAGGTGTCAACATGTGTCGATAATATATGCGTCCATGACGCATGCAAACCTGCTATTGATTTTGCAGTAGAATTGATGTATGCGTCGACAATTTTCCAAATCCCAGAGCTAGTCTCGCTTTTTCAGGTAACCATTAGCTACTAATTCATTGTCGTTTACCAAGTTTTCATGCATTAAATTATGCTCATCCCGTGTATTCAATATTGTCATTTACCGAGCTTTCAAAACGGCTCTTTCAGATTGTTTATTCAACAATTCGGGAATCAGATATTGATTTTAAGAAGTATTTCCTTTTATTTCTACAGTAGCGAGTAAAAACAGAGCTTGTATTGAAGTTTTTATCCACTTGCATAGTACTTATTTGTATAGTCTGTCAAATGATTCATTAGCTATTGTTGGTTCAAGCTGCAATAATGTTCATTCTTAAAACTGCAGCGTCGACTACATAACTTGGTTGGGAAGTCTGTTGCAGAAGATGTTGTTCCCATTCTTGTGGCCGCCTTTCATTGTCAATTAAGTCAACTTCTTACCGAGTGTGTCCACAGAGTAGCTAGATCAGACCTTGAGACGATCTCTATTGACAAAGAGCTCCCATCTAAAGTTGCAGAGGATATTAGATTACTCCGTCTTAAAGCTCAGGCAGAACAGGAAAATAAAGCGCCACCTTTGGATCCTTTGCATGAGAAAAGAGTTAAGAGAATACATAAAGCATTGGACTCAGATGATGTCGAGCTTGTCAGACTTCTACTCACTGAGTCTGATGTAACATTAGATGAGGCCTATGCTCTCCACTATGCTGTTGCATATTGTGATCCCAAGATAGTATCGGAGTTGCTAGGTCTAGGTCTAGCTGATGTCAATTTAAGAAATAGGAGGGGTAATACGGTGCTTCATGTTGCTGCTAGGCGTAAGGAACCGTCAATTATAGTGTCACTTCTGAGCAAGGGAGCATCTGCATCAGAATTGACATCTGAGGGACAAAGTGCTGTTAGTATTTGTAGGAGAGTGACGAAGCCGAAGGAGTATCAAATGAAAAGAGAGCAAGGGCAAGAAGCGAACAAATACAAGATATGTATTGATGTTTTGGAGAGAGAGATGCGTAGAAATCCAGTGGCTGGGAATGCATCTATCTCGTCCCTTGCAATGGCCGATGATCTGCAAATGAAATTGCTTTACCTGGAAGATAGAGGTAATTTTGTTGTCTGTTTATATTAGGCCATATAATGTTGGAATTCAATTCAAAAGTACTTTTGCTTTTAATGATCAAACCATACATACTAACAATTATTTGAACTTCATGTTTTGCAGTGGCATTTGCAAAAATGTTTTTTCCTACCGAAGCTAAGCTAGCTATGGAAATTGCACATGCTGAGACCACATCTGAGCTTGCTGGTCTATTGTCATCAAGAGGTTCAAGTGGGAACTTGATGGAGGTTGATTTGAATGAGACTCCGATTACACAGAACAAAAAGCTTCTTTCAAGAATAGAAACCCTCTCTAGAACAGGTGGAAACTAATTCTCGGGTTTAATCGCCTTTTAGCGTTCAATTTCTTGTTTTTATCATAAGTTGCAATCATATTATGTTCCAACCAAAATTAGTGTTCTAATGTTAATGAACTTGTTGGCAGTTGAGTTGGGGCGGCGCTATTTCCCTCATTGCTCTCAGGTGTTGGATAAGTTTATGGAAGATGATTTACCAGATGTATTCTATCTGGAGAAGGGCACACCAGAAGAGCAAAAAATGAAACGAACTCGGTTTATGGAACTCAGAAATGAAGTTCATAAGGCATTCAACAGGGACAAAGCTAAGCTTGAACGCTCTGGAATTACTTCTTCCTCATCTTCGGCTTCCTTCAAAGCTCACTTAGGTCACAAAGCGCGAAAACTCTAGAGACGGATGTTTTGTTCAATAATCCTACCAAGTTTATTGAATTAGAGGTAGTCTCACAGATCTGTATCTCTTCAAATCTCGAGTGTAGGAACTTCTAGTGTGCAAAAGTACTAAATGCTAATGTATCAAAAGGAGCAAGTATGCTCTATTACTAACTTCTGAAATTTGAGCCTATGGAAATTTCATGAGATTTCAGTGTGTGAAAAGGGAAAATTAACTGTGAGATCTCAGAATTCGTAGGAAATATGCTGTGTCTTATAGGAATTTAGATGAAGTTACATGGAGAAAGGCCCAACAACAACCATTCTATTTGGTCCAGCGGTCCAGCCCAGTATGAATTAATTCATATAATTAATTTCTAGGGTGTGAAAAAATGAAAAAGATAGATTCAGGTCTACGTCGACTAATAAATGGCATTAGTGTTTCGTGATAATGTGAAGACATTGGTATACTTTCGTTGGGCGTAGAAGAAGAACAACGGGATTCGTCGCCGTTGGGTGGACGTATAAGTATTGGGAGGTGAAAGACATTGGTAAACTTTTGTTGTATACCAATTTAGATTAATTTCGTCACGTGGTCGGCAACAAGCTCCTTTGTAGAAAATACTTGAGTGTACCAGGCCCCAGATGCACTAAGTGGATGATAATTGTCCATGTTATATGTCTAAAATAAAGGCTAAAAAAAATTGAAGAATTTAAAAAGTGCATATATATTAGATAGTTAAACCATGTTTCATATGTGGTTAAGTTAAGCAATACAAATATGGATCTTTGAGCAAGACAAAAGGTCAAAATTGCAAAATGAATTCAGCTTCTTCAGAATGCCTCCATTTCTCTTCGTCACTCAGCGAGAAAAAAGCTTCGATTTTTTATTTTCCAAGAAATTCCTCAAATTATTTAGACTTAATTCAATCTCCATAATAAATTAGTTCAAGATTTTCAGAAAATGAGGAACACAATCTCCATAATATATTTTGTTTTACACACTATGAACACAATCTATACCCTGTTAATTATTCAAATCTCGAGCAAATTATGACCAAACCAATTATTTCCCCTAACATATGAGAAGATAAGAAAGAGTTATTTCGAAAAAAAAAGCACAACTCTCCATGAGTGATAGTGTGATACAACAAAAAGCTCAAAAGAATTTCTTTCTTTAATAAAACTAAGCACAAGGTCTCATCATTGACTCATCGCTCTAAAATTAGATAATACGAAATAAGTCTTAATTAGCATATAAGTAGAAAATGAACTTTTTGGGCTACTTATTTTTTATGGACCTAGTAGGTCGTCAAAATATATTGAAATAGAGAATAAAAGCTCTTATGAGTGAAAAAGAGAAAAAATGTAAAAGAAGAGAAGTAGATGTTTAGGTGAAAATGAGAATTTTATGAGAAGTGGATTTAGATTGTTAGTTGAGGATTTGACCAAGATAATAACATCCAGATTCTTTATCATTTTAAAGTCATGCTTATTGATCTAACTCGAATTCAGGAACTCGAACCTATCAGTCTGGAAGGACTCAAACCGTACCACGAGTATGGAGATAAAGATTTTAGACTCAGGGACGGATTTACGGGGGGGCCTGGGGGGCCCCGCCCCCCCCCCCCGAGATTTAAAATATTTTCTACACGATACATGTAATTTTATAATATGGCCCCCCAAAGAATATTAAATGAATCTTGCATGTGTAGAACAAATAATAGACTTGGTGGAGTTGGTGAAAGGCTTGGGTAGGGGTGGGCGTTCGGTTCGGGTTTTTCGGGTTCCGAACCGACCCGATCGAGTTCGGCTTGTTCGGTTCGGCTTATTCGGGTAAAAATCGGGTTCGGGTTAAACCCGAACCCGAACTCCATAATTCGGTTCGGGTTCGGGTTTGGGTTTTTATTTTGTTCGGGGAATTCGGGTCCCCGAACAAGCTGAATTAAAAAAAATAATTAAAAAAAAAAGTTAAAGAATACAAGTATACAACAACTAGGGTTCTTACTTTTCTGCCTCTCACTCTCACATCACACACATCTCACCTCACTCTCTACCTCTCTACCTCATTCACCTCTCTGCCTCACTCTCACAGAGTCACAGTATACAATTTCAGTTAATTGTACCATTAATTTGAGAGGAATTAAAGCTCGCATCAGCTCATCGGCCTGCAACCGTACGTTCTCTGATCTATCTACTTAATTTGTGCTTTTCCAATTAATATGTGCTTAATCTAGCTTAAAGTTTCATTATAGCTGAGTAATTATATGCATATAGCTGTAAAAATGAGTTATGAATGAGGAATGAATTATATAATCATGATGCACAAAATAATGTTTGAGAAAATCAGTAGACAATGTGCTAAAAGTTTAGTCAACAGCCGTGATATATATATATATAGTGTGTGTGTGCGTGTGTTTGTCTATATATATATATATATATAATATATGTATAGTTTCTTGAAGGAATAGTCATTGATTCTCTTTCTTCTTTTGAATATTCCAAAAATTTGAATTTTGAACCCATAAAATTATGTTGGGACCCCGAACCCGAACCCGAATAACCCGAACCCGAATAAACCCCGAACCCGATTACACCGATTAATTCGGTTCGGTTTCGGGTAGCACCATTTCCAAACCCGAACCCGAACAAGCCGAACCCGAATAAGCCGAACCCGAAAAACCGAACCGAACGCCCACCCTTAGGCTTGGGTATGGTGTTTTGCTTAGGCGAGATTTTGGGGAGGGAAGGGGTTCGAATCCTTGCACCATCATTAAACACTTTTTATTTTTTAAAGACAGCCCCTCAAGTCATGTGTAACTTTTATTGTATTTAATATTCTTGTTTAATTAAAATTAGTTACCATTAAAAAACAAAAATAGAATTGTTATTCTTTTTCAACTTCTCTTCTACACTTGTTAGGAATTAGGATTAGTAACAAATATTTTTCTTTTGAACTTGTCTTCTAAACTTATTAGGATTAGAATTAACAAATACTTTTCCTAAAATCTATAGAAACTATAAAGAATTGTTGAGAAAAAAAAATATACAAGACATCAAGAAATCTAAAGACAAGAAAATGTTGATTATCATTCAATTATTTAAAGTTTATTCATCACAAGGTACAAACTAATTATGTTATATTACTTTATAATGTTTTGAGAATGTGTAATAATATTTGTTGAAATTTTTTGGTCGCATAAACTTGGTATCATTCGAATATTTAAAGTTTAACCACCACAAGATACAAACTGATTATAATATTTTGATAAGATTTTTGAAGAATTGGTTGTATATTCCGAAACTAATAAATTTACTGAAAGTTAGTTTTATTTTTCTTTTCTCTTTGTTATTTTACTTTTCTAGTAAAACAAAAATATGTTTGACTATATACTTATAATTGAATATTAAATAAATTTATTTTTGTTATTGGTACTTCGGCCCCCCCAACTCCTAATTCCTGGATCCATCCCTGTTTAGACTGCACTCAACTATAATCAAGCTACCTACGTACCTAATCAGGATCAAGTCAATGTAGTTCTATATTAGAGTGTATAATCAGGGTCGTACTCGGTGGACGTTTCTAACTTCCAAATTTATATATATAGGAACGTACTTCTCAGTCTATAGGCTCGTTACTTCTAGAGATACGAGGCTAAAGCTAGAGAGAATATTCTCAAGATTCCAACCTCCAATAAATGTTCTGAGAGAATATTTATAGCACACCACATGTACAAGTGGTTGGTGGATATCTGTAGGATGTCAACAGGTGGGACCATTGAACGGTAGATGACTCGGATTGTGGGGTCGGGTCGTTCTGTTATTTAGCGCGGATCTTCAACCCAATGTCGTATTTTGGGCTTGTATTGGGCCTGAGACCTTTGTTTCAGTATTAATGGGCTTAAGTACCATATTTTGGTATATCACTTATTATCTTACAGAGATTGCTGTAAGATATATCTAATGGACATTTATAAAATGTAGGGTAAAATACCCTTATTACCTCTGAACTATCCACTTTGTTCATTTAAGTTCCTGAACTATTAAACGTGACAAATGATCCCTAAACTATCAAACATAACAAAATAGTCCCCCGACTTGATGGACGTTTGGCTTGCCGTGACATATTGTTGACGTCGCACTAAATTTGACCATTGTAATGTGGTCATTGAAAAAGTTTGTCAATTTTACCCCCACTTTCAATATAATGAGTCTTTTGTATACTTATAATTTTGTTCGTTTTAACCAATATTTAGTTACCATTTTATATTAACTTTGTGCAAAAAATAGTACACTGATTTTCTACTAATTTCTTAAGGGAAATTTACTAAAACTCTCTTAAAATAAATTTTATACCCAAAAAATCTATGATAATATTTTTTAATCTGAAAAACTCATTTCACCAACGATGTTTTTTTTAAAATCCAATATTTAAGGTTACTAAATTTATGGATTAAATCGTCCTTAGCCTTTTAGAGCAAAAATTAATCAATTATTGTTCTCTTTAGAAATTTATTTATTTAGAAATTTTATATGGATAATTGAAACTAATTATGATTTTAACTTTACATTCAAAACTTTTAATCTTCTTAAAAAATTTAAAAATTATTTTAAATACTTATCATATTAAAAATAAAATAAATTATATAAAAAAATTTAAAAGTACTTAATATTCAAAAATAAAATTCGTTTTATACTATTTATCAATTTAAGAAATTAGAAAAACAGTCGATGAAAAAATAACTTGAGTTGGAGGCTTGGAGCAATGGAATTGATGCTGATAAACTGAAGAATTTTACGAGGACATGGTATCAATGAGGTTTTCCCCAAAGAATTCTGTGTGTGCGGGCGATTATCTTGTAGGGAAAGAAGTTGCAGGATTTTACAACTTACACGAAGGGAAATCTTGAGAAAAAGTCTATTTTTTGTGGCTTGAGAGAAATAGGTGTCTGTTTAATGGTGAGAGTAGCAATGTTAATAGCATAATTGAGAAAATATGGTATAGCCTTACTTGTAAATTTGAGGGCAGGTAGTTCACAGAGAAAGTTTGATTTTTCACATTTATATTTCCTTTTCAAATAATATCCTGGTATGTTAAATTACCAAAATTTGGGTTCATTAATATTTTGCCATGTTACTTTGCTTAAATTTCGGGCCAAATTTGGAAAAAATTATTGAGATTAATATTCTTTGAAATACGGAATATTGTATTTTAATTATATATCAAATTTAGAGTTAACATGAATTAATTTGATAAAATAGCTGAATAAATTTTGTAATGTTATTTTAGAATTATATACCTTGTTTTTAGATTTCGTATGCTTAAAACTGTGTTTATTATACGATAAAAGAAATCATAAATTTTTTAGTTGTTTAAAAAAATTAAAACATTTAAGCAATTTAATCGAGAAAGTGTGAAACAGCAGCGACCGTTGTGCGATATTGCAATGGAACTGGAATGGTGGCCACGATCGTTACTGGCTTATTGCGAACCATGGGTGTATCTGGTAAAGTTTGTCTTTGTTTGAAGTTTGAATGATGCTTTAAACAAAAAAAAAAAAAAAATCTAGAGAAAAACAATTCACCTTACTCCAGGTAAAAATCGATTTTACCCCCTGTGATATTCATAATTCTTCAAAATCACCCTTGAAACAAAACTTAACACTAAACTACTCTCTCCCTCAAAATTATACTCACTGCTTCCCTCGAGCGATTTTGCAGGCACATTTTTCTATCAAGACAAAAATACCTTTGAACTTTAAAAATAGGAATAATTACACTCACATCCCCTCAATGATGGGGTAATTGCACAAACCTCCCCTCACTAATTGATAATTACAAATACATCCCGTCATATTAAATTTTTTTTACAATTGCACCCCCTGTGTGTAACAATTCTTATAATTGCACCCCATGTAAACCTTACAAATAGACCCCCTGAGGGGTTGTGTTTGTAATTATCAATTAGTAAAGGGAGGTTTGTATGAGTACCCTATCATTGAGGGGGTGTAAGTGTAATTATCCCTTTTATTTACAATATATTTTATGTTTTACATTTTTATATATTTTATTATTCAATTTCTCTTTTTTTTCACTTTCTCCAAACACAGAGCCCTTCCTCGATCTCTACCTTCCAATCGTCGCCACCACCCGTACCAGCTGTAGCCGTCATCGCGCCACAACTATCAACCGTTTCTCTCTCTAACTTTCCCCCTCCCTGTCTATGTCCTTCAACCACCGAGAATGCCCTATCCAAACCAGATTCGGAGTTAGGTGAATATACATCCTTAATTTGATTTATTTTGAATGTGAAATAAACTTTCAAAAATGATATTAATATAAATTTCTAGCATGTTCAAATCTACATATATTTTCCTAATTTGAACATCGTCGTCCTTAATTCTTTCTTTGTAACTCACACATGTAGATTAAATTTTCTCGCTAACGTTGAAAGTATAATGTCAACTTTTTCATATTTCTACATACAAAATCATAGAGTATATTTTATTATGAGAATATAGATTGAAAATGTGAGTTTATAAAAGAATATTCGTGTCTACAAATTTCTTTAACAATATACATCTCTAGTTAATATTGTTCTCATTCAATTAATAATATAATTTCAATTAATAAATAATTTAATTTAATTTTTTTTCAATTATTTTTTAAAAGAAATAAATTCTAATTTTTATTTTTGATTAATTCATTAAATATGTTAATAATATATAATAGTTAAAAATGTAATTGCAGAAGTAAAATGATAATAATTATAAAAATATATTTCTAGATTGAGAAATAGTATTTGATGTATCTTCTATTCAATAATAATTACGAAATATGAGGTGAATAAAAAAGGTAAATGTCATCTACCCCCAACCTATGTCATGCTTTGCACTTTGCCCCTATTCTAAAAGCTCGTTTAGCATCAAGTCAAGCGTGAACTCAAACAAGCTGAACTCGTTCGTCTTGATTAACAGTCCTATCCGCAACAATTTTAAAAGAATTACCTTATGCTTTTATCAATTCAAGCATTTTCTTTTTCTCATAAATTATTAGGAAACAATTGAGAAAATTGGGATAAAGAAAGAAAGTAGATATACATGTGCAGATTAATTTGAATGGTGGAATATACGGAGAAAGGAAGTGGTCACGGTGCAACGTGGGATGAAAATAGACCACCTGTTTGGTTGATTTCGGCTAATGCAGAAAGCTCTCATACTGGCTGCCAAAAGTTGGTGTCGACCTAAATTAAGCCGAGTACATGTGAATCTGCTTATGGTTAAGCTGAGTGGGGGAGTGGGGACATTTGCTTCTTCATTTATTTGTCTCCACTTCTAACCTATCAATGCTTTGAGCATGAATTTTGTGTCTATCTCTCTTATATAAATATATGTGGCGACGACACACAATACACCTTATTGTGTGAGAAATATAGACATCAAACCATTGAACTTTGTTTTAGCATAAATTTTCCAAACATTCCAAATTCCCTCTTTCTAAAGTAATTTTCATAACATCATTCATTAATCATTATATTCCCTTCTTACCATATTAAGGTAAACATGAATTATTATTATTATTATTATTATTATTATTATTATTATGTGTAGATGAGTGTCTAATTTGTTAATTTGGTACTAGTTGAGTTGCATTTAACATTCTCTTATTAAAGAATTGGGTTAATGGGCTCATCTTTAGGTTCATCGGACATTACACGACAATGAAGGATTTCTATGGTTAAGCCTAGGGTGGCAATTTGGGTCCAAAAATATATTTCAAACCCAATTCACCTAGGTTTTAGTTGGGTTGGGTCCTAAGTTTTTTCTCTATGGTTCCAACTGGGTTGGTTCTCACTTATTTTTGGGTCCAATTGGGTCTTAAGTTGGGCCCAATATGGGTTCAAACTGAGTCCAAATTGGGTCTAACTTAGTTTGAAATTTAATACACACCCAACACACAATTTACACAAACATTTGAACACATTTACACATACACTACACATATTTTACACACACTACACATACTTTACACACACTACACATATTACACACATCATACACATTTTCACACACTACACATATTTTTACATACTACACATATTTTACACATACTACACATATTTTCAAACACAGATGACATGTTTTCACATAAATTACACACATTTTCACACACCACATATTTTCACACATTTTACACACACTACACACATTTTCACACACTACACATATTTTACACACACTACATATATTTTCATATACACTACACACATTTTCATACACTACACATATTATCACACACTACACATATTTTTACACACACTACACACATTTTCACACACTACACATATTTTACACACACTACACATATTTTCACATACACTACAAACATTTTCACACACTACATATATTTTCACACATTTTACACACACTACATATTTTCACACACACTACACACACTACACATATTTTCACACACTATACGTATTTTCACACACATTATACACATTTTCACACACCACATATTTTCACATATTTTACACACTACACACATTTTCACACACACTACACAAATTTTACACACACTATACATATTTTCACACCTACATCACACATTTTACATAAACTACACATACTTTACACACACTACACATATTTTCACACACTACACATATTTTCACACACTATACGTATTTTCACACACATTACACACATTTTCACACACTACACATATTTTCACATATTTTACACACACTACACACATTTTCACACACACACACACACTACACAAATTTTACACACACTACACATATTTTCACACCTACATCACACATTTTACATAAACTACACATACTTTACACACACTACACATATTTTCACACACATATTACATATTTTACACACACCACATATTTTCACACAGATGACATATTTTACACACACTACACACATTTTCATACACAAATGACATATTTTACACACACTACACATATTTTCACATATTTTACACACACTACACACATTTTCACACACTACACATATTTTCACACACCACATATTTTACACACACTACATACATTTTCACACACTACACATATTTTCACATATTTTATACACACTACACACATTTTCATACACTACACATATTTTCACATATTTTACACACACTACACACATTTTCACACACTACACATATTTTCACATATTTTACACACACTACACATATTTTCACATATTTTACACACACTACACATATTTTCACATACACTACACACATTTTCACATACTACATATGTGTAGTATGTGAAAATGTGTGTAGTGTGTGTAAAATGTGTAGTGTGTTAAAATGTATGAAGCGTGTAAAATGTGTAAAATATGTGTAGTGTGCGTAAAATATGTGTAAAATATGTATAGTGTGTGAAAATGTGTGTAGTGTGTGTAAAATATGTGTCGTGTGTGAAAATGTGTGATTTGTGTGTAGTGTGTGTAAAGTATGTGTAGTGTGTGAAAATATGTGTAGTGTGTAGTGTATGTAAAGAGTGTGCATTGTGTGTGAAAATGTGTGTAAAAAATGTGCATTGTGTGTGAAAAAGTGTGTAGTGTGTGTAAAAGTGTATAGTGTGTGTAAAAAGTGTGTAGTGTGTGTGAAAAGTGTGTAGTGTGTGTAAAAAGAGTGTAGTGTGTAAAAAGTATGGATTGTGTGTGAAAATATATGTAGTGTGTGTAAAAAGTGTGTAGTGTGTGTATAAAGTGTGCATTGTGTGTGAAAAAATGTGTAGTGTATGTGAAAAGTGTGCATTGTGTGTGAAATTGTATGTAGTGTATGTAAATAGTGTGCATTGTGCGTGAAAATATGTGTAGTGTGTGTAAAAAATATGTAGTGTGTGTAAAAAGTATGCATTGTGTGTGAAAATGTGTGTAGTGTGTGTAAAAAATATGCATAGTGTGTGAAAATATGTGTAGTGTGTGTAAAAAATGTGCATTGTGTGTGAAAAATGTATGTAGTGTGTGTAAAAAATATGTAGTGTGTGTGAAAATATGTAGTGTGTGTAAAAAGTGTGCATAGTGTGTGAAAATATGTGTAATGTGTGTAAAAAGTGTGCATTGTGTGTGAAAATGTATGTAGTGTGTGTGAAAATATGTGTAGTGTGTGTAAAAAGTGTGTAGTGTGTGTAAAAAGTATGCATTGTGTGTGAAAATTTGTGTAGTGTGTGTAAAAAGTGTGTAGTGTGTGTAAAAAGTATGCATTGTGTGTGAAAATGTGTGTAGTGTGTGAAAAATGTGCATAGTGTGTGAAAATATGTGTAGTGTGTGTAAAAAGTGTGTAGTGTATGTAAAAAATGTGCATTGTGTGTGAAAAAGTTTGTATGTGTGTAAAAATTGTGCATTGTGTGTGAAAATGTGTGTAGTGCGCTTGAAAAGTGTGTAATGTGTGTAAAAAGAGCGTAGGGTGTGTAAAAAGTATGGATTGTGTGTGAAAATATGTGTAGTGTGTGTAAAAAGTGTGTAGTGTGTGTATAAAGTGTGCATTGTGTGTGAAAAAGTGTGTAGTGTGTGTAAAAAGTGTGCATTGTGTGTGAAAATGCATGTAGTGTGTGTAAAAAGTGTGTATTGTGTGTGAACTATGTGTAGTGTGTGTAAAAAGTATGCAATGTGAGAGAAAATGTGTGTAATGTGTAAAAAGTGTGTAGTGTGTGTAAAAAATGTGCATTGTGTGTGAAAATGTGTGTAGTGCGTGTAAAATATGTGCATTGTGTGTGAAAAAGTGTGTAATATGTGTAAAAAGTGTGCATTGTGTGTGAAAATATGTGTAGTGTGTGTAAAAGTGTGTTGTGCATGTAAATGTGTGTAAACAATATGCAGTGTGTGTAAAAGTGTGTTGTGTGAGTAAAAATGTGTAAAAAATATGCAGTGTGTGTAAAAGTGTGTTGTGTATATGTAAATGTGTGTAGTGTGTGTAAAAGTGTGTTGTGTGTGTAAAAGTATATTGTGTATGTGTAAATATGCCTAATGTGTGTAAAAAGTGTGTAGTGTGTGTAAAAAGAGTGTTTGGCTAAACTTGTTTAAAACATATTCTAATCCAATTTTAGGTCTATGTTGGGTACTAATTGAGTCCTTGTTGGGTCCATTATAAGTCCAACTTTCATACAATTTTTTTTGCATAGGACCCAGTTGGACCCGACCCGAATTGGACCCAACCCAAACCCGACCCGATCCACCCAATTGCCACCTCTAGTTACGTCCACGAGAGTCACGTTAAGGGGTGTCCACGAGCCGAGTTTCAGCCGAGCCTAGCCAAATTTTTGGCTCGAGCTCGACGAGCTTAAGAAAAATGAGCTCGAGCTTGTTTGGGCTCTAGCCTAGGTCGAGCCGAGCAGAGCTCGAGCTCGAGCTCAAGCTCAAGCTCAGAAAAAAATAAAAAATTAATTTTTTAAATTAATATATATTGTTATTAATTTTGTATTAAGATATATAATTAAATATAATCATCATAAATATTTAATAAAATAAAATATGATATATATATATATATTAAGAAACTAAAATAAAAAAAATATTATCTTTTATTGCGGCTCGCGAGCCTTCGAACAGACATAGGTGGGCTTGAGCTCGGCTCGACCTCGAATTTTTTCGAGCTCGAGTCGAGCTTTTTTCGAGCTGCCTCGTCAAGCTCATGATCCGGCTCGGCTCGTTGGTCACCTCTAGTCACGTTTGTGATTTGTCTGGAAACCCTTACTCTTCAGGTGTCCAAAAATAATAATTTGTAGTAAACAAGTAGAAATCAGTAACATGTTTTCAACTGAAAACTCATACTTCATAATTAAAAACTCCGTATTTTATATATAGAGCTTTCTTAGGTCCCTGCTGTAATAAAAAATCTTTCAGAGATCTGCAAACTTGAAAATGGATCTCTTGTCCCAATTTAGTTTTGACTATGTTCTAAGTCTCTTATATCCTATATGTTTTCTTTTTTTAAAGGAAAAAATTTAGTTATCTATTCTCAAGTTGAAATTTTGGAAAGATATATATAGACAGTGTCTAATGGTACTCTCAAAGTGGATGGGCATTTTGAAGCCCAAAATGAATTCTTAAAATAGATGGACATTTTCAAGCCCAAAAAGAATTGATGTTGAATTGGATCTAAGCCGAATGTGCAAAGTCAAATATTGTGGGCTCAATTTTCACTTTTTCTTTTGTTTTGCAGACTTTCCTTCTTCATGCTCTTTTTGTTTTAATTCAGTATTAATTTCAACAAATCTTGCTCTTTTCATATAAAATTTAACAGGGTTTTACCTCTCCGTTAGAGGACTATGTTAGTTTTACAAGCGACTTCCAATAAGAGATGGAACATTATTTTACAATAGCAAAAGATGGGCCCAACATAACCATCCTATTCGGTCCAGCCCAGTTTGCACTAATTCATATCATTGACGATTTCTAGAGGGAGGGGCAAAAATAGAAATGTAAAGATAAATGAAAAAATAAATAGATTCGAGTCTATGTCGACTAAGATATGGCAAATAGATTCGGTCCTATGTCGACTAAGATATGGCATGAGTTTATCACGCCGAAAATGGAGAAGCTTTGGGCCCAACTCTCGAATCAACTAAAGCGCTTATATATAGCATCATAGTCAAAATAGTTTGACCCAAAACCTATTGGTCTAATGATATCCATCTTCCACCTTATGTGAGAAGACCTGAGTTCGAATTTATACTGTCACAAGTTGTGACTCTCCCCTCCTTCATGGACTTAGATATAGTCTTTATGGCTCAAAATTATGACTATCAATCCGGGTTTATCGGGCTAGATATTTAGGGTATCATTCTTCTTTTTGAATTGAAAAAAAAGTCAAAATAGTTGACACCTGAGATTATTATAAAAGTTTGAAGAAAAAGACATCAAATCCACAAGGTTTAGAATGACATGTTATACGAAAAAACTTTAGATTTTACAATCTTCATATATTATTTTTTTAAAATCTTCATATATTATTTTTTTAAGATTATGAGCTCATTGATGATCCAACTTATCATAATATATTTGTATTTCTAAAATGACAGCCTATAATTTGCGAAATAAATATTAAGATCTTTATAATCTTCAACAAAAATATCAATCACATGAAAAGTATAATAACGACTAGGTGATCACTTAGGCGGCAAAATTGGGCTACACCAAGACTTTCTCCCAAATCTTGTTGTATCCAAAGTCCAAACATTACTAATACGCCCTTATATTTGTAAAAGATTTTACTTTAATTTGAGCTCAAAGTGCATTATGACCCGTAAACAATGGTTCAAAAATGATCTGGAAAAGAAAAGGCTCTCAGTTCTAAGGGCATTTTTAGAATACCACCCTAATTTAAATGACATCAGCCAAAAAGCCTAACGGGCGACTAACATCGTCCAATTTTGGCAGGCGAAATATATTTCAAGATATGTTGAGGTAATTATGCAAATTACACCAAAACATTGGGGGGTGTAACTTAATTCACCCTAATTTGATTGGCTGTGAATCACGTTAATTCATAGGGTGGTCGTGACTCGTGAGTCACGCTAGAAAATGGACTATATTACCAATCAACCATATTATTTTATAAAGGAAATTTAAGTTATAAAAGTAGCAACTTATCTCACTAGTCCAATCCAACCTAGATCGATAATTGCGTTGAGTCTTTGTTGTTAGGAATGTGCCCTAAAATCCAATTATTTAATATGTTTATTATGAATAAATAAATAATATATATTAGAAGTTATGAGTATTACTAAATGTCCTATGGGATAGGCATAGTCCATAATTACATATGAGAATCCAAATGGAAGTAATGTTCCATGAAAGACTTGGATTACGTATATCATGTGTTATTATAAATTGGTTATAGTCGGTGATAAGAATGAGCGTCTTATCTGCTAAAGACTATAATATGCTATATTCGATGATTTGTCTTAATCATGGGAATAGGGATTCCATATAGAGTATATTCGTGTAAATCAATTAGATTGAAACACTGAACCGGACCAATCAAATTATTTATTTTGACTACTATCAAAAATAAATAATTTTGAACAATAACTCTTAATCCTATGATTGTCGTGGACTAATGCATCTAGTGCACATTGCTTTGATGTATTTAGAAGTGAGGTCTTCGGTGACTAATATACTTTATACATTGGGTAATGACATAAAAATGTGATTGGAAAGGACATTCATATGGGATCTATAAAATCTATAAGAGATAAGATATATCCCCTATAATGGATTTGCAATGTTCGACTTTTCTAAAACTTTGGCCAAAGTGTTTCAAGTGAAGTGTCGCTGAAATTATATGAAAAATAGTTTTTCATTTGGAAAGTTGATAAAAAGCAAATTGAGCATTATAGGATAAGATGTGAGAAATAAAATAAAAGTAGTCTCAATTTTATTTCTTCATGGATATTTAATAGAGGAGTTAATGAAATATTTCTTTACGAAATAATGGGAACTCAAAAATAAATTGAAGTTAATTTTAGAGTGCAACAATATTTATTTAGTGGAATTAAATATTGTTAAGTGATATTAAATATTATCATGTGATGATAATTTGATTTAATCTACTTGGAGCTAAAATTAATTTTTCCTAAGGTCCCTTTGCAAACCTCAAATTGAAACTCTACAAATAAATATTAAAGTATATCCATTAGATGGATAATTTTGAATTTAGATGAAAAATTAACGTGGGAAATATGTTTGGAAAAAGATATTTAATTAAATAGTGATTTAATTAAAAATGAAAAAGAAATTAAAAAATAAAATAAAAATTGCACGTGAACAGGACGCGCGTACTGTTCACGTGCGTGAACAGTAGCGTACTGTTCACGCGCAGCAGCCAACCACCAACTGCTATTGTCAAAATTTCATTTTTCCTTTTTCACCCCACTAAGTTTTCTTTTTCTTATTTAACAATCCCACTTATTTTTTTTTATTCAAATTTCTTCCTTTTTCACCCTATATAAAGGGGTATCATTTACAAGTTCAAACACACCAAACAAAAACGAAAGCAAAAAGTTCTTGTATATTTTTACGAGAGCAAGCTAGCTTTTAAGAAAATAAAATTCCTCTTACGGAGTTTTATTTTAGCAGTATTTTTGGAGCCCACACTCCCGAGTTTGTTGAGGCATTGCGAAGAAGGCTTTGCGGTGAACGAGTTCTTCTTTTACCGGCGAGTTCCAATCTTCGGTGTAAAGTTTGTTTTCCTCGTTTTCAATTATTATTGTTTTTATAGTTATTCAATTATTGTTTTTAATTAAAATATTTAATTATGTAGTCTTTTAATTGTTAGCTATAGATGGGCAATAATAATTATTAATTAAAGTGTTTAATTAATTGCTTTAAGTCATAGTATGTATGTTTTAATTTTTTGATGTCATGCATGTGCGCATAAGAGCTAGATCTCTATTATAATTTTGCTGCGTACCAATTTGGGTTTGATTTTGAAACGATTTTCCCAACATTTGTAAGTCAGAAAATCAGATTATGGAGTTGAAAAACCAAACAGTTGTGTCTCGTCCTCTTGCAAATTTTCATCCTGATGTGTGGGGGAGCCGTTTTCTGTTGCCTACTCCAGAGTCCAACCGGGTAATATATACATATACATATACATACATATATATATATACAAACACATGCACATTACATTTATGCCTCCGTTTTTACCGTTAAAATTCAATGTAACACAAGCATGTAGAAATTTTCGTTACACATATAAATGTAGGACGTATAGAGATCGTCAGAATATGGGGAAATAATTCTTCTTTTTTTCTTAATATTCAAATTTTTTTTTTTTTTTTACATTCTACCTGCTCGTGGGGCAAAATTTATGTTAGACCAAGTCCAATGATTTTAGTGTCTATCTCTCTCATACACAGTAAGGTGTATTGTGTGTGGTCCCCCCCACACACTTGTATGCTAGAGATAGACACGGAATTTACACTTGGATCATGGACTCGATATGACATAGAATTACCACTTCTCGTGTATATAGTTGTTACTCATATGTATATATGTACAATAGAAAATATTACACAAGTACCTAACAAATTATTTGAATTGTTATTTTTACACGGTTGAAAGTTTGTTTTCCAGATTTAGTCATATCGAACTAATCATATATCCCGTATAATAAAACTTATTTTGTAACTGCACACAATTTACTCTGTGTAATGCACTTGAACTTGGTTTGGTCAAATTCCAACAATTTAATTTGATATTTTGGAATTTTTTTTCTTCAGAAGTTCAAGGCCCATGAAGAACAACTGGTTGAAGAGCTGAAAGAGGAAATGAAAAGAGAGCTAAAGGAAACATCAAACGATTACATGCAACAACTGCGGATGATTGATGCAATCCAACGGTTAGGCATAGAATATCATTTTGAAGTGGAGATTGATCAAGCTTTGCAAAACATATTCCAGAAATTTCATGATTATTGCAAAGACAACGATGATCTGTACATTACTGCTCTTGGCTTTCTCCTTCTCAGACAACATGGCTACAGAGTTTCATGTGGTAAGTCTTAATTTCCATTACAATAATAATGTATAGTATTAATAGACTACCTACTCGTGGGAAAAAAATTATGCTAGACCAAGTCCAATGGTTTTAGTGTCTATCTCTCTCATACACAGTAAGGTGTATTGTGTGTGGTCCTCACACACACTTGTGTGCTAGAGATAGACACAGAATTCACACTTGGATCATGGACTTGAAAAAATTTATGCTAGACCAAGTCCAATGGTTTTAGTGTCTATCTCTCTCATACACAGTAAGGTATATTGTGTGTGGTCCCCCCACACACTTGTGTGCTAGAGATAGACACAGAATTCACACTTGGATCATAGACTCGATATGACATAGAATTACCCCTTCTCGTGTATATAGTTGTTACACATATGTATATATGTACAATAGAAAATATTACACAATTACCTAACAAATTATTTGAATTGTTATTTTTACACGGTTGAAAGTTTGTTTTCCAGATTTAGTCATATCGAACTAATCATATATCCCGTATAATAAAACTTATTTTGTAACTGCACACAATTTACTCTGTATTTTGCACTGGAACTTGGTTTGGTCAAATTCCAACAATTTAATTTGATATTTTGGAATTTTTTTTCTTTAGAAGTTCAAGGCCCATGAAGAACAACTGGTTGAAGAGCTGAAAGAGGAAATGAAAAGAGAGCTAAAGGAAACATCAAACGATTACATGCAACAACTGCGGATGATTGATGCAATCCAACGGTTAGGCATAGAATATCATTTTGAAGTGGAGATTGATCAAACTTTGCAAAACATATTCCAGAAATTTCATGATTATTGCAAAGACAACGATGATCTGTACATTATTGCTCTTGGCTTTCGCCTTCTCAGACAACATGGCTACAGAGTTTCATGTGGTAAGTCTTAATTTCCATTACAATAATAATGTATAGTATTAATAGACTACATATTTATATGTATGTTTATGAATCAGAAATCTTTGAGAAATATAAGGATGGCAAAGGTGAGTTCAAGCTGGTTTCCAATGTTGTTGGAGTGCTGGAATTTCACGAAGCCACATATCTTAGAGTCCGTGGTGAAGACGTACTGGATCATGGTTTCGTTTTCACGAAAAAGTACCTCGAATCCATTCTACCGAGTTTAACTAATCCTATTGCGGATCAAATTCATCATGCATTACTCCAACCGCAGAGGATTGCCGAGAGTAGAGGCAAGGTATTATATATCCATTTATGAGCAGCTAGCTTCTCATCATCAAGCCTTACTCAGACTTGCTAAATTGGACTTTAATCTGCTACAATCTTTGCACAAAAGGGAGTTAAGTGAAATGTGCAGGTAACTACTTACTTTTTCTTTCTTTTTTGACTCTAGGAAATGCAATTCAACTGAATTGAATTGAATTAAATTAATGTGGCAGGTGGTGGCAACTAGATTTAGAAGTTCCAACAAAGTTATCGTACGCAAGAGATCGAATGGTGGAGACCTACTTTTGGATATTGGGAATTTATTTTGAACCAAAATATGCTTTTGCTAGGAAGATTTTGACAAAAGTGCAGGGCATAGCGTCCATTTTAGATGATACATACGATGCATATGGTACTTCAGAAGAACTCGAAATCTTAACAAAAGCGGTTGAAAGGCTTGGGAAAAAAAGCAAAAGACAATTAATTAACGCTATATCCTTTTGTATTACAAATTGAATTTAATTACAAATGGATTTGCAGGTGGAGTTTTTCATGTTTAGACCAACTTCCGGAGTACATGAAGATATTTTACAAGGCGCTTTTGGAATTTTTCGAAGAAATTGAGGAGGAAATAGTCGAGCAAGGAACATCGTATGGTGTCAACTATGGGAAAGAAGCAGTATGTGCTTAATTAATAAATAATGAAAACCTTTCATTGATCACAATTGCATATATATAAGACTAATTTATCAATTTATGAGCATGATCAGGTAAAAAATATGTGTCGAGCATACTGTGATGAGGCCAGATGGAGGGAGTTAAAGTACAAACCCAAAACGGAGGAGTATATGCAGCTCGCAATGAAAAGTTGTGGCTATACATCTCTTATAATTATATCTTTTCTTGGCATGGCAGATATTCCCACAAAGGAAGCCTTTGATTGGGTTCTAAGTCAACCTGCTATGGTCACAGCTACATTAACCATATGCAGGCTCACAGATGATATCGATGGGCACGAGGTCATTAATTAATATACATCCTACGGCATTAATTTTGATCATATATATATATATACTAGGTAAAAGTAAGAACCGCGCGTTGCGCGGTGAATAATGCCCAGACTTATATTTTAAAAATTAGTTAAAAAATTGCATGTAAATGCTCAATATATAATTTTCAATGGTATTATAAAAAGTGATTGAATATCCGTACGTTAAAAAACAATACTCATAAATATGATCTTTACATCATTATTTTATATAAAAAGTTTCCTTGATATATATCCCATTGAAACTCAAGGAGATTGTTTTACTTCATGCACGTGAAAGTTGAAAAAACAACACATATCACACTGCTTAATATCGCTAATGTTTCATAATAAAAAAAGTAAAAATTAACAAAATTAGTAATGCAAAAATGGCATACATACAATAAGTTTGAATTAGCAAATGTGGATTACACATGGTCGATGTTGAATTAAGTATTTGATAGAATATATTATTTGCATAAATTTGTGTCAAGTAAATATATAGATGATTATGATGTGTTAAGTGAATATATAATACAGGTGATTATGATGTGGAGCGAAAATCAATCAACTCACATTTTTTTTATAATTTTTTTTTTCAAGTTAATTAATGGAAAATTTTAGTTAGCCCGAATAACTTTACATAGCAATTGTGTAAATTAAATTTGTTTTTTGATTTATAATTAAATGAAAGGAGAATTGATTGTAAGTTAAGACTCATATCAACTATAAATATTTAATTTCAATTTGGATGCAATTTCGGATGATATATAATATTTATAGAAAATTTTGTAAAGCAAAATGACTAAAATATTTTACTTAGCTATCAAATTATTTTTGTTGATGAAACTCATTCAATAACAGAGTTACTATCCAAGCCAAAACGAATATTATAGCATCATAAAAATACCTTAAATATAAAAAGTTTTAAGATACATACAAAAAGTTAATAATACTACCTGGAAACATGGTCAACAGCAAATTGTGCAAAAAGTAGATAATAAAACATTACATATTAAACGGAAAATATAATTTTTTTTTTGATAATGGCACACTAAAATTGTTGTTTCCCCTTAAAACTTCTTGTGCTTGAGAGATTTAATGATAGGTTGATCATCATCGCATTCATCATCTGGGGAATTTATTTTAAAACAAATTATACCACCACCAAAGATTGATAAATTTAAAATTAAATTTTGTTTTATTTACCTCCATAAATTAAACGTCGTTTGCCCTTTCTGGTTGATCTACGAGGTTTTGTCAAACTTGTTGACTTATTTAAATATTCAGAAATTTGACAATATAATGAAAGAATTTGAAAAATAATTACATTTTAAAATTCATTTTTTTAAATAAAATTGAAAAAAGGGTTTATTTCATTCCTTGATTTATTAACATTTGTGCTATATTAGTCAAATTTTCATATACTACTTATAGAAAACCAATCATCAAATTATTTTCTTGATATATTTTTATATATTCTACAGTAGGATATAAGAAAATGGATAAATGTAAGAAAATTTTCTCCTGAGTATGTACGCGGAGTTGATTCGTTTATGAATTTCGTTATGGAACATCTTGGCAAAGAATGTGAAATTAAGTGTCCTTGTGCAAATTGCTTGAACTCGTACATTCATAGTCAAATTAAGTACATTGTTGGATCAAATTGATGTTTCGAACCACTATAAAATTCTTGTGCAATTTTCATTCTCCTCTTATTATAGGGTAAGCCCCTTTTATGAAACGAATTTGCACATTGTTTGATGCGGTAGCTTCATACGCTCTAATTGATGCCCTCTTATACACACCAATTGGATCATCAAAAAATTGATTAACACAGTAGATATTTAGTGTACCCAACTCAGTTGCTTGCGACAACACGTACAGAATGTAGCTTAGCTCGCAATCAGAACCCGAGAAGTTGAAGATCGTGACCTCATTCAATGCCTCCAATCCCATTGCTTGCAACTTCCAATCCTTTATGTAGTTGGATACACTAATGTCCGCGTTTTCCCATGGTGCACCCTACACATGTTAAGTGAATTACAATTTTATTTTAGAAATCCAAACAAAGAACGTGTTTAATAAATCATGTAATAACTAATAAGCGACAAACCATAAAACTTAAAATATTACCACCAAATCAACTTTAAGCTCATTCAAGCCTGTACATCTACTGATGAGCACCAATGTGACAGCGAGATTGTCAGACAGCGAGATTGTCAAGCAGCTTCGAACACCTGATCTCTAGACGGTGCATATTAACAAAAAAGTACCTCGCCATAATGCGATGTAGAGACTCCACATGCGCCAATCTCTAAACAAACAATTCAAAAAAAAGGAAATCAAAACAACTTCTTAAAAGCATTTGCACTTATTCAAACAATGATAGATAGATATACCTTAACAAAATCAACCGGGACACGTGCTCGTTCACTGGACATCAATTCTTTCGTTATTTTTACAACCTCTCGAAGTAGTCGGTATGTCGAGCAAGTTGATCCGATGTAGTGTCGATGACGGTGTACTATCCACTGTAAAGAACGAGCTAACGGCCCCAATACGTATAAATGCTCCGGACCCTGTTCGTCTTGTTTCAATAAAATAACAAGGACATCTGCATTGGGGAAGTGTACTTTTATATTCACATTTCCTTGGGCCCGATTGAATGCCATCTTGAATATTTTTACAGAAGGCAAATATGCCTCAAATTCTGTTAGTCCTCTAAAATCACAGTTGAATAACTGCAAATCATTCAACTCGGGACACCATTTTCCAAGGCGGGAAGAAAATGTTTTATCATACAGCACAATGTGTTTTAATATGAGTCTTTTTAAATTTCGTAAATTATATCTATCTTCCCACCTAACAATGTAGTTCGGTAGATATAATTTTAATTGAACAAGAGTTTGTGACAAAAACAGGCCGTTAGGGAGTGAAGTGGACAACCGGCCGACTAATTTCAGTATACGCACAGAATGATCTATTCCAAACTTGACCCACTCTTGCCTTATCCAATGCAATGCCTCGGCCCCCATTGGTAACTCAAAGCTCAAGGTTTCAACCACACTTTCATTATGTTCAAGTATAGTGCGATTAACAAAATGAATAAAATCTAAACCATGATAACCCCTTTGTTCGAAACGGTTAATATCAAATAAAAGATTAGGGATGGAATACCAACAATGTTGAAAATATTTTGATAAAAGACCCAATCGGGCTGCCTCCACAATGCATGCATCCCTTGATAACCTTCCCATAATATGAAAATTTATATCCTCACAAAGGAAACTAAGTCCATTATTAGAAATTGTACCTCGTTCCATGGTTGTTTATATGAACTATCCCTTGTTTCTACTCGTGCAAGATGATCCTCTATCTCCCCTGTTTATACTTTGTTTCTACTCGTGCAAGATGATCTCCTGTCTCCCCTGTTTATATCTCCCCTTTTTCGTGGAAGATGATCCTCACAAATATCCCCTGTTCATACTCTGAAAATTCTTTGTAGGGTTTGGTGGAGGAAAAAATTGTTCAATTTTGATCCTCACTAAGTTTAATTAACCTTAATTATACTCTGATCCTCACTAACTTTAGTTATACTAACTTTAATTAACCTTTGAAGATCTGTCTAAGATCTTTCATCGAGATAAGGAAACAACTTTAGGGTACAAAGAATTATTATTAAACATAAGCACATTATTAGACACTATTTAATGATGGATATATCTTTTTAAAGTTAAAAAGACGCACGATTCTTAGAATTTCTAAATTTAATTTTTAAAATTATAAATTGAATATTTTTTATATAATAGGACAAACTTGCATCAAAATTTATATGCTAGATGAATAGTATTTTTGGTCATAAAAAATGTTTCTATTTATTTTTATTTCAATATAAATATATACACACCACTACCACACCACTACTACACCACTTATATAATTACAATATAAATATATACATACCACTTATATAATTAGGTAATATAAATATATATATATGGACTACTCGATTTGCATATCAAAAGAGGAAGGAGGGATGCTTAGTTGGGTGAGAAAATGGTAGATAATGTTCCACTAAATAAAGTTATGCCCATCAAAAGAGGAAGGATTCTTGGTTGGGTGAGAAAAGGGCAGATTTATACTAACTTTAATTAACCTTTATCGAGGATATGGAATTTCAAGATCTGCCCAACACCTTTCATCGAGATAAGGAAACAACTTTAGGGTACAAATAATTATTATTAAACATAAGCACATTATTAGACATTATTTAATGATAGATATATCTTTTTAAAGTTAAAAAGACACACGACTCTTGACATTAAAGGACACGGCTCCTCTTGACATTAAAGGACACAAAGTCTCTTGACATTAAAGTGAGCACAGTCACACGACTCTTGACATTAAAGGAGACGGAGGCTGAGTAAAAAATGTCTGCTGAGTAAAACAAGAAATGTCTTCTTTTCCATATATATATAGATATATGTAATCCCATTTTTTACCATCACTGACCACCCCTATCGGAAAATCAAAAATTATTTTCATTTTCATCATCAAACTACGATGAAAACTGGGCAAAACAAGGGATTATTATCTGATTATAGTAGTTATTGGAATTTCCAGCCCGAATTTTCCATTTGCGAAACTGTATTTGATGTTGTTCCTTTGACGGAGATGATAGTGGATGACCCTTTTTATTCATCTTTCAGTCCGCCACATAACCCTACTTTTAACATTACAGGTAATTAAATTTGGACTTTTTTAAAAATATTATTATTTTCAATATATACAATATATAGTTCCATTTTCATTTTCTTTTTGTGTTTAATTTCAGAACTATTGTAAGGCAACTCTGGGAATGAAGTGAGAACAAGATTTGAAGATCAACTAAACCAGCAGCAGTTGCTATTTGATAATTCTACCAAAAACGCGACAATGGTGATATTTGATCAGAATTTACATGTGGATGAAGAGAAAAAAATAGTTAAAAGATCAAGGGAAGTAATGAAAACTTTGTCGAGGAAAACGATTTCGCAGTATTTTTACATGCCAATAATACAAGCAGCAAAAGAATTGAATGTAGGGTTAACCCTTTTGAAGGAAAAGTGCAGGGAATTGGGAATTAGGAGATGGCCTCATAGAAAACTCATGTGCCTTCAAACTCTAATCAAGAATATTCAGGAATTGGGAGAAGAGGAAGGAGATGGGAAGTTGAGAGAGTTGCAGAAATTGGAACAAAAGATGAAATTAATGGAAGAAATTCCAGATATATGCAATTGGAGGAACAAACAAATAGGCTAAGGATGAAATTTTTTAAGCTTAATTACAAGAAAAGAAAGCTTGGGAAGAACTTTAACACCCACATCAAATAAAAATTATAGAAAAATCAATAATAATTACCCATCATTGATCATTGCAATGATTAACTTTAAGACCAACCAATCAATGTTGATACGATATTTATAGGGATGTAAATGTTGTGCTTATGGATAAATATAATTTGATATGAATAGTATAATGTAGTCGACTCACTTAAAGAAAAATAGTTAGCTACATATGGCAGGAAGATAATGAAAAAAACCCCACTCATTGTGAATGTGGTGTAAAATGAATCGGGAACAACAATCCCGGTCCACCTTAAAAACTTTCTTAAGAAATCAGACTATAGTTTTGCTAGAAAGAGCATTAAAATATTTTTAAATTTAGTTATTGTTTGTTAATTATGACTATAATGAGATGGTATAGAAAATGTACATAATTTATTTCACTATATATAATATGATATCAGTCATATTGACATTGATTATTAGATTTAAGTTTCATTTTTATAGCTAATTATCAAATAACAAGTATATTATATGATTATAAGTAAAATTATTCATAAATGGCTACCTAGGCCCTAAACCCTAAACCCTTAATTAATTACTATCCGATGTCTCGGCTGTAATAATCGTATGACTAATTGACGATAAATATTTAATTTCAATTTGGATGCAAATTTCGGATGGTATATAATATTTATAAAAAAATTTGTAAAGCAAAATGACTAAAATATTTTACTTAGCTATCAAATTATTTTCGTTGATGAAACTCATTCAGTAACAGAGTTACTATCCAAGAGGAGAAATGACTAAAATATTTTACTTAGATATTATTTTCGTTAATATCTATATATGTATATTACCTATAGTGTCAACAAGAGAAGAAGAAACAAGAAAAGAAGATAGAATATGCCTTACACAACTTGGTAGACTTTTGAAAGATGAGAATGGACTAAGAGAGGGTAACTTTTATAGACAAAAAAAAAATGGGCAAAAAAAATTCAATAAAAATTGGCCAAAAACCGTTCATGGCCATTTCCACTTAAAAAATATAAAATATGTTACAAGTCATCCATCCGTAATCTAATATCTTCATTAGGCTTTGGCAATATATCGCCTATGGACGTGGCCTTTAGGCTATCCAGACCAATAATGTAGGAAACAATATGGTTGCTTATACCAGGATATAATTCTTCAATCCATGCCCTTACCTGATGCCAGAGGATCAAGCTAAGCAAAGTTTTTGAACGGAAGTACTGATGATTATCACTAAAATAGTTCAAAAGTCAATTAGTTTGCCTTTCAACATGCCATAATTACATTCATGTAACTTGCACATGCACAAATCTCAATTGCACTTTGGAAAAAGAAACGAATACAAATGTATGATAAATTGGGATGCTTACCAAATATTCAGCAACTTTAGCACGCCGTATACATTCATAATCTCCATAGGAGATTTCCCCCCAACCTTTCCATCCGCTATCCTGAAAATAAGAAAAAAGAACAGACATAAGAAACAAAAAAAATTAGTAATATAGCAAATTTACCTAAACACAAAGTGGAGTTAGTGGTGTGATTAGTGGAGATAGTGGTGTGATTAGTGGAGTTAGTGGTGTGATTAGGCAAACTTTAATTATGGGTGGAATTTGTGATGGGAACGGGCTGCCTGCAGGAAGTAAATGAAGGGAAAAAAGAAATAAAACTTTAAATAGCTTAAAACGACGTCGTTTATCAATTGTGGCTGGAAATAAAAGTATCCACCTCCCAGAGGCATAGTTAAATCCTCCATATTTTTCTGTTTCAATAATCTCAGTCCTTGGTAGTTCAAATGAATTCTTATGAATCGGCACAAGAACAAGCTGAAAAGGTGGATCTCATGAAGAAAAAAATCCGATATACTATTTCTGCAATTAAAAAATTTTAAAAACCAGAATTCCAAATTACTCAACCACAACCTCAAGACATGAAAATAAACGACATAAATATTCATAACAATATACGTAAACATCATTTCTGTTTTTTGTTATCATCAGATAATAAGCTTCAGCATTATTGACAAAGTTTATCCTGATAACAAATTTAAAGAAATTACAAAATATATTCTGGAGTCAAAGCCAGCAAGCTGCCATATTACATATGTTATCTAGGAAAATTTTGAAATTTCTTTTCATGCTTAGAATATGGCCTCCGAATATAGACCAAGAACTTGTGTAAAAGGCACTGTTAAACCTTGTTGAGTTCAATAAAGAAAATAAAGAAAAGAAAAGAAAATAAAGGGAAAAACTATCATCTTCCCAGAGACGCCCACCTCCAGTCGCTGCCCACCCTTTGAAAAAAACACATTCACACAATTTAACAGTGCAATTGGGGTGGGCGGTTGGAAGATGATACAGATTCAAGTTTCCTATTATTTTCTTTAAAGTTCTTTTTTGACATTTCAATTTATATATGTTAGTTGATATAAATATATAATAATAGTATGAAAAATAAACGGTTTTATGATTTTTTTTCGAGAATTTTCGTTTGGCATGTCAAGTTGGCAACTTGGGATCCACCTAAGTAAATTGGGCTGGAAAATAAAAAAAATCTCCTGATTGAATTGACCACGTGCCAATTTTGTCCAAATTAAAATTTTCTGGTTAAATTTGTCTTCAATTCTTAAATTTAAGATAGTTATATCACCGATTTGCTAGTGCAATAAGATATATCCTCAAATCTTTAACACATTTACATCTTAAGCGAGCAATACTTAAAGGGATTCATAATGGTACCTTCACTTGCAGCCTCAAGAATTTCACATAATCCACAATTTCATCAAGCTTGGTTGCTCTATCTGTCTGCATAAATTCTTTTAGTTAGAGCATTAGCAATAATCTTCTCAAATATATTTCATATAACAAAAAAGATATTCCAAAAGACATGGACAAGGCAAAATAGTGGTATTAGACGAAAACACGGAGTATACTATTACTGCAGAGAATATGTCTGCTTGACTGCAAGATGAGTATCCTAGTAGATAGAAAGCTGACCTTGTTGACACTGGGAACTAACTCTTGCAATGCTCTTATTCTTTCGGCTATTTTTTCTTGGCGCAACTGCAATAATCAGATAAGAAAAAGTCCAATGACAAGCTTTAATTTTCAATCATCCAATTGTATTATTGCGTATAATCTAAATACTGAATCATTCAAAACAACATTGAAACTTAATGGAAATCATCATATGACCATCACGCACCATTAGGTTCGGTTTTTTTGCAATTTTATCAAAATATTTAGGAAAAACTTGAGGGAAAAAGTTCAAAAAAAATTGAAAAATATCAGAAAAATGAATAAAAACAAATAGGAAAAAAATTTAGAAAAACGAAAAACAAACCTTAAAAGTCAGAAAAGTCAAAATAAATAAGGAAAAATAAAAAAATCACCAAAAAAAAACAAAAAGAATCCAGAAAATTCATAAAAATCAGGACAAACTGGCAAAAATTCAGAAAAATAACAAACTTTGGAAAGCAAATTAAAAACTGAGAAAAGAAATAGAAAATCCAGAAAATGTAAAAAAAGAGAAACAGTGACAAAAAATAAACAAAATATCTGAAAATAAAACATGATAAGAAAATGAATCAGAAAAAATCTAAAAATTTCTGAAAAAATTTAAAAGAGATTTGAATCAAAAATCAGAAGAAATTAGAAAAGAATTCAAAGGAAAAAAAATAATGAACCCAAAAAACTCATAAAATTAAAAACAAATTGAATAAAATTCAGAAAAATCAAAACAAATCAGAAACAATTAAAAAAGCATAAAAATGTTAGGAAGAAACCAGAAAAAAGAGAAAAACATTTTAGTTCGTCTGTGAATGCGAATGTAAATGGTACCATCTGAAAAACCACAATATGGAAGTTGCATCAAGCAAAAACTATTCCAACTCTTCAACCCCAATAGTACTTATCAGTAAAAAAAAACGCCGAGCCATGAAATTAACAGACATACGCCCAGACGGATTTACCTCTCTGTTTTCTCTTCAAATAACAGCTTCAGCCCTTCAGCTCAGCAAATCTGCTCCTCTCATTCTTTGTTCAGACTCAAGAGCTCCTCCTCAGCACCATAGCCATAGTCCTCGATGATCGTACTCACTTTCACCTCAGTCAACGCCTTCATCTCCTTTCCCCTTCTTGTTCCTGAAAAATGCAAAAATCTGAGAAGCAAAAAGATTCAAAAGGAATAAAAAATTAAATAAATACCTTATGGGGTTTGCAGGGTAATTCCCACCACTGTTCACCTCTGCCATCAATTAAACCTCCACCTTGGAGGGACATTGCGTTAACTCTGTAAAAACGAAAAGAAAATGCAAAGCAAAACCAAACCTAAAGCAATAATTTTGTTGAATTTTGGAGGTGGGTTTTGATGAAGTTTTTGCTGCCGAATAAATAACACCATGAATGCGAAACGCACCTGAATTGCAAGAGGAATTTTACCGGAAGTCTTGACAAGATTTCTTCGATGATTTCTTCGGGGAGAGTGGGAATTTGTTCGGTTTTTAGGGTTTTGATCTCCATTTCTGGCGTTGTGGTTAAGAAAAATTGGATCTTTGGGAGTTTTGGGGTTGAGATCTTGACAAACTTAAAAAGTATTTTGTTTCATTCGACTTATTTCTTTACAATTAATTGATAAACCCCATCATCATTCAAGCAATAATTATAATGAATGGTGCTTTGCTGAGAGCATTTGGACAGAGGAGAGAGAATTAACCAAGAAAACAGACGGAGAGAGAAGTAATTATATTGATTGGAGTCTGCATCTGCATAAGAGGGGGACCCACGGTATTAGTGTTGTTGGATTTCGATTGGTTGTTAGGGAGGTGGGATTGAAACGATGTCGTTTCGGTTTGAATAGCTGAGGAAAATATTAAAAAAAATGATTGAATTACGACGACCAAACGTTCCTGTTCACAAGGTAATACGTGCTTATAGATATAAGGTAATATATATATATATAATCATATAATTAGTTTGATGTTTTTTTATTTTTTAATTTCAGTTCGACAAAAAGAGAGAACATATTCCATCAGCAGTTGATTGGGTTCTAACTTCTAAGTCAACCTGCTATGGTCACAGCTACATTAACCATATGCAGGCTCACAGATGATATCGATGGGCACGAGGTCATTAATTAATATACATCCTACGGCATTAATTTTGATCATATATATATATATATATATATATAATCATATAATTAGTTTGATGTTTTTTTATTTTTTAATTTCAGTTCGACAAAAAGAGAGAACATATTCCATCAGCAGTTGAATGCTACACGAAAGAGCATAACGTTTCAAAAGAAGAGGCAATAGATGAATTCAACAATAAAATTGAGGAAGCATGGAAGGACTTAAACGAGGGGTTCCTCAAACCAACTAAATTTCCAGCCCCCCTACTTTATCGTATTCTCAACCATGCTCGAATAACTGAAGTTATTTACAGCAAGGGAGATTGGTACACAAATGTAGGTCCTGAAATGAAAGGTTTTATCAGCCAACTCCTGGTTGACCCTGTTCCAGAATAAAGTGTTGTGTTGTATCCTTAATCAATTACATCGTTGTAGTAATAATGTTTATGTGTGTTTGTTTGATAACTAAGAATAATGTGTGTGTTTAATGTATGGATAGAGAGAAACAATGATTGAAATCTCTTATTCAGTTTTTATGGTCAATAAGTAAAGTAGGATATTAATTGATACAGTACGGGTGTATCTGAATTGTCACTGCCATAGGCCATAGTCAAGTATTCGGTGGCTTCAAGTTGAAGTCTTCGAATGAGAACTTAAATTATTTTACAAGTTAACTGGTATTGATGTTTGTCTGAGCTCGAAGATCTCCAGGTATCATGCCACCAAACATGACCTTGTTGTATGCAGATCTTGAAATTGAATTACTCTGTTAAACAATTTTTGGACTTGAAAGCATTGTTATATCAGTAGGCGTGCACGCGGTCCGGTTTTTGTGGTATTTTTATAAAATTTATACCATACCAATAGTTGCGATTTTGGGACAATTAATACCAAAATAGGACTTCTTAAAACCGGTACCATTGTATTCGGTATTGGTAATAATTGCGATATCGGTAAGGTGCGGTACGGTTCTACAGTATTTTTACTATAGATCACATAATAAAATTAAAAAGTATTACAAAACTAAATTATCACAACAATTAATCAATCACGAATTCACGATAATAATTAACACAATTACATAATCTGAAACTTTATAAAATATCAAAAAAAAATTAGCAAAAAATTAATATTGTTGCAAGAAGTAGAATGAAAGAAAATATACCTGACTTTGTATGGTTTTGTTTTCAAAACCTAAATCCCAATTCTCAATTATTTTGAAACCCAAAACATGTTTGACCCAACTTATTGTCCCCTAGTCTTGATTCTTAATTCTCAATATTTTGAGAACCTAAGTCCAAAACATGGGAAACAAATCAAAAATCCATATGCACAAATTTAAAATCGGCTTCCTTTTTCCATGAAATTTGGGAAATTTATTTCTCAAATCAAAGCTACAAATCTCTTCTCAATTCATGTTTCCAATGTATTCCTACTCCCATCCCATCAATTCAATTCTCCAACCACTCATATTTTCTTATCTATATATCTGCTTAATTTGGATGACTGTATATATTCATACAACTTTTATACATACATATACCTATATATATATATATATATAACTAACTATATCACTAACTACAAATCAAATTTGATATATGTCAAATCAATCTTATAATTTTTTATTATATTTATATCTAAAAAACTATTCATCCAAATATATTTTTATTCTCATCACGTTTTTTCGTAAAAAAATCACCTAAAATTACATTCATCCAAACATATTTTCATTTTCAACTTGTAAAATAACAACTCAAAATAATTCATCCAAACATATTTTCATTTTTAACACAAAAACCAATGAAAGTTTGGAAATTCAATTTTCTACAATTTTCAATTGGAAATTGAGAATTGAAAATGAAAACAATACCATACAAGCCCGAGTTTCGATTATTTTGAAAGAAAATGAAAAACACATACCATAATAATAAGTTCAAATTTTATGCAGAAGAACTTGACAAACTTTTGAAGTGAGTTCTCTAGGTTCTATGACAATGTCTTCTGTCTCAAAGATCAAACATTGATATAGTCAAACTCAAATTCTTAATATTGATATTCTAATTCTAGAGCTTAGGCTTTGAAATAACTCTAGAAAATAATATTAGTTTCTCTTTTAACTAACTACCAATTTTAATAGGCTAATTTTTATATTTCTAAAAATATTACACATCAACACAAAAGTTTTGGTAATATACTGATTTCTAGTATATTGTATCTCTAAGTTCTAAAAATTCTTTCAATAGAATCACTTATATATAACACAAATAAAATAAATAATCATATATAGTAAATATACAGTACGGGACGATTTTTTACCTGTACAAATTTTTTTAAACCAAAATCATATCAAAATAGTTGGTACGGTATAAGCTAATACCAAAACCTATAATTTTTAGAGAAAAAAAACCAATATTTCAGTACTGTACAGTCGGTATGGTACGATCTCAAAAAATCATGAACACCCCTAGTTGTAGGACCCGAGAGTGGCTTTAGGTTGGAATGCTATAGCTGAATCATAGGGATTTGGCCTAACAAATAGATGATGATAGGAATTTGAGGGGCCACTCTTAGTTTCAAATGTCAATGCAATTAAAATCATTCATGTAATCAGACTTACACTGGCCCATTAAACATGAAACATTATTGAGGTTGGAAGAGTAACAAATTGAAAACATTTTGTTTAATTAATCAGAAAATATAAATTGTCTTATGTAACTCACAAACAATGTCAAAATCTCCTTTTGTGTTATTTAAGCCCTGTTTAGTCCTGCAATTGATCAGCCAAAATTAGCGTTTGGACTACAAATGTGATTTAGCTGGTGTTTAACCCATTTTCATATAATCTTGATTTGTCCTTTTTTGTATTAAAAATCATGTTTTGGCAAAGTTAAAAAAATTCGTCATATTCAATTCTATGATAATTAATCCTTTCGTAATGAATTATATTAACCATTGAGCTCAAACACACTTAATAAACTTGTACTTGATTTGATCGATGAAGATGCAGGGGAATTTACAACATTTACAAAACAATTTTGGTTACTTTCAGCTTATCCATGCCAATTGACAATTCCCAACCACACACGGTTACCAAACAGTCCAAAACCAAAGCATATTATTAACTTTCCCCTGATTTTTTGATAAATTACCCTGATTAGTACTATTATTATTGCAATTCCATCGATCACATAACAAAAATTATACAATAATAACAATTATTATTATTATTTTCTCTCTGTCATTGATTGTTTTCGGTTGGAGATTCGAACAGAGCACCCACTAAGGAAACTCGCTCTTGATGTTTTCTTGATTTCATTCATTCATTAAAGTTTCAACCTTTCTTTTTATCATTCATTTGTTACTTCCACGGGGTCTTCAAACTCTCTCATTTTCCGCTATTTATTCGGTTTTCTCGCTTTTCATTAATCTCCCAAACCCACCCAGAAACACAAATTAAACCCCAGATTTTCCAAGAGTTTTGATTCATTCATTGTCGTGTTGATTTACTTAAATCTGCTCGAGGGTTTTGCTGATTTCTCAACTGTTAGGTATGGTGTACCGATGGTTATGCAAATTTGGGGTTTTAGTTTATGATCTTGTGGATTTTTTCCGTGTTTGTGATGATACTATTGTGAAATAAATTGCTACTATATTCAGTAATGCTCTATGATCTCTGTGTATAGTTTCCATGATTTGTACGTTTTCTTGATTTGGCAGCAAGAGGTAGATGTACGTAATGCAATGTGTTGTACATCGCCCTTTAATTTGTGTACCTTCCAGTTGCAAGCTTGAACTTGTTCTGAGATCAGATGTTCTCCATTAAATACCATTCTGGTACTAGGATTTCCAAATGTAAGAGATTTTTGTCCTCATGATTCTTTTGGTACTCGAGAGGATAAAGAATGTCATATATGCAATCCTATTCATCGATTAGTGTCTTTATTCGTCAACAAACTGCATATGGTGTGTAATGAAGAGCCATGCCCAACCTGAAATAGAAACTCTTTATAGGTTGCCAAATCTAGATGTTGCTTTGTGTTCATCAATGATATCGATAAGCTCTCCATTATTTCACTACTCAATAATGTAATCCAACACAAAAATAGTCTTGCTTTTTCAGTCGTCTTATACTTTTGAGAACATTATTAGCAGACATGTTTACTGCTTCAGCCCTGATATTGTTTTTGAATGATGCCATATTATCCCGTCTGTTAGATGAGAGATGCTACTTACATCCATCAACTTTCTCTATAGGACCTTTACGACCATGATTCTGTAGTCTAACTAAAGAGGACTTGGGTATTGGCCAATGCAATAGTGGTTCTATGAGTGTACTCTCTGAATGCACATGTGAAAACGACCACATAAGCTGACAGTTATATTAAAGTGGATAGTCGACATAAATGTCCACAAGCTCTTTTTATTAAGTATAGTATATATCCAGAGTCGACTATCCACTATCTTTTGCATGATAATTTATGTACTATTATGAACAGAAAAGTGGTAGCTTGAGAATTTAACCTGTTGATGCTATTAAAGTAATTAATATACCACAAGTATGGAGGTTATGTGTGTGCATCTTACAAGCAACATCCTGTCATCTTGCCACATTGTATATCTTACCATAACTTGTGTTCATCATGCTTTTTTTAAGCCAAAGCACGTATGTTTCTCAGTGATTGTGAATTTATTGCCAGAAAGCCTGAGGATAATCATGTTCTAGAAGAAATTAAGCACATGGTCCAGTAGCTCAGTATAATGACAGCTCGAAGAATTTTGGCATTTAAATCTTATCAAAACCAGGCTGAGGTGCTCGTCAAAAACTATGTGCTCGCAGATCATTTTATTCCATATACTTCCGTTCTTGGTGGCATTTTGGCGTGCAAATTGGTATGTTTTTCAACTCCTTTCTGGTTTTGCATCATTGGCTTTGAAAGATCATAATAATGACTCTGTTAAATCATATGTTGGTGCCATAGTGAGGAAGTTTGGGTGTGCTTGCCATTATTCTGTTTTGATAAAATAGGAAAACTCTATGCATTCTATGTACTATTTGTTCTGTGGAAAAGAATTAGAAAGAGATGATTTAGCATGTTTTTGTCACCAATACTAATTTCTACACGTCTGTCTGTCTGTAATTTCATAAAATGTTAATTACTCTTCTCCCTTCAACAGGTGTATGATCTGACTCAAGTCATCAGCACTTTTTACTTCAGTACTTATAATGGACTCACTAAGATTCAAAGGGCTGAGTGGAACAATCGGTGAACACACTTGCTTATATATTATTTATTTATTTGTTGTCATTGACACGGCTCTGACTTTCTTTATTGTAACTTCCCTGCAGCGGTATATCCACTCTCCACGCTATTTTTATTTCAATTGTATCCTTGTACTTTGTGTTCTGGTCCGAATTATTCTCTGATCGCAATTCTGCTGGACTAATTACCCTCCGAAATTCGCCTCTCTCGACATTTGCGCTGGGGGTAAGTGTCGATATATCTTCTTCTTCTATCACCTGCTGAGATCTTTTGTTTATTTAACACAGTTCTAGTACCCAAAAGAAATGGGAATCAGAACTGTAAAATACGACGGCTAAGTGAGCTCCTCAGTGTAATTGAAGAATTTTAATGAGATTTCCCTTTGTTAAGTTTAAATTCATATTAATTTTTTATATAGCCATGAGATTCACTTTTTCTGTTTGGTCTTGTGATTTTCGGCAGGTTTCTGTTGGTTACTTCATTGCAGACCTTGGAATGATTTGTTGGTTGTATCCTACTTTGGGTGGAGTGGAGTATGTAAGTGAACTGCAAGAATGAAAGGAATTAAATCTGGAATATTTCTTCATCATGTCCATATTTCATATTCTGTATAGCTCCTCCACTTGTTATTTAATCTGAGATTATATGAAAAAGGGAAAGAATCCCATGGTTTTGTTCATTCTTGAGTCTTGACTATCAATAGAATGCCGTTATTGGAAGCACATTGTGTAGATTGTAACATTTCTCTTGCTCTTGAATTTTAGATTGTCCATCATTCTCTTTCGGGAATTGCAGTGGCATATTCCATGTTTACTGGGGAGGGGCAGCTTTACACCTTTATGGTCCTCATATCCGAGGTGACGACCCCAGAAATTAACATGAGATGGTAAGTTTGCAGAATGTAGGCAGGAGAGGAAAAAAGGAAAACAGATTACTGAGGTTCATGATATCTAAGAATGCTTTTTTGATAAATTTACCTGCTATTTGAACAGGTATCTTGATACAGCCGGATTGAAGAAATCTAGTGCATATCTGATTAACGGTGTTGTTATATTTTTTGGTTGGTTGGTGCGGAATTCTACTTTACTTTGTATTTTCAGTTTTAGCAGTTCAAAATACGTATTCGTCGTCATTTATGCTTACTACTTTAATATTGGTGAAATGCAGGTGGCAAGAATTCTTTTGTTCGTTTACATGTTTTACCATGTCTATCTCCACCATGCTCAGGTAATCACATCTAAACACGAGCATGTACATCTTCCATAATATAACTATGCTTCTAAGTGCATTAGTTGTGCGCTTTACACCAGAGAATTTTGTGAATCGTTTCAAGGAAAAATAAGGAAATTTCTGGATTTTGTTCTCTCTAATACATGTCACAATAGACCAGATAAACAAAGTACGCCAAATTTGATTGGAATTCAACATTGTTCTCTCATCTCATCTATCAATTTGTATTTCATTCTACTCAAGTAATTAGCAACTTTGTTCCTTGATACATTTGAGTCTCGAATCATGGACTTAAATCACATGCTCTGAATCTTATAGAAGTACTAAAACTACATGCAGGTCATGAAGATGCACACATTCGGTTCTCTCTTGGTGTTTTGTGTACCTTTGGCTCTTGCTGTCATGAATTTAATGTGGTTCGGGAAGATTCTCAAGGGTTTGAAGAAGACTTTGTCAAAAAGGAAGTAATGATTCTTGTAAAGTAATTCACGACGACTTGACATGCCTATAAGTTCCCTGCCTGATTTTAAGATCGATGTCATTTTGTGTGCGGAAAGAGGCTGAGGGAATGAGAAAGCAGAAGGATATATATGTGAAAGCAGATAGATTTTACAGTTTGCTGGAGATTAATATACTGACAATGGTGCCATGCTAGCACTTTTATCGCGTCCAAAGATAATGGCTGTTCTGTATTCTAACCTTTGTCTCTATATATATATTGGAAGTCTTCAGTCAGAAAACGTCTCATATTTCTTTAGCATTTATTTAATTCTGGCGTAAATGCTGCTCAGATATATAGGACCATGGATAACAATAATGAGGCAGATAGGCAAATCTTAAATTCAGTAATTCTTGCTGCTGAGGTGGTCTCTTGAGTGAGTTGGATAGGTAAATCTTAAATCACAACTGATGCTTTCCATGTTTCTTTTTTACGGCAAAGCAGCCGTTTCAGGGTACGAGGAAAAAGCTACCATTAACTAGCAGTAATTAAAACATTGTGTGGTTTTCTCTTTCTTTTTTAACTTTTCTCTTGAAAAGTAGAGCAGAAACTGTAAACACCACAAGGCCCTGGTTTTGTTCGATTAAGGTTTCGTACAATCAAATCTTTTGATTAATAAAACTTTAAATTCAATAATCACATCCAAAGAAGCTCCTCAACCAACGGCAAAATACATATCAGAAGTTTGACTCCTGTACAAATCTAGTAATAGAACAGTTCGCAGAGTTGTCGCTAAAAGTATTTTATGGACACAGCATTACATGATTTTACTTGATACATTTGTCTGTAACGAGAAGAATTCTGCATAATCAACTTTAAGAGCAACAAGAAGCACTGGCTGCTCTCTCTGCTGGTCGATCCACAAGGACCATACCCGACGGGTTTGGAGCAGGCTGCAGACGGGGCAATCTCTTCGCTGTAGAGGCACATCAACAGTTACTAAAAAGTTATACATGATAGAACAAAGATGCAACTTTCTGTTATATTCAGAGCATGTTTAGACTACTGGTGTTTTATGACAAGGTAAAAGAAAAGAAAAATACTCTCAAGATTTGATTAATCAAGAAAACTAAATGCAAACTTACTCTGCATGGCCTTTCCCCTAAAGAACCATCAATTTATTTCGAGCTTTATTGCAGAAGAAAAAGGAAATATCAGGTATCTAAGCTGATGGGGAAATCATCATAATCTCATTGTCATTAATGCATGTGGTTTAAAATCTTTTGTTGTAATGGCTGGTTTTAATTTGTTTCAGCCACATAAAATACATGTCCACCTGATACTCTTACCTATCTCATAAAATAAGTCATTGACATTTGTTGCTGCCTTTGCAGAAGTTTCCATGAAGAAAAGACCATTCTCTTGTGCATAAGTTTGTGCTTCCTGCAATAAAGTTCACATTTATATAACAAACAATAATGTAATTGATGCTTAAAGGCAACACAAATATGATGCTAGATAGAACATGTTTCTATAGTCTTGATCTGCAATGATATGCATGACCGTATGTTATGCTAATATTAGTGAATGTCACTGGCAGTCATAGTATTTAATAAAAAGGAACAAATGTGGAGAGGAGAAAAAATAGATGATTAGAAAACAAAATTAAAGGCATCAGATTGAAACTTATAATGCAAGGGATCTGACGGAACATGTCCTACGCCACCTCTCATCAAGAGAAGATGCAGTTTATTGCAACTCCTGTCAGCCTAAGGCTTGGTCCAGGAATTATTAAGTAAATAAATAATTCAACATAGAATAAGTTTCTCTGTTCCACAAAAAATCCACCTTCCTTCTCCCTAACTAAAAGTTGATGCATTTAAGTACACCTCTAGATATTTGCCTTTCTTACAGTCAAAACTCGTGTGCACTAAAAGTACTCATGCCACTGCAGTAACTTCTATTAATCATCTAGTATACCACTACTCCATGAAAGAGGACGCTTGGTGATTACACTAAGAAAAAACACTACAAAAATTTACTATGCATCGGCGTAACAACAGACTTATATGAAAGAAATTGCATAGAGTTCAAGAGCATGATTGACATAAAAGGCACAAAAAGAAAAGGGATAGAAAAATGCTTGCCTCTGCTGCCACCTTTCTTCCATCCAACAAATCCGATTTATTCCCAGCAAGAGCCATTACCATATTAGGGTTACCTTTTGCCAAAACAAAACACAAGGGCTTAAAAAGAATTATAAGTAAAAACAGAAAAAGTTCACTTTGAATAGATAACCAAATGGTGAGAATTTCAGTCCCCTCTCTCTCTCTCTCTCTCTCCAATATTGAACTCTTTTTCCTTTTGGAGGTTAGAGTAATAACGTTCATCTATCTAATATAGCATCTCCTTTCCAAAAGTACCCTTGTCCAAAATAAAGGGTGTCAACTCAAGGTTCTTGCCCGTGCCTGATAAGTTTTAAATGAAAAACTGCTGCATGAATCGCCTCAAACTCTCATCATAAACTATTGAGCAACTTGAAATAGAAATATTCAGTCTTGAACGTGAATAGCAAAAAAATAGAACAAGCATAACTTCATCAGCACTTGCAAGCAAAAACCATCCCCCACCCCCCTCAACCCGACATACCCCCAATTTGTGGGGAAAAGTTAGAAAGAAAATGGCAAAACAAATACCAGCCAACTTCACTGACTAGTGAATATCGAACTTACCTTGTGCTTGAAGCTCTTGAACCCATTTTTTGGCCCGATCAAATGAAGCCTACAGAGTAAAGCAACTACAATAAATATAAGAAGAACTTGGCATGCACAATAAAGTATCATCTTAAGCACCATTCAATTGGTTCATGAGAAAACTATCTTTCTCAGGAGTGTCAAAGATGAGATCTTATAACATCCATCTAACAACTGTTTATGCCCCTGTCTCCACATATTGATAAGATGTGCCGTACTACATTATCTTTATGCTTTATCGAGACAAGAACAAATTAACATGCACCATAAAATTCAGAATATGTTACTGCAAGATCAGCCCAAACAGAAGAGTTTTGTTTTTCTACTTGCGCATATCAAAGCATATTGTTCCCCACAATGTTAATCTGTCTTATATCTTCTACGTAATGTTAAGCAGTCAGCACATACTTGATTTGTGATATCGTAGACAATTATGGCCGCAGCAGCTCCTCTATAATACATTGGCGCTAAGCTGTGGTACCTCTCCTGACCTGCCGTATCCCATATTTCAAATTTTACAGTTGCATCATTCACAGCAACAGTTTGGGAAAAGAAGGCAGCCCCTATAGTCGACTCCTACAACATCAGACATGTTCAGTGACTAAACAGGGTCCAGTAGAGAAATCTGATGTTACACACTTATTTTGTACAGAGTGACTAACCTGAAATTCAATAAATTGCCCTTTGACAAACCGCAGTACTAAACTAGATTTTCCAGCTCCAACATCTCCAAGAAGCACCTATAAGCAAAGAAAATATTGGTCATGGGTTGAGAAGGATCTAATCTCCCGTTGTTCCTCAGTAGCTCAGTGGTAGAGTGGTCGGCTGTTAACCGATTGGTCAGAGTGACGGTGAGGCATAAACAAAAATTATGCCGTTCCATGAACATGACTTCCAAAAATCAGCTCTAATAGTTTTCTTTCACAGTTTATTCTAAAAGAGAAAATTATCCAATCCAAGATTTTGTCATCCCTGCTTAAACACAAATTATAGTGGCATTTGATTCGACCATAGAAACTCTTCTCTTATTTCCCTTTCTATGTTCATTCTATTTTGAAGTTATAACCATATCCAGTGATTAGTGTATAGAAAAGTATTACACACCAGCTGTCATGTCAAAATTTTATAATTAGGTGAATAATTTTAGAAAGGCAACAGCTATGCTGACATCAAATAATCGACGCACAAAGGCTAGAAATCGCAAAATCGAGAATCATCCACGATTAATCTAATGATCAAGAACTAATACCAAAGCCCAGACAATCCAAAATTGACAAAATTCCCTCTATCCTACCGAAATTCATCGAGATACACATACAATCTTACTTATCGGCACCAAAAAAAACTGTAATTCAAAAGAAAACAATCAGATTCATGGCTGTATGATCCAGATGGAGAATTGCACTTAGAAATGGATAAAAGTAAACAGATGTAAACCAAAAAAATAATAATCAGAAAATACGAACCAGCTTGGCGTTGATGTTCTTGTTTCCGCTAGACGCCATGGATCAAAATAGGGTACAAATCAATGAATAAATTTTGTGTCGGCGTTGCAAAATAATGAAAGCTCCTCTTTTGTTGAATTGATAACAATAGGATTTGTTTAGAAAAGAAAAGTATATTTGTTGAGGGTTTGCAAATTGGGGTATGAGTTGACGAAAAGAAAGAGGAAGGTATGACGTCAGGCAAACGTAAAAAGGTTATTAAATTAAACTAAACTCCCAACTCCCCACCGTAATGAATAAGACTCCCTCGCTTCATTATTCTCCAATTTCTATTATTTTCTTTCTTTTTCCGATTTTTCAAAATTATCATAGAAATTTCGGCAAAAGAAAAAAATATCAGAAAAAACTTTATAGTATCTAAATTATTTGTAATCCACAAAGAAACAATAGATTGAAATAATAATTTATTTTATCAAAAAAAAGATTGAAATAATAATATTGAAGTAGTCTTACCAAAAAAATAATTGGCCGGAAAATGGATGGTCAAACGACCATAGTCCATAGAACCTATTTATGTCTAATATGAGCTCTACCTATAATAACCATCAATCAAATGTATGGCATAGGCACAATAAAATTGACCAAGTTTTCGTATAACTGTACTTATTCACCTTAGGAATAAGGAATTTATTTTTTTATTTTTCAATTCTAGATGAAAGGGATACTTGACCTGACAAACTCGAATCCATAATTTTAGTCATGATTCATACAAACTTTATCAAACTCTAAATAAAAAGAGCAATATCACAATTTATGACAGCCTAAAATTGAACACATAACCTTCCACGTAAAAGTAGAAAATGATACGGGATAGCAATGAGCTAAGAAGTGTTGGCTGAAATTTATTATTTTATTATCTAAAAGACCAAAAAGGTTTTGGAATTCCCTCCCCACTAAAAGAGCCCAAGACCAAGACCAATTCAATTGATCCTATGTCATGTTACTAACTAGGAGAACGGTCGGAGGGGGCTCGGCAGGCGCTTATTGGGCCAGCACTGGATTAAAAGAGAGCCATTTGAGATGGGCCAGGATTGGGCTTTATTAGCCGATCAATTTGATCCAATTGAGAACATAAACCAATTGAGATAATTCTTGAATAACTTCGGTGTTCAAACACTAAACCGTCAAAATGAATCCACATCATCATTTGATGGTAGTGGATAATGACATGGCTCCATCCTGACCCTTTTTGTATTTGAATACCAGGTCCATTTAAGAATTTTCTAACCAATCGATAAATGACTAGTGACATGTTCACCTTCGTATAATTAAGCAAGTGGCATGAACATAAACCAATTTGTTGCAACTCTATTATTATGAGATAAAAGTATTTGTACCAACTTTAGAAGTGAGCTTTATTGCAAAGTTGGTTATCGTATTTCGTTAGTTGTTGATACAAATTTAAGCGCGATGTTACATTCTTAGGATTTACGAATTTTGAGATTTGAGATAATTATAATTATAGATGAAATACAATTCATATAAAATACTTAAATTATTGTGATTACTTTGAAATTTGAAGTTTCCAAAAATCACGGGTAATACTATGAACTATGAAGAGTGGGAGTGTGTGGAATGGGGGTAAAAAGGCATGAAAAAGCTGAAATAGGCATAGCGTCCTTTTGTCAGAAAAAGAAGTGATAATTAGGGAGAAATGCAATGTAATGCAAGCATTGTATAAGTGGTGGTGGTGTTGATGGGAAAGGGAAATGCCAACCTTTTTGGTGTGTACGCGCACAGCCACAGCCACAGCCCTCCCTTCTTCATCTCTCTCTCTCTCTCTCTCTCGCTGACACCAATAATAACGCATAAATGGCCATTCTGATTCTGCTGCTGCGCTCACAGATATATCAGTCTTGACTCATCCCTCCTTTTCTTTGACCAGTCCACACCTTTATTCTTTAGATTCCTTTTCACTATAATACAATACAATACAAATAAACGAAGCCTCTTGGTCCAGTGGTATAAGGCTACGACTGTGATAACTTGGGGTCGACTTGTTGTGCTCCCAGGATCGATTCTCAGCGTTGTCAAAATAATGTTTGGCCAGCGGCAGCCACGCACCGCAAACGAAGATTAGTCGAGGTGCGCGAAAGCTGACCCAAACACCTCATGGGGAAACCAAAAAATAAAAAAAAAAGAACAATACAGTACAATACAATACACACCAACAACATACCTTCTTCCTACTCACTCTATGCAATACTAGTTTCAACATTTTTATGTCTTACACTTGTATACATTCCACCTCACGCAGTAAGAAAATGAACCAAACAATTCTATATGTGATTTCAAATTTGAGATCGATTATTAAAAATTTATTTGAGCTTGATTCGTTTAATACCAAGTTTGATCACATTTTTTGTTTGACAAGAATTCAATTGAATCTAGGTTTGTTGAAAAATCGTAGAATACGTATAAAAAGTCCAGTTATTCGAGCGAGAGGTTATGGGATTATGGATTTCAATACAATCACATCCGTTCATTTGCGGATCAAGTGCGAAGGTATATTCCCAGCCACGAGAACGTAATGGTTCCAGATCTTCTAAAAATTACACATCAAATTACCTTATTGATCTAAGGGGCCTCCCCTGAGTTATAGACATTTGACATCCATACGTCTCACCTTTAAAATATTGACATGAACCTCCCCTTCTTCATTTTTTTCATTTTATATATTAGTTAAAGACTAAAATGCCCTCCACTTTTGAATTAAAAAAGGGTAAGTTTTACTTAATAATGTCTTGGAGAATGAAAAATTATCAAAATATAATAATAATAATAATAATAATAATAATAATAATAATAAATGAGGCATCCACAATTAAAATTTTCTAAAAATATAACTCTACACTCCTAAAATATAATATCATCTAGGTTAATCATGAATTTTTTTGGTGATTTAAAAATTCCACTACTTAAGTATATTAATATAATTCAAATATCTTCTATAAACAATAATAATTCTAATCTTCTTAATTTTTTTTAAAAAAACTGTAAATAAGTACAAAAATAAGAACCTAATAAATCCTTTTTTTTCTCAAAATTGTATTTGTTCAAATATACTTTTTTCTTAATAAAATTCAACAACTTTTTCCTGAAAGGAGTTGATTTAGAAGTAGCATATTCTATTGCAACAAATAATAATACGAAGGAAAGTAAACACCGTCTTAAATACCACAATGCTTTTATTCTTAATTAAATAGATATAGTGATAAGTGTAGAAAAGTAAATAAAACAAAACAATAACTGATGACTGTTCATAAAAAAATATCATAACTTAATAAAAGTTTAAAACTAAAGGAAACTCACAACATAATATTTTTTTCATTCTTTTGAAGTTGGCTTTTTAATTGAAAAATATGAAAACCCCAATTTTCACCAAAAGTTCTTGATCCTTCATGTCAAATTATAATATGAAAAAATAAAAAGAAGTACTGATTTTTTCGATTGAAGATTGCCACAAAAATAAGAAAATGGTGTAACAAATTAAATTAGCATAATCAAAATAATAACATATCTTTTCATGAAATTTACCGTTAGTTAAATTAGAAGAGAGTTAAAATTAATATTTCGAAGTAATATTTTTTGGATCATAAAAGGATTCACAATCAATTTGTTTTCTCAAATAATTTAAAGTTTAGAGAATTTAGAGCTAAATTTGTAGAATTCTTTGATTTAAGATGCTTTACTATTATGTCATTTATTGGTAATCTTTTATTCTCCAACCAAGTAATTAATTCATACTTTTTTTAGGCCAAATGTGAAGGGTTTTTTAGCCTTTTTTTAGTGAATTTAGTGAAAAAGTTGAAAAGGGAAAAATTTGTGTCAATATATCAAACATGAGGGGGTGTGGATGCCAAATATCTATAATTCGAAAGAGATTGTTGCAATTTTCCCATTGATCTAATGACTTGAATGTTCCTTGACGGACAAAGTATACGTAAGCTAATAGGAAAGATAGTTCAAATTACTTAAAAGAATAAATAACATAAGCATGTAAACAAAGCATTACATATTGATACTGCATTTATTATTGTAACTCTTAAAACAGTACATATGCTGTGTAGTTACTTAAAATACTATACACATGAACATGATGTTGCAATGACATGCCAATTGTATTACACTTTTGTGGTGTATTGTGTGTTGAGTAGATATCCAAAGCCTCACATACATGACTTTTGGATGCCTTGCCAACTGTTAAAAGTTAAAACTAAATATCACAGCCCAACATTTACATTTTTTATTTTATTTATATATATATAATGGGATAATTGCATCAACCTTCTATGAATTATGGACAATTGGCATCCACACCACTCACTTTTGGAATATTGGCACATACTTTCCTTCTTTCAACTTTTCAATTAGATTTATTAATTAAAGACTAAAATGTTCTTTAGAGCTAAAAATGTTGAATTAGACTTAATAATTTGTTGATTTTTTTTTTTACAAAGTATCATTAAATGATATTGTAATAAAATACAAAACATAATCATCTAAAATTAAAAAAAATAGCGATATATTTTTAAAACTCTTAAACTATAGATTATTAATAAAAAAAACCTCGGCTACTTTTATTCTTAAGTTGAAATTTAAATAACGTACAATGAAAAATTAACTTATGACTGTTGTATAAATAAACTACAAATTAATGAAAAATTACAACTCAACAAGTAGCAAACTGATATATAAATATATATTAATGAATTTCACTTATTGAATGAAAAGTAAAACCCAAATATCACCATAAATCCCCAATTTCGAATATGAAATTATACTAAGTATAATATAAAAGCACTTGACAAATTGATTCAATATTGTGATAGAAATAAAAAATAATGTAACAAATAAGAATAGCATAATTAAAAAAAAAAATTCCAAGACAAACTATTCACGAAATTAGGAAAGATTCTTTTTAAATATATAATTTAAGGTTAGGGTTTTCAGAGATATTTTTTTAAAAAAATTCATTTTAAATTTTGTTTTATAAAGTAATTTGATAATATTTTGACAATTTTTCATTCAATTAAATCTTTTTAACTAAAATAAGGAGGGTATAATAGTCTTTAACTTCTAACATTTAGGGAAAAGTTGAAAGAGGTGAGGTCTTTGCCAATATATCAAACATGATGGGGTATGAATGTCAAATACCTATAATTCAGGGGACGTCAATGCAGTTTTCCCTATATATTGTGCATAGGATGTACGAACTAAGCTGGAAAAATCTATGTTAGACACAATCCAATGGTCCTAGTATCTATATTGTTCACACAGTAAGGTATATTGTGTGTGGTTCACACAAACACTTGTATAAAAAAAAATAGACACATAATTCACACTTAAATCATTAAATTCGGTCAGGCATGCATAGAGCCCATGGCTACACCAAATTCTTCCTCTTTGCAATATACAGTACAAAAAACAAATTATCAAGAGGTATGAGCCTATTTATAACAAAAAAGATAGTGCTATATTGATCAAGTAAAATGAACAAAATATGCTTCTTTATAAATGAGTGTGCATATAATTGAATCGTACTTGCTTCAAGTATATACTTTTCCTTTATCAAACTTCATTATTCAACGTATAAATGTCGTATTATTTTATAAGACAAGAAATTCATTAAACTCATGGTTGGTGAAAGGTCTCATTGATTTAGGCCATTGCTCTCAAAGGTTACCAGAAGACGATCAGAATCTGATGATGCACATATACTGAATTACAGGCAGATTAAACTCTCTAGTAAACCTAATCAGTGGACCGTGAACTAATCCACAATGATCAGAATAAAGAAACCAGATCGATGACCACCAATACATAATAACTATGATCATCGAATCAGGTCTGTACAAACAATTGGATATATAATTAAATCTCTCTCTATGCTATATATATATATAAATCGATCATCACGTTTGATTATAATAAACGTAATTAAGTAATCAATACTAGTGATTAATAAATAATCCAGAGATTTTAAGAATGAGAGTGGATAGTAGTCCTACTTTGAAGAAGACGATTGGTTCTTGTGTGCAGCCAAGGCAAGGATCGAGCTTGCGAGTTTGTTGATTGCGTCGACGAGGCCATTAACGCCTTGTCTATTGATCTCAGCCTTTGATTCCTCAATTTGCAGTCTTCTCTCATGCAAATGCAACAATTCTCTGTGCCTTCTCTCTTCTTTCTCCTCACATGACTGAATCGCTTCCGCAATTATTGTAGCGCTCTTTGAGATTGCAGACCCAACTTCTTGTGATGTACCTGCAGCGCCCGTAGCTCCGCCGCTGGTTCCTTCCCCGCCACCGTCACCGCCGCCTCTTCTCTTTCTTCTCTTCGCCGGTGAGCCTGAGTACTCACTAGTATCGGAACCTGACTATCACAAATTTCCTCAACGTTAGTATTTGCCAAACATTAACAATCATCGATATTTAGGCAAATGAAAACTTATTAAGTGAATCGCTAATCTAAATTCTAAACCGAAAACAATGAGAAAGGTTTTCGTAGGCAATTAATCCATCATGTGAATGTCTTAAGAGATAACCATCCTGGCGAAAATTCTGGCACGCTATTGCTTGGCCGATTCTAAGTGTATTTCAGAAAGTGAGTGAAATATACTTACTGTTCACGCACTTTGTGAAATACATTCGGATCGGCCGAACCGAGGCGGAAAAAGTACATATTGTTGTTTCTATAGAGAGAGTACCTACAGTGGGCAACGGCTGAGCAGAGGGAAGTATAGGCGGCTCCGCTGGTGTTTGTGCCGCCGGAGGAAGCGGTAGCAGCATTCCCGGAGCCTGAATTATGGGAAATTGTTGTCTCGGAGGGGGCATTGAATGCTGATGACCTAAAACATGGATACTAGATTTTTCCACATTGGGATTGGAACTTCCAGCGGCGCCACCACTCGCCGTCACCACCACCACCCTTTGACCTTTCCTCTCCACCACATCCACCAAAGCTTCATATATCTGAGGCAACATATTAGAAGGCAAATTCTTATCTTTCCTCTCATTTTTTTCAATTCTCCAATAAGACTTATTTTCTTCTCCTCCACCTATCTCCGCCACTCTCCTCTCATACTCCCTAACTTTCTTGAAATCTCTCATAAGATTATCCCACTTGTCATTACACTGATTTTGGCTTCTCAAACACCCATTTTTCCAGCAATAATCCTCCACCCATTTCCACCTCAGCTCCGCGGGTTTCCCCCTATCGCTGCCCTCCCCCAGCCTCTTCATCCTCCTTTCATCATCCATCTTCTTTGCCTCAATCAGAACCATTGTTTCTTGAAGGGTCCAGTTCCCCTTCCTGTAGTCCCTCAGCACAATATTATTTCCACCTTCATTAGCTATAGTTAGATCCATGCAAGAAATTGCACACCAGTCGAATTATACAGACAGTGTGTGTATTTTTGTGTGTGTGGGTGGCGGGGTAGCAAAAGTGTAGTGATTACTGAAAAGTAATCCACTCGTGAAAAAAAATGGATCTTTTTTTTTTTTATCTCAGCTTTTGATTTTCTTTTTATCAAGTTTGAATCTTTTCATCAAACATATATGTGGGTGTTCAAAGAAAGGTAAAAATAAAGGTCAATCTCTCGATGCTTGCTCGCTCAGGCAAAAGAGAGATTATACAAATAACACAAGTTTATGAAGAAGGATATCGATAATATATAGTTTGTTTTTTTTAAGGAAATTGGGTTTGGGTGTAATTTATGCAGTAGTATATATGCAAATTCAGGTAATGAGAGGAAATTAAAAGCAACTGGGATGAACGTTGCAGTAATCAGCAGCTCTTTTTTTCTTTTTCTCCTCCTTTTCACTTTCTCTAAGACAGATGTGTTCACTCCGACGATGGGCTATAAGTGTAGTGCACAACTAGGTAGCTAGCTCTCTCTTAAAATCATCACAAATCTTGAAAGCTTAAAGACCAAATCTAAAACTACTAATTCAAGCCACTACCCCTCCCCCACAAAGTCATGGGAAACTTAGAGAGAGAGAGAGAGAGGTAAAGCATAGATAACATTATAAGAAAAGGCCAAAGAAATCCATTCAACCTGACACATATATCCCACAACCCCAGAAAATTTTGTGTGTGAGAGAGAGAGGGAGAGGGGATTGGGCGCGGTGGGGTGGGGTGGGGGGTAGAGGATTTCACCGTTCCCTGCATGGGAGAGACGATAATGACTGAATTTTACTACTTACACACCGCAGACTGGCTGCCAATCAGCATATATGTAAGTATTTTATTCATTCTTCTTTTTTTGGTTACACAAATTTGTTTGTTATATATATATATATATATATATATATATATATCTTGATATCCTATCGATCAATTGAAACAGAAAAATAGTCTCATGATTGCCTGAACATACAGAAGATTTATTAGGGTAAAAATATGATAAAAGAGAGTCCGAAAAGATGGATATGCTATGATGCATGAATACTCCTAAAATTCACGAAATGCAGTGTCGGACATTTGGGGGACACAGATACGCCTTGGACACGGCTCGGATACGTGTCCAACACGACACATGGCGTGTCTGTCAATTAAATTTGGAAAAAATAAAGGGACACGGTGTCGGACACGGCTGCACCCGTGTCCGACACATTTAGGACACGGCGGTGTCTTTTTTACCATTTTTGAATCTTTGAGGGGCTGAAATTATAAATTCTTCCTAATTAAAAGTTAAAACAAAAGGGGCGGATGAAAGGGGCAGAAAGAAAGGCAGCAGGCAGCAACATCCTAGCAGAAGACAAAAACCCTTGTTTCTTCATCCTACTTCTTCACACTTTGGATTGATTTTTTGCTCGATTACATCAATTTTTTTGCTGCAAGTGCACTGTATAAGGTAAATTTAAACATTTTAAGAGCTTATTGTAAACATTTTGTGTGAAAGTCATAAATATATATTCTACTTCCAATTTGATAAAATGCCTTGGAAACATTTAGTTATTATTTTGTTTCACTTTGGTGCATTATTAATATTTAAATGTTTATGTATGTATTATATAATAATATATGCATTATAATATATATTATTAATTATTATATATAGCCGTATCCTTGTCGTGTCGTATTCTAAAATTTTTAAAAATCCGTGTCCCGTGTCCGTATCCGTGCGACCCAGTGGATATGTAAAGATGAAGCACGTGAGGCTGTAGAAATAATATCATGCAGCTTCTTCAAGTCCAAGAAAAATTCACCTCAGCAGCAACGTATAATAGAATAGAATAGGTGATTGATTCCCTCTCTGTGTTATTTATTAACACATTTTTCAAACAACAGAAGATTCGGTAGACAGTGATAGTGCACTAATCATTTGCTCCTCCTCCTAATCCCATAATGTCAATGCTACGCTACACCACTAATTCATGCTAACATCAACTTTAATATCACTTTTCTTTATCAAATTAAATTAATAAATTGTCTACATATCACGGAACAATAAATTAATACATCGAGTTTAAAAATCAATTACCTAACAAATGAAATATTTTGATCATTTGTAGTGTTCTCTCTTTTTAACATACAAGCTAAATGTAATCCAAATATATATATATATATATATAAGTCTTTTTAATAATTTTGAATGATGAGGTAGTAGGTGGTATTGTTTTATTTTTGTATTTCTTGGGTGGGGGTGAAAGGAAAATGACTGTTAGGTCCATTGGGGGAATACAGATGTCGCCTTCATCTGTTGAAGTCAGGAGCATTAAAAGCGTGACGCCACGTCATGGAACCTTTTCCGCTTTTTATCCTGCCAGCTAGGATAACAGACCGGGGGCCAGATTTTCTTTGACTGACTCTGGGCCTTTGACCGATGAAGGACGATCCAATAGGCCCACTCACACCTTGACACGTCACAGTCGTTCTTAGTTCTTGGACTCTAGCCTGTCCCTTCCATAAGTACTAAACACTGAGGCTAATTTTGTAACTTCACTCTATTATTATCCCAAGCAATCATTTATAATATCTGAGAGTAAAATCCATTATAGATTTTTAGTTTGAATTGTGTCTCATATAATATACATATACTTTTGATATAAAATCAACTATCATGTCTTCAAAAAAAAAAAATTAAAAAAATCAGATCTGAGATGCAACCTAAGCAAAACAATCTGTTTTGTTTATTTTATAAATCCACTTCAAGCTAAAAATTTAGTTTACGTTTTCTATTTAAGATCTAAAACACAAGGCAAATGGGTCCTTCAAGATGCTTGGAGTTGTTTAGATTCGATTCAATTTGAGTCATGCAGGCTTGATCCAACTCGATTTTGTTAACAACGAGCTTAGTATTGATCATCATGAGAACAAAATTGTAATTTCAAATATTCATACGTAGTATTTAAATTTTTGATTCTATTTATTAAATTTCATTCATGCTATTACTGTATTACATTTTTGTCGACTTCTCCGAACCTAGTGCCCAAGTAGGTTAATGTGACAGGTTGTCACAAAGTCTGGGCCCAATAAGAGACACGGACCGGAATCCATAAAGGCACTCAGCAGCCAACTCCGGAGTGAAAATGCGAACTTTGCCCCGTTAGCATGTGCCAGCCCGTCAGAAAGTATACTAAATCCAAAACAAAGCCCAATATTCAATTGGAATAATCGGGCAAAAAGCCCAAAGTGTGTGTATATATATATATATATATATTTTTTTGGTACAACGACGAGTCTCAAAAGACTAACTCACATCCTCTCTCAAAATAGAAATAAGACTTGAAGGAGCATGCTCCCAGATCTTCTCCGCCACATCCAGTTCATGTCCCATCCTAGCCAACTCGTCCGCGCAACTATTACCTTCCCTCTTAGTATGCTCCAAAATACACTCCCAAGCCCGCCCCAAGAGGTCACGACAATCTTCAATGAGCCTCCCAAGAGGATGACTGCTCGTATCAACTTTGTGGATAAAATTGGTCACCACTAAAGAATCCATCTCAATAACCAGTCTCGATACACCCTGATTCCAAGCCACTATCAAACCTTTACAAACTGCTAAGAGCTCAGCCACTGTGATAGATACATCTCCAAGCTTGTCACTGAAACCCGTAATTCAGTTACCCTCTTCATCTCTCAGAATTCCTCCCATGGTTGCACTTTTACTCTCTAGACAGACACTTCCATCAGTGTTCATCTTGTGCCACCTTGTCTCCGGCTTCTTCTATCGAAACATGGTACAAATCCGAGCCGGCCTAACCCCATTGAGAAAGACTTTACCAAGATCAAGAGCCAATAATCTAATGGAGGCGAGAGTTTCCCGGAGTCTAGACATTTGATTTTCAAAAACAAATGTATTTTTAATTTTCCAAAGAGTCCATACAGTTGCAAGAAAAATATTAGGCCAAGAGATAGTTGTCAAAAAGGTGGAGGTCCATGAGTGCTCAAGGTTAGATGTAAACCATTCATTAATCGGGACACTCCTAAAATGGCGGAAGTGAGATGGTGGAACAAGAACATCCCAAACCGAGTTGGACATGTAGCAATCACGAACAATATGAAGGATTGATTCCAAATGAAGGTTGCACCGAGGGCATAAATCCGAAGAAGCGAGATTACGCGAGAATCTTAAAGCATTTGTAAGGAGCCTATTATGATTAATATGACAAAAGAAAGTTTTAAATTTTTTGGGACAATGTAAATTCCAAATATATTTCCAATTTGTAAACACATGCAAAGGAGAAGGGTCACGGGGCGCCATGGTAGCGTAGGCAATCTTACAAGAGAAAATCCCATTTGGACTACCCACCCAAACTCTAGAATCCGGTTTAGTGACAACATAGGGAAGCGAGTGGCTAAGAATGGCTTTACGAATGTGGTATGGGATACTCGTACGCACACGGTCAAGGTCCCAACCCCCGAAGAAGCCCAAAGTATATAACCACACATTTGAAGGAAAAAAGAGATATCTTAACCAAAAGGTAGATTAAAAAAATCAAGGTTTATTAGTTTAGTAGGATAGTTTGTTAGCCTAGTGGTATCAGTTTTCACTTTCATATGGAAGGTCTTGAGTTTAATTAGTTGTGCATTTTATCTACTTTTTTGGAGTCTTATAGGGGTTGTGACTTGTGACCATACTTTAAAAAGTTATAGATTCGACTTTGTCGGGTTAGGATATTCCTTGGTCTAGAATTTAAAAGGTAGACTAAAAATGTTATTTCATTATGAGCTATATTTAGGCGGGGGTTTTAAAGTTAATGGAGTGTTTTCAAGCACAAATATTACTTATAAAGGATTATTAATAACAACTTAAAATTAATTTTTAAATTCAAAAGACTGACTATATATCTTCCAATTCAAATTATCCATTCCGACAATTTTCTATTGAAACTATCCAGAAATTAGGGATGATTATTTAACTATTCATCCTAAATTTTCAGGTAATTAATTGATCAAATCTTCTTAATATCAATTTTTTTTATCAATTTGACAAAATTGTGCAATAACTTTTTTAATGGATAGAAATAAAATATTATATGCATTTGTCTTAAAAGTTATATCTTAAATTAACTCAAAAATAGAATATAAAATTGATAATATCGTAATTAATACAAACTATTAGTTTAAAACTTCTAAGTAGAAATTTATATAAGAAAGCAATCAGTATATTTTTAATCAAAAACATAGGAAATGTCTTGTTACTAAAGTGGGTAATATCTAAATGTATTTGTTAATTATTGGATATGCACATGATGATGGCATAATGTTAAATAACCACCTCATCATGTATGATCCAACTGTTTAAAATTCAATTAGGTACATACCCACTTGGATTGCATGGAATTTCCCCAGAAACATCAACGGTACTCGAATAAAAAATATTATTATTTTTAATTTCTCAATTTATTAAGATGAAAAGTCGATGGAATGTTCATCTTCAATTTCAAAAACATTATCATAAATTCTATGAAATAAAAATTAGTAAAATTTTAAAGTCTCTCGGTAGTAATTTCATCAATTTGATAAGTTTCACTAAAATCACGTGAGATTTTTTATTGGGAAATACTATTAAATTATGTATTGTATATCATATTTACACGACAAATATATATGTCATTATAAATTTGTATTCAACGAAATATCATATATATATATATATATATATCACTCATATTTGAAATATAATAAGAGATTGCAATAGGAGATCCTAGCTTCCCTAAAACGGCGCCCGGTTCGTATAATTAATCACATCATGTCATTCTTCCTTAATGATGACGCGAATATAGGCTGCCGATATTCTTTCCTTGTCCTTGAGATGTTCTTCTTCTTTCAACCGCCTTATTTTCTTCTTCTTCTTCCTTTCTACACTACTCTCGCCCACGCTAAATTCTTGTTTGTTTTCTCAAACACAACACAGTGGTGATCAGATGGAGAAAGACTCTTGCGCCACGCAACTTGTTACCGCCGACGGCGAATTCTGCGCTGCGGATTTACGCAATTTTATCAACTCCGTCAAGCTTCACGACTGTGGCCTCTCATACGCCGTCGTTGCCATCATGGGCCCGCAGAGCAGTGGTATGTATGGTTCCCCCCTTTCACTTAGTCTTTTCTGTTTCTTCAATCTTTTATTTTTTATTTTTCGACCGTTGTGAATTGTTTTATATTTGCCAATTTTGAGGTTGTTTTGAGGATGGTTATCATTTTCAACCTGCATCTTCATTATTAGTTAGTTTTGAATTGTTTATTTTTTCATCATCTTGAAAGAAACTTGATTAATTAAACACTGTGGATGATTGTCATATAGTCACAGTGAAATTGAATGGTAAATTAATCACCATTCTTCTTGCTTTTCTTTTTTAATAATTGTTTATAACACTTACTTAGTCTGGTTAATCCTCAGGGAAAAGTACTTTGCTGAATCATCTATTCTTTACCAACTTTAGGGAGATGGATGCATTCAAGGGAAGGTTAGATTATTTGCTCGTCCTGTGCTATTTTATATGTCACATATTGTTGTGGAGCCATCGATACTCTTGGATTAAATTTACACGACTATAACATAAAGAAGAATTTGTTGAATACTCTTTCTTTTGTTTATATTTGATTAGGAACCAGACGACAAAGGGGATATGGGTAGCCAAGGCGGTCGGTATTGAGCCACTTACAATTGTCATGGACCTGGAGGGTACAGATGGCAGAGAAAGGGGTGAGGTATTCTTTTAGTTTCCTTCATCGTCGGTATTTAGTATAATAAATCACAGTGCCATTCAATATGGGATGATTAGATGAAATACAACCGACTTATGCGCATGCATAATGTTTGTTTTGACATTTCTTATTGGTCAGGTATCTCTATTCACATGAACCTTTATTTTGTTTCCTTCCTCACTAATGTGTCAGTGTATCTGCATAAGTATTTTTTTTTTTTTTTTACTTTTGACATATTGTTATAGGACATTTTGCGAGAGTGAAAGTACCCTTTACTAAATCTCTGACCTACGTGCATGTATAACCAGGAATCAGTTGAATTATTATTAAACTAAATTGGGAACGATTTATTTTGTAAATGTAAGTGCAAGCATACATGTGTATGAATACAAATTTTCTGTTGAAGTCATCTTGTGGTGCTGGATAACTGCTACGTGTGTAATCACCGTTTTTTGTTTAAAATCTTGATTTCAGGATGACACAACTTTTGAAAAACAGAGTGCACTATTTGCTCTTGCAGTTGCGGACATTGTCCTCATAAACATGTAAGTCTTATAACTTTTAGCTCCATGGTTCTAGGATTATCCGCCTGATGTTCATGTACAGAAGTAAGCCTGGGGCATCCTGAATTAGCCTGTACTCAATTGCATGCAGGTGGTGCCATGATATTGGTCGGGAGCAGGCTGCGAATAAGCCTCTCCTAAAAACATTGTTTCAGGTGCATGGCTTAATATGTAAGAAATACTATGGCATAATTTGTTTTTTTTTTTATTTATGATAATCATCTTTTTTTATTTGATAGGTTATGATGCGGTTATTTACTCCTCGCAAAACAACACTTCTATTTGTTATACGTGACAAAACAAAGGTATGATTGGAAGACAAATTCTTGAAGGTGTTTGTCCATGTCGGATATTTTGTTATCTTAAAGCTTTATAGATTGATTGTTATCTTCATTTCTATGTAGACTCCGTTTGAATATTTGGAGCCTCTTTTGAGAGAGGATATTCAGAAGGTAAACTCAGCCAGCATTTTCTATTGCCTAAAAGTTGGCATTTGTGATTGTGAAAATTCTTTCTTCTTTAAGGCCTAAGTTGGAGTTGGAGCCTTGTTTCTTTTCAGATATGGGAAAAAGTTCCTAAGCCCCAAGAGTACAAGGACACCTCTCTCAGCGAATTTTTCAATGTAAGAAAAATATTTAGATGTTTTTCTCTTTGATAAAGCTAGTTCTCCATCATTTTTCTTATTTATTTATCATATTTGGACTTGAAGGTGGAAGTTACTGCCTTGTCCAGTTACGAGGAGAAGGAAGAACAATTTAAAGAACAGGTAGCTTTGTAGCTTCAGAACCTCTATATGTACTCCCTAGAAATTTACTATAATATCATTACTTAACAACTATGACTTTCTTATGTGGCCAAATGCAGGTGGCCCAACTTAGGCAGCGATTTTTCCATTCTATATCTCCAGGAGGGCTTGCTGGTGATAGACGGGGTGTTGTCCCTGCTTCAGGATTTTCTTTCAGTGCAGAGCAAATTTGGAAAATTATCAAAGAAAATAAGGACCTTGACCTTCCCGCGCACAAGGTAAACAAATTCATTTCACATATGATGGAGGATTGGATTGTTATTTGTCTTCTTAAATCATGTGACTATTTTGTCCCTCAGGTCATGGTTGCCACTGTGAGATGTGAAGAGATTGCCAATGAGAAGTTTAGTTGCTTGGCATCTGATGAGGTATTTGGTTTATTTCAGAAAAGTATAATTAAGTGGTAAATGCATTAGGTGGGCAAATCTTAGGTCTTAAACTAAATGCAGGGTTGGTTAGCTCTGGAACAAGCTGTGCAGACTGGCGCTATTTGGGGCTTTGGGAAAAGTCTAAGCTCAGTCTTGAAGAAGTATCTCTCTGAGTAAGTTGAAAATGTTCATTTGTCGCAGCATTGGTTTTGGTGGTTAATTTTTATGGGAGGCTTTTGACAAATGTTTTAGATTTATGAAGTTGGCTCCGTTGATATGGGCCAATTATTTTTCCTGTTTGTATAAACTAATTTTTATGAAGTTTTCATCTTTGATAGATATGATGCGGAAGCTATATATTTTGAAGAAGGCGTGAGAAATGCAAAACGTCAATATCTGGAGTCAAAAGCGTTGCAGGTAAACCAATAATTCTTACATGTTATAGATTAGATAATGGCATTGCAAGTTCAAGGGATAACATTTTATGCTGTAGAAATTGCTTTTGGAGATGTGGTGAACAAATAAAATTTTCAAGTAATGGATTAAAACGTACGTATAATGTACATCTCATTTATATATGTCTACACTACTAGTGTTGATTTAGGATTTTTGTGGGGGTATGAATCTCTGTTTTATATCACATGTTTTCTTTGTTTATTTGTTTTCCCAATATAAATTCTGTCAATTTACCTTTTGTATTTGCATGAGTTGTTGCACATGTTTTACTTTTGTAATCAATTGACTAATTTTGATACTACTTGTGCACTCTGCAGTTGGTCCATCCCTCATATCTTACCATGTTGGGACACCTACGTTCAAATGCATTTGAAAGTTTCAAGACTCGGCTGGAAAAACTTTTGGATATGGGAGAAGGGTTTGCTGCATCTGTCCGTACATGCCAGCATTCTTCCATGCTTGAGTTTGATCAGGGATGTTCAGGTACAGCATAAACAAACAACACCCCAAGTTTATCAACCTTGTCATCGCAAACTATATTCTGTCATAAATGCTTCTTAACTTACAGATGCTGCAATAGAGCAAGCCAATTGGGATGCTTCCAAAGTACGCGTAAAACTTCTCCGTGATATTGAAGCTCATGCATCTCTTGTTTGTACTCAGAAATTGTCGGAACTAATAGCCGAGTACGAGGTATTAATTCTCGATTAATGGGATTTTCTTTCTTAGAAGAAAAACCACAGAAGATTAAATGATTACAACTATTTTCATATGCAGAGACGACTTTCTGCAGCAATAGCTGAACCAGTGGAATCCCTTTTCGAAGCTGGTGGGACAGACACATGGGCTTCTATTAGAGTACTCCTAAAACGCGAGAGTGATGCAGCTGTGTCGGCTTTCTCTTCTGCAACTGCTGGTTTTGAATTGGACCAGGAGACACTTGATGAGATGGTACATGAGTTGAAGGAGTATGCTAGAAACTTGGTAGAGAGGAAAGCGAGAGAGGAAGCTGGAAAAGTTCTGATTTACATGAAGGATAGGTGTGCCTAATATCTATTAATGCATTTATGTTTGTCTGAGCCTCTTGTCCTGTTAATTGCTTGTTTTGGATTTCAGATTTTCTACTGTGTTCAACCATGACAAGGATTCCATACCAAGGGTTTGGACAGGAAAAGAAGACATTAGAGCTATTACAAAGGAAGCCTGCTCTGAGGTATTACAAATACGCCATTACCGAACATACTCATGGCCGAGACATTCGAGGGCGGAATGTTCCATTTAGTAAACTGAAATTTTGAGCTTTTCCAAATAAAAAAAAATATATAAATCGAGGGCTCTGTCAATTCATGAGTTCCATCTGGTCTTTAAATTGATAAATAGGAGAGGTTTTTATTATTATGAAAGGGGTTGGGGAGGAGTTGATGATTCGGTCCATACTTAACAGAGAGGTTTTTGTAATTATGAAAGGTGTATAAAGAGTGATTAACCATAACAAGTTATATAGTGCACTAACGAGTTTACTATATTTATTAATTACTTTTGCAGAGTTTGAAGTTTTTGTCCACAATGGCTGTATTACGTCTGGATGAGAAAATAGATAGTGTAGAAAATGTGCTTTTCTCTACCCTCATGGGTGGAACAGTCCCCAAAGCTTTGCAGAATCGGGGCGCTGGAGATCCTCTTGCCTCGAGCACATGGGAAGAGGTCTTGATGAGCTCACTATCTTATTATTTAGTATACGCTATAACCTATTGATTAGTCTCTCATGAGATGTACCCATAATAGGTCCCTCCCGAGAAGACATTGATCACCCCCCTGCAGTGCAAAATTTTGTGGAGACAGTTTAAAGCAGAAACTGAGTATACAGTCACTCAAGCTATTTCAGCACAGGTAAAGTTTTAGATTAAACTTCTAAACATTGGTTGATCAGCTAAATAGAGGCGAAGGAGTACTTCTAATGTACTAATGGATGAACTATTTTACTATTACGTGTATGAATCATGAATAAAAAAAGCAATTCTTTCCACAGGAGGCGTACAAACGAGGAAACAATTGGTTACCGCCTCCTTGGGCTATCCTGGCAATGGCGGTTCTTGGGTTTAACGAATTCATGCTTCTTTTAAGGTAATAAATACCTATTACACAGTATAATATGACTTTAATTCATCTTCTAACGAGTAATTATGTTTTATATTGGTGTACTTCTTGCTGCTGAAACAGGAATCCTCTTTACCTTCTAGTCTTATTTGTTACATTCCTGCTCGGAAAAGCTATATGGGTACAAATGGACATTCCTGGGGAGTTTCAAAATGGCACGGTGAGCAAACATTATTTGTTTGTAATAACTATATTTATGGTGACTATGCTTAGTGTAATTCTGACTTTTTCGCAGCTTGCTGGGCTTGTTGCCCTCTCGTCAAGATTCTTGCCCACCGTCATGAATCTACTAAGACGACTCGGTACCAAGTTTCATGATAGTTCAGCGGGGAGACCTTCTCAACAACAACTTACTTCCCAGACTTTCAGAAATCAAACGCAGAAATCTGAGTCAGTATCAAGTTCTACTCAAGATTCATCTGTTTCAACTGAAACTGGTGTTGAATATTCAAGCCCTCCGGTTATACGTAGAAGAGCAACACATCCAGAAGAAGAGGAATTTTAATCTAGTAGCTGCTCTCTTAAGAATGATCCCGTGTAAATAAAATGTTAAGAGAGCCTTTTGGTTAATTTTATTTATTTATTTGCTTGAATTATGGTATGAGATCATGTAAGTTTTTATGAAAGCTAAAGAAAGAAAATTCTAACTCGATTTCTGTTCGGTCATACCTAAGTGTATTTCACATGGTGAGTGCATTATATTTGACATAGAATTAGTCACTCATTTTGTAAAATACACATTGGCGTGACCGAGTCGGGCATGAGCTATAATTACCCGCTAAAGGGGTCTCTATTTGTTTTTCAAGGTCCAACAGATTCATTTAGTTTCACTATACAAATATAGATATTATCATTTATAAGCTTTTAGAGCAGTTTTATCTTAAAGAAATTAAAATGTTTTTTCTTTTTGATATATCAGTTTCAAAGCAAATGAGATCTTATTTTTAAGTGACCCAAAAGATGTTAACTTATGCATCTTAAGCTCTTATGTTAAACATAATAATATAATAACGAGATCCAATAAAGATTTAAATCTTTACTTTCACGTACTTTAAAGCTTTGCTATTATTCTTAAATATTCATGTCTCCCACTCGGACATCGAACCAACATGGATGAAGTACCGTTTAGCATGCAAATTTGTCTGTAAGACCAGATCTAACAATTAAGGAACAATCATATATGTCACTGTTGTGATATGTATGAATATCCTAGATTCAGATCATGATCAAAAAGGTATGTTCTGTAGAGTGCGGAAATCTCGGTAATAAGGTACGATATAAGTATGAGGCAAAATATGGGGCTATGTTTAATTTAGTAATTTTTGACATTTTTTGTATTTAGTTCATATCACGTTAATAGTGAAATTCTCTCTTTCTCTCATGTGGACGTAGGCTATTGTCCAACCACGTAAAGTAATGTGTCATGCTTTTATTTTGTGTTTGCTAGTCACTAAACTGTTTTTACCTTTTTCTTTTCAATTTTCCTATTTTTCAACCAAAAGGTTGCAAATAATTAATTAGACAATTTTTATGCTTTTGTACATTTGAAATCAAAATGACATAACATTTCTCTTTTAACTTCAAGACTAAAACCACTTAATACAATGTTTAAGCTGAAGACATTGTTTCGAGTATTGTATATTATTTTGCATTTATTTCGTGTGCAATGAAGTAGGCTCACCTTCATAAATAGGCAAGTGCATTAAAAATCTTGAATTAATGTTGAGGTTTCTTCATATTTGCTCTTTGAATGTTTAAATTATGAAATTTGGCTGCAATTTTGCTGTTCTGAAAATTTCCAAGAAAATTGAAACATTATCCCCTGGAATACAGGTGTGGCCTACAGCCCACTGGCCCATGAGCCCATTCATTCCCTCTCCCCAATTTAAAAAGAAGGGGAAAAGTAAGAAAATTGATTTTCATACTAAATTCTTATGTAAAATTTAATAAATTATCATTTATTATATTTAGTTAAAATAAAAATGTTACTCCTAATTTATATTTTATAATTGTCCTTTTCACTCAAAAGAAAAGATTCCTAATTTACACCGAAGGGTAACCCTAGAGTGCACGCTCGCCCACACGAACACAGAACTGCACTCTGCGCCACCCCCAAATTTTTAATTATTTATCATATAACCCCAGAAGCTAATTCAGTTCAGCCAATCAGAATTAGATAATAACATATCACCCCCTCCCCTCCCCAGAAGAATAATTAATCATTTTGAACTTTCCAGCTGGCACTAACTTATTGTGTACAGATCCAATCCAAGCACATTGGCAAAAGCAGTCAAATCCAAGAGTGTCACGGTCAAATGCCTCGCTGGCACTTTTCATTAGAATATTATTATTAGTCTCTCTCTCATTGTAGACCCCACCATAATGCCCTTTTTACTGTAGGATTATTCTTTATATTTCTGTATATATGGGAAAATAAATTCCATTTTAAAAATTATAGAAAAAGGTTTGTGGCCAAATAATTTACTTTCACTGTGCATATGTTTTAATTTATATTAATTTGGAGAGATTAGTAATGTCTCGAACATACGTACTACATATGTTCTAAAATAATTAATGTTTGATATCTCAATGTATTGAATAATTAATAATGTACTACATTGTTTCCTAAAAAAATGGCTTTAATTTTTGTCCATGTGAATATTCATTGGAGAAAAAGGACTAAAAGCTAAACAAGTTTGTATAATGATGAGTACACAGCAAAGAACAACTATTGCACTAGTGAGTTTTTTGGATTAGAATTAGAAATAATGTGTGTGTATATATATATATATATATATATATATATATATATATTACCATACTTAATAGAAGTGAATGACATTGCTACAGTAAAATGTGGTTGTCCATGCTCTGCCTTTGCTTTCCTTCCCTGAAAATGTATACAAAAATATATAAATATACACACTAACACACCACTATCACTAACACACATATATATTATACAAAAGTATATACACTAAAAAAAGTTAATATAAAAAATATATACAAAAATATATAAATATACACACTAACACACCACTATCACTAACACATATATATATTATACAAAAGTATATACACTAAAAAACAATTAATATAAAAAACTAAAAAAATTTAATATAAAAAATATATACATTACCATACTTAATATATACCATTACCGGTGTGTTTTTGGGGGGTTTAAATCCAAATTTGGGGAAAATCTTCTTCTGTTGGTAGGGTATGTATAGCTATTTTTCCAGGTTTAAGCTTTCAAATTTTATGTTGTTATTAGCTTTTATTTCATTTTCTGTATTCTACAATGGGGTTTTCTGATTTCCGTGTAGGGCATGTTTTGGGGTGGATCTTATCAGATTGTTCTCTTTGGAGATTCAAATCTCTGATTTTGATTTTCGAATAATGGCACTTCTCGAGGAGAAGAAACGCAACTCTTTATTTTCGAGAAATTTCGTTTCGAGCAGAGAAAACAATAGTAGATTGTTCTGTAACACTTTGGAGATTGAAATATCTGATTTTGATTTTCGAAAACTCTTTATTTTCGAGAAATTTTGTTGTGAGCCCAGGAAACAATCGTAGTTTGTGAGGAAATCTTGCAATTTCAAAATTGCCCACCAGTTTCGGTTCTTTGAAACCAAAAACAATTTCAGACTTCTCGGTGGAAGAGAAATGAAACTTGAAACCTTGGTTTCTGAAACAAATATATTGTTAAATGCTTGGATATAATTATCTCGACAATTTGATGAGAGAGTTTTGACGAGCTCGAGCTCGAGCTCGAGCTCGACAGGTAAAAAATGAGCTCGGCTCGAGCTCGAGCCGAGCCCAAGTTCGCGAGCTCGCGGTTAACTCTCGAACTCAAGCTCGAGCCCACTAGCTCGAGTCTAGCTCTCGAGCTAGCTCGAGCTCGAGAGCCACTAGCTCGAGCTCGAGAGCCACTAGCTCGGACTCGAGAGCCACTAGCTCTAGCTCGAGCTCGAGAGCCACTAGCTCGAGCTCGAGAGCCACTAGCTCGGACTCGAGAGCCATTAGCTCGAGCTCGAGATTCACTAGCTCGAGCTCGAGATCCACTAGCTCGAGCTCGAGAGCCACTAGCTCGAGCTCGAATAACAACAAAATCAGAATCACATTAAAACAGAAAATTACCGGGATGAAAGGTGGTTTAGGGCAATTTGCGGCGACGACGGAGGATGGCGACGGACTGTGAGAAGAGGCCGGACTGCGTGACTGGAAGGACGGAGGCTGCGTGATGTGAGATGAGGCCGCCGGCCGCCGCTGCGTGACTGTGGAGGGCGGATCTGGTGGAGGGCGGTGGTGTACGGAAACAATGTTTCACCTTTCACCTTTCACCTTTGAACGACAGATCTGGAGCAATGGTCCTCCATAAAGTCGATACATATGTTCATTGGCATGGTGGAGGCACCGGAGATGAGAATCACTGCCATGGAGAACTCTTGAGTTGGAAACGATTACGGACTCTTGAAGCTTTTTGGTTGGGTGAGGAGGAGGAAGATCCATCTGGCTCTCGGATTGGGGGAGACGACAATGAGGATGCACATTCTGCTATAGGCATGTCTCCTTTTCAGGCAATCTATGGCCGGCCACCGCCATCCATACCTTCCTACACCGCGGGGTCAACACCAGTAGCTTCTCTCGAGGATTCCTTGCGCATACGCCAACATCTTTTGGCAGATCTCAAACTTAATCTACAGAAAGCCCGTCAACGGATGCAAGATCAGGCTAATAAACACAGATCGGAAAAAGAATTCACAGTGGGTGATTGGGTTTACCTTCGTTTACAACCCTATCGCCAGATCTCGATCGCCAAACGCCATACCAACAAGCTGAGCCGCCGTTACTTTGGCCCTTTTCAAATACTCCGCCGCATCGGCGCTGTCGCCTACGAACTGGATCTACCGCCGGAAAGTCGAATCCATCCCGTCTTTCACATTTCCCTTCTGAAACCGTGTCATGGACAGCCACCACAGCAAATCTCGTCTCTACCTCCGATGATTACAACTACAACACCGTCGCTGCAGCCTCTGAAGATTTTGGATGCCCGTACTGTTAAGAAGAAATCTGGACTAGAGAAACAAGTTTTGGTCAAATGGGATATGTTGTCTGAAGAAGAAAGTACATGGGAACCCTTATCCCTCTTCCAACGTTCTTTTCCACTCTTTGACCTTGAGGACAAGGCCAATCTCGATGGACCGGGTATTGATACAAACATTGAAGCCCAAGAAGACACAACTCCTAAAGACAAGCCCAAACGTATTAAACAAAAGCCCAGCTGGTGGAAAGACTATAGGCCCTTTTAGAATAAGATAGGTATATTAGATATTTTGAGTTTTGAATTAAAATCAATTATAGTACAGCTGTCATAGGATCCGGCTATGAGGCCTGGTGTACTGTATTTAACAAACTGAGTGGAATGAGAAAAGGGCAGAAAAAAATTGTTTCAAATATTGTCTTCTTCCTCACGTAAATTTCTGGAGTTTTTCTTATCCTTTTCCTCAAATCAAAGGATTATCTCGTCCATAGCTATCAATTGGCCCACCAAAAATTGAGTTTGTCCTTGAAAGAGGATAGCATAATAAAACGCGTTGATTAGTTAAGTTGGAGACTTTTTGAGTTGAGTTCGGAAAGAGATGGAGTTTTAACTTTGATCAAAGTTGAGCGAGCACAAACTAGAAAAACATTTTTTTTTAAGATTATTAAATATTAACATTAAATATATTATTTTATATTATATATATATATTACAAAATGAATAAATATTTGTTATTTACAATTTGGGAGCCAACTCGCAAACTTGTGAACATATATAATTAGACTCAAGCATGACTCGGTAAAAAGCTCGACAATTATGCTTGGCTCAAATTACGAGAAAAAATTAAGTTCGAACTGGCTCGTAAGGGTAGCAAGATGACTCGACTAGATGCTCATTACACTTTTCGCTATTAAAAAGTCTGACTCAAACATATTTTTATCGTCATATCTCTATTTCCTTAAAAATAATTTTTTTTACTTTTTTGGAAAAATTAAAAAAAAAACATTCCATCTAATCGGCCTTTCTTTTTTTTATATATAAATAATTATTCAATTGGGCCCTCAGTCCTTGGCTCCTTGCTCTTGATGTGGTGATATAACACATCCATAATTAGGAGACGAAAATCTCGTGAAGAAAATGGCAACAATTGTGAAATTGTGGACTACAATTTCTTTCATGTGTTCGGGTAGGGAATATGATAGAATGAGAAATTTATGAGGTTTATTAATAAGCAGTCCTTTTTATAATTTTCAAAAGTTATTGGTAGTAGTAGTAGTATTTATTATGGACGGTTGCCACCTTTCCCCGCAATTAATTTGATTAGGAAATTAGCATCCTACTTGTGAACTTTTATATTATGATTAAATACAAAATGCTCCTAAATTATATTTATTGTCGTATATAGCCTCCGAACTAAGTAATGTAATAAACTAAAAAAATTTAATACACTAAAAATTTAATATAAAAAATATATACAAAAATATATAAATATACACACTAACACACCACTATCACTAACACATATATATATTACACATATATATATTATATTATACAAAAGTATATACACTAAAAAACAATTAATATAAAAAATTAAAAAAATTTAATACACTAAAAATTTAATATAAAAAATATATACAAAAATATATAAATATACACACTAACACACCACTATCACTAACACATATATATATTATATATTTGTATATATTATATATAATCATATACTGATTTTTATTGATTCAGAGTTGGATTGAGCAAAAGAAGATGGAAATTCGAGTAAAGTGTGAGTGAGTGAGTAAATGAGTCCTTTTATTGCGTGAAGAAGAACCTGATTCTCTGAACATCCCCCATATAAAAAGTACATATATATATATATACACACACACACACTTTTCATTTCTCTCCATCTTTTTCCTAACAAACCCCACTTTATTCTCCTTAATAGTTTCCAGTCTTCTCTGTCTTTATGTCTACACACACACATATACATATATGTATATGACAGTATATCCTCTGCTCTCCGTTACATAGAAATTAAAGAGAAATCCATTTGTTATTTCTTATTATGATGATTTGAAGATCTGAGTGCAATTAATGAGTTGGGATTGAATCAAAATTGGGTGGTGAAGTTAACTCTCTCTATTTTGTTACTTTTTTACCAGAAAAAGACAAGATTGCTGAAGGCCTGCTGCATGTAGAGGATTTATTATTCTCCAGTCGGTTGCATTTATCATTTTCTGGTATGATATGATCTTCAAATTCATATATGTATATGTATGTATAGATGACGATGATGGTGAAATTACAGATAGATCCTTGACCTTCTTGTTTAATTTTGATGGTACTAAACAACAAATAAGCCATCGATGAGTGGTAGAAACATTTAATAGTGTTAATTGGTAAGAATACTATAAAAGGGGAGGAATTGAGTTTGTTTGGGGGAAGAAAAATAATTTGGATAATATTGGATTGACTTTGGGGCAAGAACATGTGAGTTCTTGTTATTTTCTCTTTATTGTTCACTTTTGAAAGTTAAAAACATAAAGAACAAAAAAAGTTATTATTAAAAAAACCCATCTATTTCTCCGACAACATTAATTTCATGATTATGGTCCCAATTTTACATGGTATTTTATAACCTATGTGATGACAATAGGTTGGCTCAAAGTTAGCTCACACTTATTACGAACTTTGGACTTGTATCCTTCCGGCTCACACTATCCATTTTTCTCAAAGTAGTATTCAATAAAATACATAATAAGATATTAATTTATAATAATACACTAAATAAAATTTACGGAAATAAATATATAATACACTAAATAAAATTTACGGAAATTAAGTGCCCTTGTGCAAATTGCTTGACCTCGTACATTCATATTCAAATTAAGTACATTGTTGGATCAAATTGATATTTCGAACTACTGTAAAATTATTGTGCAATTTTCATTCTACTCTTATTATAGGGTAAGCCCCTTTTATGAAACGAATTTGCACATTTTTTGACGCGGTACCTTCATACGCTCTAATTGATGACCTCTTATACACACCAATTACATCATCAAAAAATTGATTAACACAGTAAATATTTAGTGTATCCAACTCAGTTGTTTGCGACAACACGTACAAAATGTAGCTTAGCTCGCAATCAGAACTCGAGAAGTTGAATATCGTGACCTCTTTCAATGACTCCAATCCCATTGTTTGCAACTTCCAGTCCTTTACGTAGTTGGATACACTAATGCCCGCATTTTCCCATGGTGCACCCTACACATGTTAAGTCAATTACAATTTTATTTTAGAAGACCAAACAAAAAACGTGTTTAATAAACCATGTAATAACTAATAAACCACAAACAATAAAACTTAAAATATTACCACCAAATCGACTTTAAGTTTATTCAAGCCTGTACATCTACTGATGAGCACCAATGTGACAGCAAGATTGTCAAGCAGCTTCGAAGACCTGATCTCTAGACAGTGCATATTAACAAAAAAATACCTCGCCATAATGCGATGTAGAGACTCCACATGCGCCAACCTCTAACCAAACAATTAAAAAAAATCAAAAAAACTTCTTAAAAGCATTTGCACTTATTCAAACAATGATATATAGATATACCCTAACAAAATCAACCGGCACACGTGCTCGTTCGCTGGACAGCAATTCTTTCGTCATTTTTACAAACTCTCGAAGTAGTCGATATGTTGAGCAAGTTGATCCGATGTATTGTACATGACGGTGTACTATCCACTGTAGAGAACGAGCTAACGGCCCCATTACTTGTAAATGACCGGGACCCTGTTCATCTTGTTTCAATAAAATAACAAGGACATCTACATTGGGGAAGTGTACTTTTATATTCACATTTCCTTGGGCTCGATTGAATGCCATCTTGAATATTTTTACAGAAGGCAAATATGCCTGAAATTCTGTTAGTCCTCTAAAATCACAATTGAATAACTGCAAATCATTCAACTGAGGACACCATTTTCCAAGTCGTAAAGAAAATGTGTTATCATACAGCACAATGTACTTCAATATGAGTCTTTTTAAATTTCGTAAATTATATCTATCTTCCCACCTAACAATGTAGTTTGGTAGATATAATTTTAACTGAATAACAGTTTGTGAGAAAAACAGACCGTTGGGGAGTGAAGTGGATAACCGACCGACTAATTTCAGTATGCGCACAGAATGATCTATTCCAAAAGCCACCCACTCTTGCCTTATCGAATGCAATGCCTCGGCCCCCATTGGTAACTCAAAGCTCAAAGTTTCAACCACACTTTCATTATGTTCAAGTATAGTGCGATTAACAAAATGAATAAAATCTAAACCATGATAACCCCTTTGTTCGAAACGGTTAATATCGAATAAAAGAGTAGGGATGGAATACCAACAATGTTGAAAATATTTTGATAAAAGACCTAATCGGGCAGCCTCCACAATGCATGCATCCCTTGATAACCTTCCCATAACATGAAAAATTATATCCTCACAAAGGAAACTAAGTTTATTATTAGAAATTGTACCTCGTTCCATGGTTGTTTATATGAACTAACCCTGTTTATACTCTGTTTCTACTTGTGCAAGATGATCCCCTGAATTCCCTGTTTATACTCTGTTTCTACTCGTGCAAGATGATCCCCTGTCTTCCCTGTTTATATCTCCTCTTTTTCGTAGAAGATGATCCTAACAAATATTCCCTATTTATACTCTGAAAATTCTTTGTAGGGTTTGGTGGAGGAAGATATTGTTCAATTTTGATCCTCACTAACTTTAATTAACCTGAATTATACTCTGATCCTCACTAACTTTATTTATACTAACTTTAATTAACCTTTATCAAGGATATGGAATTTCAAGATCTATCCAAAATCTTTCATCGAGATAAGGAAACAACTTTAAGGTACAAAAAAATTATTATTAAACATAAGCACATTATTAGACATTACTTAATGATAGATATATCTTTTTAAAGTTAAAAAGACACACGACTCTTAGAATTTCTACATTTAATTTTTAAAATTATAAATTGAATATTTTTTATAATTGATTGTTTAGGGTTTGAGAAGTCTTCTTTTGTTATGATTCTTAGTGGAGTTAGTGGTTTGATTAGTGGAGATAGTGGTGTGATTAGTGGGGTTAGTGGTGTGATTAGACAGACTTTAATTATGGGTAGAATTTGTGTTGGGTGACCACCGCCACATTAGATCCCTTGCTTGGTTTCTTGAGCAATTTGCATTGTATGACGCATTTTGCAGAACTGAAATTGTTGATTGAAGAGATTCTGAATGTGCTAATCGGTTCAGTAAGTGGATAACAATTATATGTTAATCTCAACAGACTGACTATGCTAATCATTTCAGTCGATATCAATTATATTTTAATTATAAGTGGCGAGCAGCAAGACGAAAAAAGAACATCATTATTATCCTTAATTGTATTTAATAATTAAGTTGTTATCAATGGTATTTTAATGATTAAGTGAGGTACAGCAAGGAGGAACGAAGATGTAGTTTAATATTTAGTATTATCTTTAATTGTATTTGCTTATTTAAGGATGTGAGAGTTTTGAAAGAAAACTCTACATCATAAAAAAGTGGACCATATCCGTAACTCATATATCTACCCAATATCTTTCATCGAGATAAGGAAACAACTTTATGGTACAAAGAATTATGATTAAACATAACCATATTATTAGACATTTTTCACTTTTTTACTCTTAGATTATTGGTAATGGCATATTTAGTTTATTAGACAAAAAAATAGTGATAAAAGAAAAAAACAATGAAATGAAACGATGGACCCAATTTTAGTTATACTAACTTTAATTAACCTTTATCGAGGATATGGAATTTCAAGATCTGCCCAAGATCTTTCATCGAGATAAGGAAACAACTTTAGGTTAATATCAAATAAAAGAATAGGGATGGAATACCAACAATGTTGAAAATATTTTGCTAAAAGACCCAATTGGCCTTCCTCCACAATGCATGCATACCATGATAACCTTCCCATAACATGAAAAATTATATTGTCACAAAGAAAACTAAGTCCATTATTACAAATTGTAGCTCGTTCCATGGTTGTTTCTATGACTATCCACTGTTTATACTCTATTTATTTTCTCTCTCGTATGAGAGTTTGTTTACTCCACATGAATTTTCTTACACTCGATTTTTTTCATCCTAAGATTTATTATTTTGAAAAATCTCAATATTTGGTACTTCAATTATGGATTCCTAAATTTAAATATCAAAGTTATTTGATGTACAAATAATTTGTTACGTATATCTTAGAATTTCTAAATTTAATTTTTTAAATTACAAATTGAATATTTTTTATATAATAGGACAAACTTGCATAAAAATTTATTTTCTATATTTAAAAAAAGGTAACTACTGTATCTTCTTCTTATGTTTCTCTTTTTTACTCTTAGATTATAAGTAAGGGGATATTTCGCTTATTAGGTAAAAAAATAGTGATAAAAGAGAAAGACAATGTAATGAAACGATGGACCCAATTGACAATGTGGTAGTTTCTTTATATGTTATCTTATTCCATTTGGATATTTGTGGTCCTATCATCTATGTACACATTAGTGTGCTAAATTTAAATTAATGTCATATATATATATATATATATGTATGTATGTATATATATTATACCATGTGATCCGTTCACCTTTGTTGAGACCAAATAACTTGGTTAACCTTTATTGAGGATATGGAATTTCAAAATATACTCAATATCTTTCATCGAGATAAGGAAACAACTTTATGGTACAAAGAATTATTATTAAATATAAGCACATTATTAGACATTATTTAATGATACATATATCTTTTTAAAGTTAAAAAAAACACGACTCTTGACATTAAAGGACACGACATCTCTTGACATTAAAGGAAACGAAGACTCTTGACATTAAAGTGACCACAGTCACACGACTCTTGACATTAAAGGACAAGGAGCCTGAGTAAAACCAGAAACGTCTTCTCTTCCATATATATATAGATATATATAATCCCATGTTTTTGCCACCACTGACCACCCCTATCGGAAAACCAAAAATTATTTTCATTTTCATCATCAAATTACGATGGAAACTGGGCAAAACAGTGGATTATTATCTGATTATAGTAGTGATTGGAATTTACAACCCGATTTTTCCATTTGTTATCCGAACAAGTTGTTGTTCAACCTTATTTATGTGAAACATTATCGAACTATAAAATTTGTATTTGATTTTGATTAGCGATATTAAGGAGTGCGATATATGTTGTTTTATCAACTTTCACGTGTATGAAGTAAAACAATCTATTCGGGTTTCAATGGGATATCAACGAATAATTTTATATAAAATAATGATGTCAAAATAATTTTGTTTTTTTAACGTACTGATATTTAATCACTTTTTATATTGCCATTGAAAATTATATACTTACCATTTGCATGAAATTTTTTTTACTCATTTTTTACATATAAGTCTGGGCATTATTGACCGCGCAACGCGCGGTTCTTGCTTTTCCCTAGTATATATATATATACGGACAACTTGTCCTTTCAGAACCACCGTAACACACTTAATTTTCACCAAAACAATTAAGGAGCAGTGTATTTAAATGATTCATTCACGTGATGTTTTTGTGTTCAATAACGATTCACCATCAGCTATAATTAGTTAGATTATATCGATAGGGCTTATGAATAAGATATAAGATTAAAATAATTAGATCGAAATTAGGACTTAGCAGCTTATTAGTTCGAAATTAGGACCTTATTTTTGTAAATTGAAGTGACTACGCTATCGTATTACATCAATACATGAGAATATCTAATACAAATAAGTACAATCAACGAATTCTATTACAAACTACTATATAAATAGAAAAAATAATTGACATACGCCAACGAAAATAAAAGTCAAGGAACTCAACTCTACCAACTGAGGCAAACATTATTGGCAACGATCGAAATTAGGACTTAGGAGCTTATAAATATTTAGAACAAAAAATAAAAACAGTAAAGCCAACATACAACTTTGAACCAAGTTCTTGAAGATAAGAAAGAAGGAAAAATAGTAAGGGGTATAACGTGTCAGTAAGTAATTGGATGGGAGTGTAAGCAACGTGCAAAAGCAGTCAAAGCGTCACACGGGAAAAGGCCGAGGGGCGTACAGTCAAAGCAACAGTGTCACGGCGGTCAAGTGTCTTCGCTGCCACTTTTTTTTTTGTTTAATTCAATAAAAAATTGAATTTGTGGAATTTCCAACCTTTTTCACATTAAATTAAACTATTGAAATTCGTATTTTTGGCTACACCGAGATGATACATACTTTTTAATTGAATTTATTTTTTTAAAATAAAAAAATCTTTATTATTATTATTAATGTATTGATTCAAGGCGCTGTAAGCAACAAGTTGGTCTGGTCTGGCCCCAAAAAGGAAACTAAGGGGGAAACAAAGAAAAGAAAAGAAAAGAAAAGAAGAGCTTAATAGCAGCAGAGGAGCTTTGCTGTCTGTAGATGCCCTTTCTCTCTCTTCTCTCTACTTTTCTGCCTTTGAATCCTCATTTTCACAGGTTCTTTTCATCTGGGTCTCTATTGTTTTCTTCATTTTCTGTTGCATTTTGCTCAAAATTGAATCTTTTTCTCTTTTATTGCTTTTTGGGTCCTCTGTCTACTCAATAGATTTATTTATTCAGTCCCATTTTTGGTTCAACTCTTTTTGAGGCTTGAATGAGAAGGAAATAAGCACTTGATTTTTGGGGAAGAGTGTTGATTATGAATGCTCTATGATTTGTGTTATATTATGATGATGATGGTGATGAGTCTTTTGACCACAAAAAAGAGAAAATAAGATAAAGTGAAAAAAAGACAAGAGAGAAGAGAGAGAAACAAGAGAGAGAGAGAGAGAGAGAGAGAGAGAGAGGTGAAAAATAAAAAAGTTGTGGTATTCAAAAGAATGAATTGTTGCTTGTTGATTGATGTCAATGAAAGCGAGATACTTTGAGGGAAAAAACCTCATTCTCTCTTTATCCCTTTTCACACAGCACACATGTGTAGCTTATAGTAGTAATAAAATGCTTTCTTCACAGGCCGTGTGGCGATTTTTGTAGTCTCTTTTTACAAGGTGCTTGTGCCATTTAGTTTCTTTACTTGGCCATTTCTTCTTTTGCTAGATTAGGGTATAGCTAGCCAAAATGCCTATGTATCAGCCTTCAAAGAGAAATGGGCTTTTAGGATTTGAGGGTAGTGGAGATGGGCGTATATTAGATGTAGATACTGCAGTAAAAGATGGTGTGTTGGGTGGAGTTGCAGTTGGGGGTTATGGAGGTAGAATTGGGGAAAAATTGGATCTGAAAAAGATGATTGAAGACCTAAATCTAGCTGAATTCCCATGTGTGTTTATTTGCCCTATTTCTCTTGAACCCATGCAAGATCCTGTTACACTTTGCACTGGCCAAACTTATGAGAAATCCAACATTCTCAAATGGTTTAGCTTGGGCCACTACACTTGTCCCACTACTATGCAAGAGCTTTGGGATGATACCATTACGCCCAACACCACCCTTCACCATTTAATCTATACTTGGTTTTCTCAGAAGTATGTCCAAATGAAGAAAAGATCCGAAGATGCACAGGGAAGGGCGTCTGAGCTTCTTACCACTCTTAAGAAGGTTAAGGGTCAGTCGAGAATTCAAACCCTCAAGGAGCTGCATCAAGTTGTGGCAAATCATTCTACTGCTAGAAAAACCGTTGTTGATGAAGGTGGGGTCACTCTTCTCTCATCTTTACTCGGTCCGTTTACCTCATATGCTGTAGGCTCTGAAGTTATTGCAATTCTTGTGAATTTGTCTCTAAGTTCTGAATCTAAAACAAATTTGATGCAACCCGCGAAGGTATCGTCCATTGTAGATGTTTTAAATGAAGGGTCGATTGAAACAAAAGTTAATTGTGTTCGGTTGATTGAAACGTTGATGGAGGAGAAGGATTTTCGTACGGAAGTTGTCTCAAGCCATAGCTTGTTGGTTGCTTTGATGAGATTGGTGAGGGATAAACGAGACCCTAGTGGTCGTTTACCGGGGCTTGGTCTTCTCAAGTTAATTAGCACACATAAACAAGTGAGGAGTTTAATTGTGAGCATTGGAGCTATACCTCAATTAGTAGAATTGATACCTGTATTCAATCCAGATTGTGTGGAGTTAATCCTGTTCATACTGGAAGCTCTATCATCGACACCTGAAGGGAGACAAGCTTTGAAGGATTGTTCAAAAACTATACCAAATGTGGTGAAACTACTAATGAGAATTTCAGAAAGATGTACAGAATATGCTCTTTCGATCCTATGGTCTATATGCAAAGTCTCCCCCGAGGAATGCTCGTTGATAGCTGTGGATGCAGGTTTAGCCGCAAAGCTTCTTCTTGTAATCCAGAGTGGATGCAATCCTGTACTTAAGCAAAGGGCAGCTGAGCTTTTGAAGCTCTGCAGTTTGAATTATTCTGATAGTATTTTCATTTCTAAGTGCAAATTGACAAGGACGATGCAATGAATTCAGTAGATTGATCATCTCAGATTTGATTGCTACACAATCTCACATTGCTGAAAAATGTTGCGGTGAAATGCAAAAACTTGCCGATAAGCACCAGAAAGAGTTGGTTTCTCCTGCAAAATCTGTCCAATAAGCACCATAAAGAGGAGCTGGTTTGCAAAACCTATTCCAAAAATTAATTTGTAAAGTTATAAAAATACCTGTCGCCAAATTATGCTACAGCGGTTATGGTATTTCGTGGAGCTTACAATTGCAATTGTAATTGTAATTGTTCAGCAGTTGCTTGCTTCACGAATCTCTCTGCATGTCTCCGGTTCGAAGGATTCAAGTTCAGCAATTTCTCTCTGCAATTTTGTTGTACAAGTTTTGTTTTTGCCTTACATAGTGTAGACTGTAGAATGTATGATAAACGGGCCTCTTTGATCCCGTTCCATTCAATATGTACATTTCTTTTTCCTCACAATTTTGGGTTCATTTTAAATCATTTTGCATAGTTTTCTCTCATGCTCCTTGCTCCTATTTGAGTTTCTACAAAATATAAAATCTCCTGTACTTATAATCCCTTTCCAACTTAGTAGATGTCGGTAAAACAAAAGAGAAAAGATCATATTCAAATTTGTACTAAAATTGCTATTGGCCAATTGAATATTAATACATATAATTATTAATCTTTATCCAAAATAGTCAGATTTAAAAATTCAAAATAAATTAGTTACTATCATAATTTGAATTAAATAAAAAATTAACTTTTATCTATCTATTTTATCTTATTAGTGATAGTTTCCAATAATTTCTTTTTAAATTTTTTTTTACTAAGTTCGCCAATCATGCATTCTACTTTTAATATTAAATTAATATGACTAAATACTCCTATAAAATTATTTTTTTGATGGTAATCGCTAAATTTGAATCGAATCTTTTGATTTTGCATATCATAAATAAGTAAATTATGTAATGAAAAATTTTATTTTTAAGAAATTCTACATAGTTAGTATACCGCGCCAAGGCACAAAGTTACAATTAGTTGCTAAATAATTTGCAAAAGACAGAAAACAGAAACAACATTTAAAAACAAAATGTTACAGCAATAATCCAAGAAACTGAGTGAACAAGCCGAGAAAGCTCAAGTTGCAAACACTATTAATATTTCTTGTGTAATTTGTCATCAATGAAAAATAATAGTAATGTTCCACAGCCAAACAAATTAAAGGGCTAATTCCCATTAATCAAACTTAGCTAAAATTTGAACTTAGAAGTCCACAATCCTGTGAGCAGCTTGATTTCCGCTCTTATATAAGAATGACCTCCACAGGCTTTGGCATTTTCATATTGACACAAAACAATCCCCTCCACAAAAGTAAATAAAGAAAGAAAGAACAGTGTAAACATGTCCATCTCTGGTACCTCCTCTGTGTTGATTCTTATATCCATCGTCTTTGCGTCAATTGCACCATCATCAGCAGGTAATAAAGTGACTGATACTAAGATTAGGCAATTGTGCTCCAAAACCAGTAATCTTATGGTATGCTACAAACTCCTGAAATCCGATCATCGCACAGCAAATGTGGATGCAAAAGGCCTTGCTGAAATTTCAGTTGATTTGGCTTATAACAAGGCCAATAAAGTCCATTCTCAGCTTAACTCCTTTGCCAAGGCAGTGCAAGTTTCCCATTTGAGAAATATATACAACTTGTGCACTAAAAATTATGAGGATGCCATTCACGACCTTGAAGTTGCTAAGAAGAACCTGAAATCAGGTGCTTATAAGAACATGCCTATTCAAGTGAAGGATGCATTTGAGGAAATCAAAAGTTGCGAGAACGTATTAAATGGGGCAACATCTACTGATGATGCAGACATAAAGAAGAAAAACCAGGACGTCAAATTTCTTGTCAGCATAGTTAAGGTTACGGCTGACAATCTGAACAAGAAGTAAGAAGTCATGTTGATTACCTGGAAAATCTTTATACACACAATCATGTAACGAAGTAAAAGTCTTTATATTAAAAAGAGTTCATGGGTTTTCTGTTGCTTTATTTTCCCACCATTATTATACCTGAAACGTATGTCATCGCCAAAGAAAATAGGAATACATTAAAGTAACATAATTAATAACTTGATAACTGAAATTAAAAGATTCAAGCATTAAACATCAAAGTAATGGGAGTCATCACTATAAAAACAAGCCATTTGAAGAAATCCTTCATTGCAAAACAAATCAAGAGAAGCAACATAAACAAATACTAAAAGGAAAAATGGCTTACTCTTTGCATAGCACAATGTTCATTGCTCTTCTTTTAGCATTTGCAATTCCCTCCTCATTGGGGCACAGAGACGATTCCGATAAGGAAAATGACCTACGAGATCTCTGCTCTCAAGTCAAAAAATCAAAAGAGTGCTTGGATATTATCAAATCCGAGTTCAGACGATTCGAGGACACGGATTGCAAGGGAGTGGCTGGACCCGTAATTGACCTGGCAAGAGAAAAAGCCGAAGAAATCCGCGATATGCTGAATGGGCTTCACAAGGATTCTAGAGATGATAAGTTGAAGGACAAATATATATCATGCTCCAAGAATTACAACGATGCCAGCCGTGACCTCGATCTGGCAAAGAGATACTTTGATTCCAACGATTATCAGCATATCCCTGTACAGGTGGATGAAATTGAGCAAGAATTAAAGAATTGCAAGCGAGAATTCAACAAGGATGCATTCGACCCTGCCCATATCAGGAACAGGAGCAAGGAATTCAGAGTTTATGTGGACCTGGTTAAGGTTGCGATCGATCGATTGCTGAAGAAAAATGACCGTAATTAAAACCAATCTCACATTAGTCATCTTTTTCCAGGAAATCTAGAAGTATAAAGGGTGAGTGTTGGCATGCCTACTTCGCAAGCATCATCATTGAACCTGCAGTGGAGGATTAAACAACGAAGAAGAAGATTGACGTGAGTTACAAGTAAAAGAGTGGGATATACAGTTAAATTATATTAGGAATCAACTTACAGTTTTATAAATGTGTTAGGAGTCAATGCTGAACTTTATAAACTAAACTTAATACTCTATTATGAATCTCAAAATGCATTTTTCCCCTTCTTATTTAACACTTCAATTACTGGAGGAGGTTTTACTAATTAATTGACGAAACTGCAACCACCTTCTTGATTTTCTGCTCAAACTGTGATTATAACAAATCCTCGAAGAAGCTAGTAAATAATTACTGCATACATGAGCTCTGTGTATAGCGGTGGTGGTGGCGCCACCACAAAAAAGGACTGCGTATAAAATTGGACTTGAAGAGATTTCTCTGAGGCAATGAAAAAGGAATTAGATTTCCTGAAGTCAAGATATTGGTTAAATTACAATAATGCCAATCACAACCTTTTGCTAAATCAGAACCTGAAATCAAGTCCTTGTAAGAAATGGGGCATCAGTTACTAATCATGCACACATGAAGAAGAAAAAACAAGACTTTGAATTTATCGTCAACATAGCTAAGGTTACGGCCGACAATTTGAACGATAAGTAAGAAGTCATGTTTTTTACCTGAAAAATACTGATCCAGGCAATCGTGCAAGCAAACAAAAGACTACTTATATAATAAGATTTCAAGGTGTTAATTGTCTCTTTTTGCCTAGGAGCAACTTTTGCCATCTAATTGAGTATAATAAATAAGTGTGAAAAAGACCTGAAAACTTGGAAAGCAAATAGCAACAACACAATAAATTTGGTACAACCCAAATTATTTCGACGTAGAATGCCAACAATTTCAAGCTTATATTTGAAAATTTCCAGCTTTTAATCATAAAATCAAATAGAAGTCTATTTACATGAAAAAGTTTCAAAAGGCAATTGTTTCGCTTCTTGATAATCCATTATTATGTCACGCATAAATTACACTAGTCAATCTAGCGCAAAAACAATAACTATGTCATAAATACTTTAACAACAGCAAGACAATAATAGACAATTAATATCGGGTTAACCAATTTTTTACCATATAAAATAATTAAACAAACCAAAACTTGGGTTTCTTCATTACTTTATCTTTGTTTCCATTATTAAAGCTGAAAACATTAGCAATTTAAGATAGAATGGAATTAAATTGAAGTACTACAATTAATAACTTGATAACTGAAACTAATCTTGCAAGCATTTATTATGATCAAGACTCAAGAGTAATGACATTTACCACTATATAAACAAGTCATTTGAAGAAATATTTCATTCCAAAACAATCAAGTAAGCATAAACAACAAAAATTAAAAGGAAAATGGCTTACTCTTGGCATAAAACAATATTCATTGCTCTACTTTTCGCGTTTGCTATTCCTTTTTCATTGGGTCATCGAGAAGATACTGAAACTGTCTTGCGAGGTCTCTGCTCTCAAATCGAAAATCAAAAAAGTGTATGGATATTATCGAATCCAAGTTGACCAGATTCAAGGACTCTTCTCGCAGCAACGTGGCTGGACCGTGATGGACATGGCAAGAGAAAAAGCCGAACAAATCCAAGATATGCTTAAGCTGCTCCACAATGCTCTAACGACGATATATTGAAGGAAAAATATCTTTCATGCTCTACTAATTACAATGAGAACAGCCACAACCTCAATCTGGCTAGAAGAGGCTTTGATTCCAAAGTTTATGAGGATATACCCGAACAGGTGGATGATACTTAGCAACATTCGGTGAGGTGCATGCGAGAATTCAACAAGGGTGCATTCGATCCCGACCATATTAGGGACAAGAATGAGAAATTTGGAGTTTATGTGGACTTTGTTATGATTGCAATCGACCTGCAGAGAGATGCACCATATGACGGTAACTATGATGACGGAAACTGTGACAACGACAATTTTACATAAACTAAAATCAATTTTGCATTGGTTGTCTTTTTCCATTAAACGTAGGAAAAAGAGGAGGACTTGTACTTTACTACTTTGTGAAGTATCACCTATGAGGCTAAAAAAAAAAAATGGCTACAGGCCATCATTTTAATTTTATCTAATCCTAATTCCTAGGTTCATCTTTTTCATAATAGCTAAGAATGTAAAGTTGCAAATACTAATTAATAATTCTTGTTTAACTCGTGAACAATGTAAACTATAACAATTCTCTTTTGCCAAACAAACTAATTCCTATTAATCAAACTTGGCTAAAATTTGAACTTAAGATCCACAATGCTGCCAAAGAGCTCAATTTCAGTTCTTATATAAGACTTCCCCACAGGCTCTGGCCTTTACAAACTAAGGCTAAACATTCCCACCACAAAGTAAAGAAAGAAAGACAAAAGAAAATAACAGATATGGCTATATGTAATACCTCCTCAGTTTTGATTCTCATATCCATCATCTTAGTGACAGTCACCCCATCATCAGCAAGTAATCAAATGACGGGTATTGAGATAAAACATTTGTGCTCTAAAACTAGCAATTCTGCTCGATGCTACAAACTCTTGAAATCCAATCATCACACTGACTGTAATACTCTGTCCAATTAATTAGTATAACTAAGCCCAAACAACAATTATTTAATTAATTACTATGTATATCTGTATATATATATATATATATATATATATTTATAAGTGGTTTATTTTATTTTTTTACAAATTAGAGATTGGATTAAATAGGATTCTATCCTCAACCACTAAATCTGTAGGATTTTACCAAATCCTGATAATAACAACCTCCTAAGCACTTGATACTCATCCAAACTCTCCTACATATATTATTAAACCTTGTAATATTAAATATATGTATATATGTAGGTATTTTTCTTATTTAATTTTCGGATTTAATATTTGACAAATCTTTTGGATGAGCATATCACCTCAAATCTACCATATCTAGTGGATTTAAGCTTATCTCATCATACCTAACCCCTTAGGGACTTAGAAACCAACTCAAACTCTCTCAGTTGAACCCCAGACTCCCCTATAAATACCCCCACCTATGCATACGAAAATTGCATCTCTTATTCATACTTCTCCCTCTCATATTTCATCTAGGCTTAGGAAACTTAACAGAAGAATTAGAGGAGACGGTTGTTCAGGCTCGGGCAGTCAGTGAGGTAGATCTTTCGAAACCATAGTTTTTTCTAGTATTTTATGATAGCATTTAGATTCTTACTATTGAAATTTAATGTTTTAGGATCTGAGAAACCAAACTGAGATTTAACTAAAGTCGAATTCTCGAAATTGTAAGTGGTTCTTCCCTCCTATTTTTCTTCAAACAAAAATTATTCAAAATCCATGATTATTTTCTATAAAGCTATTTTTGATACAAAAATAGGTCTTGAGCATGCTAGTTTAAATTTTTGTATATAAATGTGACCATGTGATCTATGTTTTGTGAAATTCATAAAATTCTTTTATGATTAAAAGTTTTTCTTTTGAAATTATGAATGGATTTGTATGCTCTGAAATGATTAGAATTTGTCGGTAGGAACTAGTTCCGAGCCTCCTGTAGGGCTTTAAATATGCAGTGTTCTGTTCTGTTCTGGCCTACCTAGCAGGATTAACAACTAGGAAATCTCTGAGCCCTTGTGGCTAAATATCTGTTCTAGCCTACCTAGCGGGATTAACAGCTAGGACTTGATCAAGTTACACTGATAGGTCCTAAGAAGTTCATGAGCATTAAAATACATTTGATTAAAATATTTTATCTGGAAGTGATATTTGTTATATGACTTGGTTAAATAAATTGATCACATGTTTTGTATATGTATTATTGCAACTTTCGTTTTTAAAAAGTATACTTCGATTCAATCAAATCATGTTCTCTTTGAAATTGGTTTTACAAACGTATATGTATTTAACATGCTCTAGACCGGTAGGGGTGTGAGAATTACTTATTGGGCGACTTAGTCGCTCATACTATACTTTAAAAATCTTTGCAGAAGGTTTAGTTGAAGTGGAGGAAAACGACGAACTTTATTGGGAGTGGTGAAAATTGGTGGAAGCAGCGTAGTTTTTTAGTAGTTTTATGTTTCTTAATTTTTCTTGTTATCGTAGACCTTGCTTTAGATTTCGTTTTCAATAGAGATGACGTTTCGAAATCCTATATTTTGTAATGCTTTGAGCTCTGGGCTTCGTGTCTTTGAGTCCTTCGGGCTTGGGGACATGGCCATCACGCGACCCTAATTTTGGGGGCGTGACACTGACGCAAAAGGCCTTGCCGGAAGTTCAGTTGATTTGGCTTATAACAAGGCCAATAAAATCCGCTCCGAGCTTAATTCCTTTTCCAAGGCAACTCATGATTCGCATATGAGAAACATATACAACTCGTGCTCCAAAAATTACGATGATGCCATTCGTGACCTTGAAGTTGCTAAGCAGAACTTGAATTCAGGTGCTTATAAGAACATGCCCGTACAAGTGAAGGATGCATTTGAGGAAATCAAAAGTTGCGAGAACGTGTTAAATGGGGCATGATCATGCAGACATAAAGGGGAAAAACCAGGAGGTCAAATTTATTGTCAGCATAGTTAAGGTTACGGTTGACAATCTGAGTAAGAAATAAGAAGTCATGTTTATTACCTAGAAATTTTTGATCTACTCAATCATGTAATCGAAAAAAGTCGCTTAATATGAGAAGATTTCAAGGTCTTAATTGTTTCTCTTTTTTCCTCAAAACATCTTTATTTGTCTCTCTTTTTCCTAGATTCCAAGATTTTATCTCTCTTTTTTTGTTGTTAGTGAGCCTAGAAGCAACTATAGTTGTAAGCTATGTTGCACAAACACGGACACGTAGACACGGACACTGCACGACACGGACACGGGACACGTCAATTCTTAAAAAATTAGGACACGGACACGGCTCGAACACGTCTGCCCATATATATATATATATATTTTATATATATAATATGTTATAAACTTATGAGTAATTGAACACCTATTAGTCATTAGACAATAATCAACAATTCAACAACTTATTAAAAACAACCTATATATATAAGCAACCTATTTTTACACAAAATAACAACTTATTAATGACAATGCTTCTGTAAACTATAAAACTTCATCTATATATAATTACATTTATATTAAAAATATCAAAAAATGCAAAAAATCAGCCCGAAGTGTCCTGGCCGTGTCCGAGCCGTGTCCGTACTTTATTTAATTATTTTTAATTTTGGACACACCATTGCCATGTCCGACACGTCCCGGTGCCGTGTCCGTATCCGACGTGTGTCAGACACTGCACGGGGTGATTTTTACGCGTGTCCGTGCATCATAGGTTGTAAGTGAGATTGAATAGTGAGTTTGTGTATTTGAAGATGACTTATTAGTTGTTTGAGTGAAGATTAGAATAGTTTGTAGATAGTTGGAAGTTGGAATAGTTGGAAACTAGGAAGATGTAGAGAGACTAGTTGGAAAAGGATTTTGTATTGAAAAATCTCTAATTGTTATTGTTGTTATGTTACATAGTACACCACCTCATATATATAGGTGTGCATGACCACTTTCTAGAGACTTGTAGTTTCTAGATACTTTTACATACATATCTAGATAATTCTAGAGACTTCTACTATCATCTAGAACATCCTACACGGTTCTACAATATTCTACAACCTTCTATACGACTCTATATTATTCCGGAGTTTTCTACTAGTTTTTACGTTATTCTAGAGTATTCGAGAACATTCTAGAATATTCTAGAACTAACTAGGTAATCTTATTCTAGAAACGTTATGACGGAGCGGAAGCAATTAATTGTGTAAAAAAATTGAAGATCACGTCTTCAAAATTTATGGATAAATTTGAGCGCACTCAAGAATTGCAAAAGCAAAGACGTTATTAAGAATTAAGGATGAATAATCCTCCAAGAACTACAAACTGCTGGAATTTAAAGAAAAAAAAATGCAAAGACTCCTATTCTAATTAAATTAGGACTTCTACTCCTAATCCAACTCCGAAAACTGACATAATTCTAAAAGACTCCAAAATTCACCAAATTTGGCTCAAAATACTATATCACGTCAGGTGACACGTGACATAATTTGGGCCCCATCCGACAAATAGACAATTAATTAAAAATAAAATAAAAACGCTGAAAATTCGAAAAAAACACTAAACGGATCGAACGAAGGCCTAAACGATGGAATTTGGGGTCGATCTGCTACTGTAAAACGGTCCTAGCAGATCAAAAGTTGCGGCTGTCTAAAGCTTTTCCAACTTTTCGCTTATTTTCACTTTTCTTCTTCAAGCTTTTCCAAAAATGCATCGGCTTTTTGTTCTACATCACGTTATGTTCTAGATTTATCCAGAAAGGTGCACTTATTTCAACAATATCATCTAAATTTTATACGCAAAATAAGCATGAAAAAAGACCTGAAAATTTGTAATGAAGATAGCGACAACACAATTAATAAGTGATTCAGCCAAAATTATTTCAACATAGTATGCCATGAATTTCATGTTTTTTTCTGGAAAACTTCATCCATTCAATTATAAAATCAAACAGAAGCTATTTACATGAATAGGTTTCAAAATGCGATCGTTCTCTCTTGATAACAATTATTAATCTTTTATGCCACCCATAAATTATACTTGTCAATCTAGCACAGAAACAATATGCATGCAAAAATACTTTAACAGTAAGACAAATAACAATAAAGAAATAATATCGGATCAACCAATTGTTTTTAAAAATTAATTGAACAAACCAAAAATTCTGTTTCTTCATTACTTTATCTTTGCCTCCATTATTAAACCTGAAACGTATATATTAACATCCAAAATACAATAGAATTAAATTCAAATACTACAATTAATAACTTGAAAACTGAAACTAAGGGTGTACACGGTCGGATTCGAGCGGTTTTAGAAAAGATTAACCCGACCCGGCATGTGCGGGTTGACAAAATATCAAACCGAAAATGCATAATTATCTTTTCAAACCGAGCGGTTCGGGTCGATCGGATTTAATGTTTTAGCGGGCGGGTTGGCGGGTTATCAAATTATAGCTATAAGTTTTACAACTTAATTTTAGTTATAACTAGTAAGTAAAAAAAATAAATATTATACTTGTTGTACATTTCACTAAAAAAAATTGAGTTGGTGAGAAATACACAAATAAGGGGTGTTATTATATAAAATTCATATTATCATGATTTCTAAGGAGTGAAAAACTCTAAAATATTAATAAAATTAATGTTTTTTTATAAATATATCATCGAAATATACATATAAAATTTTTCGTTCAAATCAAATAAAAGCAAGTGTTCAAACGAGTCAATTTGTTTGCTCAAATAAAAAATAAAGCATGTTACATGAATATGAATAAACCACTCTTATTAGAAAGTATATATAGTTTTCAAAGTTTAGTATTAATCTTTAACTATATATACTTATACTTGTAACATTAATTATATATACTTATACTTGTAACATAAATGATTAGCGGTCGGGTTGCTGGTTAGGAGGGTTACAATTATTAAACCCACCACCCGACCCGGAAATGGTGGGTTGCAATATTTTCAACCCGCCACTATTATTTAATAATTTTAAACCGGCGGTTTTCGGACGGATTGGCTCGGGTTGAGCGATTCGGGCGAGTTTATGTACACCCCTAACTGAAACTAAGACATGCAAGCATTGATTATGATCAAGAGTAATGACACTTCCCACTATATAAACAAACTAAGAACCAAACCTCTTGGCCCAGTGGTATAACGCTACTATTGGGACAACTTGGGGTCGACCTGATATTCTCCCAGGATCGATTCTCAGCATTGTCAAAATAATGCTTGGCCAGCGGCAGCCACGCACCGCGAGCAGGGATTAGTCGAGGTGCGCGAAAGCTGGCCCGGACACCCCGTGGGGAAACCAAAAAAAAAAAAAAACTAAGTCATTTGAAGAAATACTTCATTGCAAAACAATCAAGATAAGCATAAAAAACAAACATTAAAAAGAAAAATGGCTCACTCTTTGCATAGAACAATGTTCGTTGCGCTTCTTTTCGCATTTGGAATTCCATTCAGATTCGAGAACTCGAGCTGCGATGGCATGGCAGGACCCTAAATTGACCTGGTAAGAGAGAAAGCCGAACAATTCCGCAATATTCTTAAAAGAGCTTCACGAGGACTCTAATGATGACAAGTTGAAGTAAAAATATCATTCATGCTCTAGTAATTACAAATTTACAATGATGCCAGCCCCGACCTCGATGGGCAAAGAGAAGCTTTGATTCCAATGATTATCAGAATATCCCCGAACAGGTGGATGATATTGAGGAGGAACTGGAGAGCTGCAGGCATGAACTCGATGAAGGTGCATCTGATCCTGCCCATATTGGGGACAGAAATAAGGAATTTGGAGTTTATGTGGACCTGCTTATGGGTGCAATCGACTGTTTGCTGCAGGAAAATTACAGTAATTAAAACCAGTTTCATATTGGTCGTCGTTTTCTGGGAAGCCTAGAAGTGCAAAGGATGATCACCGGCACACCTTTTTCACATCCATCATCATTGAATTTACCTTGAAGGATTAAACACTGGAGAGGAAGATTGATGATGATATTACAAGTAAAAATTAGGATATTACAGGTAAATGATCATAGACATCGACAAATACAGTTTCATAGACGTATTAAGAGTCAATGACTGATTTCTTAAAATAAATTTAATACCCTGTTGTGAATCTCAAAATTCATTTTTTTTTCATCTTATTTTTACACTCTGACTGCTACTGTCAATCAGTTTTATATTGATATCATCCTCCTACAAGCTTGTAAGCCTGCCTAAATCATGGTTCAAAGTCATGGTATCGGTGATAATATCGGGGGTGCTGTTCCATATCGGTCGCGGCGTATCGAGATATTATCGGGCGATACGATACAAAAACATTATAAATTGCTCCAAAAATTCTAAAAAAAATAGTAAAATTAAAAAAAAATGTAAATAACACAAATTGCTAGTTTTTAATACATATTAAAAATAGTGCAAAATACAAAATGCCCCCTTGAACTATATTCAATGTTGCATATACCCCCTTGAACTAATAAACGTACCAAATTGGTCCCTCGGTCAAAGTTTCATTTGCACATCCATTAGATGTTATCCTACATGGCATTAAATTCAAAAAAATTGGCCTTTTTTTAATAGTTGCTGGAATTTATTTCCTAAATTGCCCCTACACCTTTTTCTATACAATAAACTTGATTTGAGGCCTAATTTTATGAACTTCTCACCATCTAAGCAACAAAATTCAACTCATTTTTTCTCTATAATTTGTTAGTCAAATTTTTCCTCATTTTTAATCGGCTTTTTCTCTTGATTTTGAAACACAATATTTCATTAGATTTTTTTTTAATTTCCTGCCTATTTTTTCTTTCACTCTAATTTTCATTCAACTTTTCACACTTTTTTTTATCCACTAGATTTTGTTACGCAACTTTCAGCTTATTCACTTGATTTTTTCCCTCGATTTACCGTCCAACTTTTTTTCCTAAACCACTAAAAGTTAGCATTTAATAGCAGCGTAGATTCGCAACCACCATTCCGTTCATGCTATCGATCAATGCATTATATGACTTTTTTTTGGATCAAAGTGTGAATGTAAAATTATTCCGAATAAAAAATTGTTATTAATCCATCAAATTTGAGAAGAAAAATCCCAAACTTCTGGCTTTTAGAACTTTATCGTAGCGGGGTTTTCTTGGTGGAAAAACAAACCAACTCCTATGACAAGCTTTTATAGAATCCATAACAAAACTATTACAATAACATAACATCAACCACCAACACATTTTATACTTCAAATCTCAACATTATAACATCCATAGTTTAAAAAATCAAAAGATGTAACTAACAAACCAAAATACTTGACCAAACAACTCCAAAACATGACAAAACAAAATGCCAACTTTGGCTAACCACGGTTTGAGTTTTTAGCATTCTTAAACTTCATAGTATCAAAAGCACTCTAAATTAAGCTGGATTTGATGAGTCTCCATTGTCAGTAGTGACACTATATTTGTTTGATGAAGATTGGCTAGAGAAAATCACACCACCAAACCTTGAGTTAAACTTTTGCACCTACAAAAGCAAAATAAATTATTAGAGAACTGATTGTGTACAAAACTAAAGCAATAATAGTGATTGAAATCTATCAAAAGTCACCTGGACATTGTCTCCAAGCTGACTACCATTGGTTTGAATACGATTTTGTGTTGTAGGCGAATTCCACTGCATTAAATTACACAGAAACAGTTAAAATGAGAATAAAACTTATATAACCAAAAAAAAAATTAAGCTCAAAATTAAAAGAAGCAAGTAAAGAGAATATTCAACCATCTTAACTGTTGTACTAGCATTGGCACCATTAGTTACAGGAATCTGCAGAAAAACATATTTATTAATACTATATTCCACAAACATAGTGCACACAACTCTGTCACTATCAATCAGTCTAAGTCCATTCTCTAGCTCACTATTAGGCAGCCTATACCACATGACAATAGTTGGAGGATACCCCAGTCTTCTAATCGGGTTCAGTATTTCATAAAAAGACATAAAATCAGGATCCAACTCTTCAAACAATGTAACTGTACCCCCAACATATTGGAATACCCCTTCATTTACAAACATCCCTCCATGATGTACTTTAAGAGTAAATAAATCAGCAGACATGGTCCCTGCAATGCAATAATCCTGTAAGTTATAAATACAAAGAGTTAAAAAAGAGCACACAAGTTATTACATAATTAAAAGATTAGTTTGACAGTGATAACTACATATAAACTAATCAACTTTGTATACTGTTTAAGCACTTTAACTAATCTAAGTGTACTAATTTTAGTTAAGACCTAATGTAAGTATTTTAACAAATATTTCTTTAGTGTTTTGGCTAATATGTTTCATAAATCAAAAGCAAAATTGCATGTTTCTGTTAATCCAAATGCTAAAGCAATCAGCCACAAATAGTTTCATGAAGCTTCCAACTGTTTTCTTTCTTCAATATAACTATTAAGCATTTTAGGTGCATTATTAAAGTATGATTAAATGAAGACATAAAAAATACTTTTAACTATTAAGATATCATTCAAGCACTTTAACTATTTTAATTGTCAGTCAACCCATATCTATTAGTTAATTCAAGAAGCATACAAAAACAAAAAGAAATTATACAATATACAATTATTTTCTGAAAACGGGGCACGTTCCCAACAGTGAACATGTTCTTTTCCTTCCATACTTCCAAAACATACCCAAATACAAGCTAATTTTCAGATTCCCAAATCAGTTATACCACAAAACTTTACTCATCCAACAAAAACCCAACCCGAGCCCGAGCAGGTGTTAAATTAAAGTTCAATTCAGTGATATAAAGTGTAAAGTCATGCAAACAAAAGTGTAAACTCATGCAAACCTAACTTTTTATAAACTCAGTCAGCCTATGAAAAACTAATTTTTTAGAAAATTTCATAAAAGAATTACTCAACTCAGTCAGCCTATACAGAAGATTCAAAGTTTAAGAATAATATAACAAATCTTGAATTTAACCCTAATTTTCGCACTAACCTTCTACTGACCCCCACAACTAAATCGTTTCAAACTCCAACTTTAAATCCCGGCTTCAAACTACGGCTTCAAACCCATCCAATCTTTCTTAGCGATTTGGGGATTTCAGAAGATATTCAAAAGAATTTTTGAGGAGTTGGAGTTTTCATAAGAATATACGTGGGAGTTAAGGCAGAGTTCTGCTTGTTCTGGGGGATTTATAATAAAACTATTTTTTACTCTTAAAACTTTAAAAAACCACTATCCACGTGCAGGGGTAAAATTGGTAGTTAAAAATAATAATCTAACGGCGTTAATCAATAATTAATGGAACTTTGACCGAGGGACCAATTTGGTACGTTTATTAGTTCAGGGGTATATGCGACATTGAATATAGTTCAGGGGGCATTTTGTATTTTGCCCTTAAAAATATTTATTACATCAACCATCAATGAAGCTAAATATACCAAAGAAGTGACATAAAGCTGGGAAATTCTCTGAAAAAGAAAAGCAAATCTATTCAATCCACACCTATTCATTTCAAAGAAAAGCACACCTAATGTCTGAAAAAAGGAAAAGAAAATAACATATTCTCTTTCCTTTGTCTTCTTCAAGAAAATATCAACACAGCTTTTCTCCTTCAACAACTTTTCTCCTAATCGGTCGATAATATCCGATATATTCCGATATTATCATGGTATCGCTGACATTATCTGCCGATATCCGATAATATCGGCGATATCATAGCCAACCGTTAACAAACCGTATCGCCGGATTTTATCAGATCGGAGGGGTCTGATCCAGTTATGTATCGGCCGATACTTTGAACCATGGCCTAAATAGAAAAGCTTACAAACAGAATCAACTACTCACTCTCCGCAACCCGGTCTCAAACATATTTTTTCTTGACCTGATACGATCATCCAATGTTTTCTTCTGCCTGCAGACGGTAAATCAAATGATACAGCTACTTCTGAAAGAGTAAACATTTACCAACTCGAAGTGAATGAAACAAGAAAATCTAAAAGAATTGTTTCATTCAAGGAAATAGAATCAAAATGATGTTTTAACATACTAAATGCCATCGAAAAGGAATTACTAAAGGACAACAAAATGAAATGGAAAATGAACTAAAACAAGAACATCAATGAAGGTAAACAGTATAATATCACTTAAGATTTAAGAATCCAATAAATATGAAAATGTATTGCACTTCGGACAATTGAACCTATCAATTCAAAGCCAATAAACATCATAATCGTATTCTAATAAGCCTAGACACATATCAATCAAGAAATGAAAAATCTAGGCAAATATGAAAACTGAACTTAAACAATTTGACTATTCCCTGCGGAAAACATCACGGACACAATATGCCTGTCTAAGATATTGGGGAAAACACATCAACAAAAAAAATACTAAGATAGGGGAGCAGTGTTAGGAAAAAAGTAGACCCTTCAACTTCAAGAAGAACAGCGAGTTTCTGATATGAGTTATATTCAGTAGTATTTTTTGAGATGAATTACCGATTAACCGATCAAACTGCAATCTCTTCTTGATTTTCTGCTGCAACTGTAATAACAACCATTTCTAGGAGAAGCGAGTAGACAGTTACTGCAAACATGATTCTTGAGTATGTGATAGTACAATCTTGAATTACTATTAGCATTCGTAATGGTGCGGCTGCAAAGTGCAGTGTGTATAAAAATGGATTTATAGCGATTGCCATAAGCCATGTTTGACGACTCATATTTTTCATGGTGGTTATGTCCTAAAAATAACCAGGTTTCATTTCTTTATTTCCTAAGCAGAACAAGATTTTCCACTTATTCGAATACAATTATTAATTATACGATATACCTGCCCACGACCAACCCCCCAAAACAAAAAATATTAGAACTAAAAGTTTCAACAGACTATTTTTCCAACCAAACAATTTTGTGAAGGTTCCCTTATTTGATAAATGTGAAGTATCACTTAAGATGATTGTCCTTCTAAGTTCTTTTTTTTTTTTTTTGTACTACTTGAGAATGGTTAGTTGCAAACAACAATTAATGCTTCTTGTTCAATTCAAAATTATAGCAACTTTTTCTGGCCAAACAAACTAATTCCTATCAATCAAACTTGGCCAAAGAGCTTAATTTCAGCTCATATATAAGAGGGCCTTATAGGCGCTGTCATTTGCAAACTAAGGCAAAAGAATCCCCTCAACAAAGTAAATAATAAATAAAGAAAGAAAAGAGTAGACATGACAATCTCTGGTACCTCGTCTGTTCTGACTCTCATATCCATCATCTTCTTGTCAATCACCCCATCATCAACAAGTAATCAAATTACAGATACTGAGATTAAGCACTTGTGCTCTAAAACTAGCAATCTCGTTCAATGCTTCAAACTCTTAAAGTCTGATCATCGCACGTCAAATGTGGATGCAAAAGGCCTTTCTGAGATTTCAATTGATTTGACTAATAACAAGGCCAATAAAATTCACTCCCAGCTTAACTCCCTCGTCAAGGCAACCCGTGATTTGCATATGAGAAATATATACAACTCATGCTCTAAAAATTATGATGACGCCATTCGTGACCTTGAAGTTGCTAAGAAGAACCTAAAATCAGATGCTTATAAGAACATGCATGCTCAAGTGAAGGATGCATCGGAGGAAATTAAAAGTTGTGAGAAAATGTTTAATGGGGCATCATCTAGCGATCATGCACACATAAAGAAGAAAAACCAGTACTTGGAATTTCTTGTCAGCATAGTTAAGGTTACGGCTGACAATCTGAACATGAAGTAAGAAATCATGTTTGTTACATGGAATCCATGTATTCAAATAAATGTTATTTTTAATAAAAAGAACTTAAAGTGTTAGTGTTTCTCTTCTTGACCATCAACAGATCATTCACTTTTATAGAAAATGTCATACACAAAGTGTGCTAATACTTTATTTACTAGTAAGTCATAGTAGCATCTATGTTACAAGGAATAACCCTAGAGACCTGAATTTTTTTAAATCTAACTATGGAGACATAACTAATGACTAAATAACTCAAATATATCGATCTTAGGATGCCAGGAAAAGAAATAAGAAGTGGCATGGCCATGACTAGAGACCTGATTTTTTTTAAATCTAACTATGAAGATGATAACTAATGACTAAATAACTCATATATCAATCTTAGGATGCCGGGAAAAGAAATGAGAAGTGGCATGCCATGACTAATTCTAGCATCGATGGTATTTGGCTGGACCAAGTCAATTTTAAGGAGATTGACTAATTACGGATTTCCCTCCTACTTTTTTACAGATTTCCCCCTCAAGAATGGTGTAATTACAGACCCCCCCCCCCTTACTTTTTATAGTTACTTACACCGCCTCTAGTTTACAAAAGTTTATACCCGTTACCGTCCGTTAGGGTTCCGTTAAAAAGACATGACTGACTAGAATGCCCTTATAAGTAATGTTATTGATTTTTTTAATCCAAAATTCAAATTCTGAAAAACGAAAAGGGAATAAAAAGACACAAAAACATTAAAGAAATGTTCAAATTGTTATAAAATATTAGAAAATATTTAGTAAAGGAACATTGTTTTATGATCGCCTATTATACTTGAAACGTATATAATCGCCAACATACATAAAATTGAATTCAAGTACTACAATTAATAACTTGATAACTGACATTAAAACATGCAAGCATTAATTATGACCAAGAGTTATCACATTACCACTATATAAACAAGTCATTTGAATAAATACTTAATTACAAAACAATCAAGATCATAAGCATCAACAACAAACGTTCAAAGGAAAAAAATGGCTTACACTTTGCATAAAACAATGTTCATTACTCTTCTTTTCACGTTTGCAATTCCCTTTTCATTGGGTCATAGGGACGATTCAGATAGTGAAACTATCTTGCGAGATCTCTGTTCTCAGATTGAAAGATCAAAAGAGTGCATTGATCTGATCAAATCCCAGTTGAGCAGATTCGAGGACTCGGGTTGCAACAACGTGGCAGGACCTGTAATTGACCTAGCAAGAGAGAAAGCAGAACAAATTCGTGATATGCTTAGGGAGCTTCACGAGGACTCTAATGATGATAAGTTTAAGGGAAAATATGAATCATGCTCTAGTAATTACAATGATGCTAGCCGCAACCTCGAAGAGGCTAAAAGAAGCTTAGATTCCAATGATTATCAGAATATACCCAAACAAGTGGATGATACTAACGATGAATTGGAGGGCTGCAGGCGAGAATTCGATGAAAATGCATTCGATCCCGCCCATATTAGGGACAGGAATAAGGAGTTCGGACTTTATGTGGACCTACTTAAGGTTGCAATCGACCGCTTGCTGCAGAGAAATGAGTCAGATGACTGTAATTACTATTACGATGGCGGCTATGACTATGGCTGGTCGTACCGTAATTAAACCAATTTTGCATTGGTTGCGTTTTTCCACAAAATCTTGAAATAAAAGGAGGAATTGTACTTTAAGCAAATCAACAGATATTATGACTCAATAAATAAATATTGGGAGAGTTTGTTTTTCATAATGTAGTCAACTATCTAAATTTCGTTTTCGAGATCACATTGATTTAGATGAGCTTCAATACTTTCTTATTCTTTTTCGAACATTGGAGCAATGTTTGAACTTTGGATACAAATTTGGAGAGAAATGAAAAGGTATGAACAAGTTAAAGCATAAAATTATTATTTGGATTGAAGAAAATATTTTACGCATCTGTTATTATCATCAGAAATCATTATTTGAAGTTGGAGTAGCATATGACCCCTCAAAACTACTGGAAAAGACATAGTAATAAAGAACCCTTCAACTTCAAGAAGAACGGCGTGTTTCTGAGATGAATTACCATTTAGCCTGATGGGATATAAGTGTGGAGAAAAATCAAATTATCAAAAGGAATAACTTTGGTAGGTGGAACCAAAGGTTGTTTGGTAGGTGAAATCAAGAGGTTGTTTAGTAGGTGAAATCAAGAGGTTGTTTGGTAGGTGAAACCAAGAGGAGTTTTGGTGGGTGGAATTACTCCTATAAATAGGAGTGAATTTCCTTCACTTCAGGTATCCCAAATTGAGAGAAAACATAGAGAGCAAAGTGTGTGTAGTATAGTATATACTAGGAAAAATGTAGTGTATACTAGGGAAAGCAATTTGTGGTAGATACAAATTGTGCTACACGGGAAACACTTGTGGGGTTTTTCTCTCGGGGCATTACAAAGGGGGATAGGAGAGAAGTGTTCTATATAACTTTGAGAATGGTTGTACAAGAGTGGTTTTCTTGAGTTTGTCTATAAACTCAAGTGTGTATTTTTGTACCGGTAAATTTCTCTCATAGTGGAAGAACGGAAACTCTCGTGGACGTAGGCGGATTTTGCCGAACCACGTAAATCTGTTGTCTCGTTTTCTTGCTTTGATTCTTACTTTAAAGTTCGTTCATGCGCATTGATTCCTAACAGCTGGTATCAGAGCACGGGTTACAGCGATCCGTGGGCGAATCAATGGCGTCTGAAGATGGTAAAGTAAGAGTCGGGGAAAAAGCCTGAAAAGGTGACAGATGCAGACTGAGAGTTGCAGGAGATCATGCTGCAAGTTTTGGGGGTTATCCCGTTGAACGTTAACGAGAAAACGTTGAAAATCGTGGTGCCAGATGCAGAGGCAGAGTCGCAACAGCGAAGGCAGGTTTATGTTGCCGGGTTGGGTAGACATGAAGCCAGTGGGAGCAGTTGCAGTGCCGGGGGCAGATCCGTATAGCCGGAGGTCAAGGGGCCAGACTCGTGTTGCCAAGAGGGCAGAAGAACGAGCAAGCCGGGGACCGGGGGAGGCAGAGTTACGGAGGCATGACCACGTGGATAAACCATGAAGGCAGGAAAGGAGACCGAGAGAGGTTGACTGTGGAGCCGGAAGTCATGGGGGTAAGATGCGAAAAGCCGGGTTAGGCAGATTCGCTGCGCTGGGGCAAGATGCGAAAAACCGGGTTAGGCAGATTCGCTGAGTCGGAGGCAAGATGTGAAGCCGAGTTAGGCCTTCACTAAGTTGGGGCAAAATGCGAAAAGTCGGGTTAGGCAGATTCGCTGCGCTGGGGCAAGATGTGAAAAGCCGGGTTAGGCAGATTCGCTGAGTCGGAGGCAAGATGTGAAGCCGAGTTAGGCCTTCACTAAGCTGGGGCAAAATGCGAAAAGCCGGGTTAGGCAGATTCGCTGAGCTGGAGGCAAGATGTGAAGCCGAGTTAGACCTTCACTGAGCTGGGGGCAAGATGCGAAAAGCCGGGTTAGGCAGATTCGCAGAGCCGGGGCAGGATGTGGAGCCGGGTAGGCAGATTCGCGGAACCGGGGTTTTGTTGGCGGATGGATCGGACATAGCTAGTGCAGTGGGAGCATTATGCAGATATGTGGGGGATCCGAGTTGCCATTGAAAAACCAAAGTATTGACGGATGGATCAAGACATAGCTCGTGCAGTTGGCAGGGAGCAGATATGTGGGAAGATCCGAGATAGTCAATGGAAAGTCCTTGGTGTAAGGGTGTCGCGAGACAGGTTGACCAAGGCGAAAAGTCCTTGGTGTAAGGGTGTCGCGAGACAGGTTGACCAAGGTGGAAAGTCTTTGGTGTAAGGGTGTCGCGAGACAGGTTGACCAAAGCGGGAAAGTCCTTGGTGTAAGGATGTCGAGAGACGGGTTGACCAAGGTGGTTATCCTCTTGTAGGGAGAATGGCAACGAAAGTTGCGGGATTGTGAGACATGTTCTGGGTCTTAAGAGTAACCTATATCCAAAGGTCAGTTGGACCGAGATGGATAAGTCACGGTATTCAAGAGTTGGTTGATCACCAAAAGGAATAGGGTAGTGGCGGAGGTTCAAAGAAGGGGAACATCGTGTAAGTCCGTCGAGTAGGAGCACTAGGGACGGATGGATTGATGAGACAAGGAGATGTCTCGGTTTTGATCTCCATTGGATTTGGGGATGTGACCGACTAGATTGAGGTTCACCTGGGAAAAGTGAAGGAATGATCGAGAAGATGGGATTGTGTCTTCAACTTTGAGTTTGGTCTCCAAGTGGGAGATTGATGGGATATAAGTGTGGAGACAAATCAAATTATCAAAAGGAATAGCTTTGGTAGGTGGAACCAAAGGTTGTTTGGTAGGTGGAACCAAAAGTTGTTTGGTAGGTGAAACCAAGAGGTTGTTTGGTAGGTGAAACTAAGAGGTTGTTTGGTAGGTGGAATTACTCCTATAAATAGGAGTGAATTTCCTTCACTTCAGGTATCCCAAATTGAGAGAAAACATAGAGAGCAAAGTGTGTGTAGTATAGTATATACTAGGAAAAATGTAGTGTATACTAGGGAAAGCAATTTGTGGTAGATACAAATTGTGCTACACGGGAAACACTTGTGGGGTTTTTCTCTCGGGGCATTACAAAGGGGGATGGGAGAGTAGTATTCTATATAACTTTGAGAGTGGTTTTCTTGAGTTTGTCTATAAACTCAAGTGTGTATTTTTGTACCGGTAAATTTCTCTCATAGTGGAAGAACGGAAACTCTCGTGGACGTAGGCGGATTTTGCCGAACCACGTAAATCTATTGTCTCGTTTTCTTGCTTTGATTCTTACTTTAAAATTCGTTTATGCGCGTTGATTCCTAACATAGCCAAGCAAACTACAACCTCTTCTTTATTTTCTGTTAAAACTTTCTCGGTGAAGCGAGTAAAGAATTACTGCGGACATGACCACTAGAATTAAAACTTCAAATGTCCGATCATCGCACTTCAAATGTCGATGCAAAAGGCCTTGCTGAAATTTCAATTGATTTGACTAATAGCAAGGCCAATAAAATCCACTCCCAGCTTAACTCCCTCGGTAAGGCAACCCGTGATTTGCATCTGAGAAATATATACAACTCATGCTCTAAAAATTACGCTGACGCCATTCGTGACATTGAAGTTGCTAAGAAGAACCTAGAATCAGGTGCTTATAAGAACATGCATGTTCAAGTGAAGGGTGCATCAGAGGAAATTAAAAGTTGCGAGAAAATGTTTGATGGGGCATCATCTAGCGATCATGCACACATAAAGAAGAAAAACCAGGACTTGGAATTTCTTGTCAGCATAGCTAAGAATACGGCTGACAATCTAAACAAGAAGTAAGAAATCATTTAATATCTGGAAACCATGTATTCAAATAGAAGTTGCTTGTAATAAAAAGAACTGAGTGTTGGTGTTTCTCTTTTTTGACCTTTAGATTCACTTTTATATAAACTGTCATCCACAAAGTGTGCTAATACTTTATTTGCTAGTAAGTCATATATAGTAGCAGCTATGTTACATAGAATAAAGAGATAAATGCAGACGCCCCCAATCTATGGGGGATTTTGCGCTTTGCTCCTCAACCTTATTAAATGTGTACTCGATATCCTCATCTTTGGTTAATGTTGCATTTTTTAAATTCAAATATTTCATAAGATTTCGCTGGATCCGATCACAGGGGGGTAAATGCAACATTCACCAAAAGTAAGGGTGTCGGGTGCACATTTTGATAGGTTGGGGGACGTTTGCATTTAACTCTAGAATAAATAATCATGAAAGAAGGACCTGAAATTTTGTAAATCAAAGAACGGAGACATACCTAATGGCGAAATAACTCAAATATATCAATCTTAGGATGCCAGGAAACGAAATGAGATGTAACGAAATGAGATGTAGCATGGTCATTACTAGTTCTAGGAGTAATTCTGTGTCAGACCGAGTCCAATGGTCCGACTGCGAATTCTGTGTCTATCTCTCTTACACAAATATGAGTAGGGACCGCACACAATACACCTTACTTGTGATAGATATAAACATTAGGAACATTAGACTCGGTCTAACACAGATTTTCCCCTAACTCTAACATCATTGGTATTTGGCTGGACTAAGTCAATTTTAAGGAGATTGACTAATTACAGATTTCCCTCCTATATTTTAACAGATTTCCACCCTAACGAATGGCGTTTATACCCGTTAATCAGCATCGGTTAGGAATTACATTAGGGTTGCAGTAAAACGACATGTGACTGACTAGAATAACCTTATAATTAATATTATTGATTTATTCAATCCGAAATTCAAATTTTGAAGAAAGAAAAGGAAAAGGAAAAAAAACACAAAAAACACCAAATCAATGTTCAAATTGTTATAAAAATATTAGAAAATATTTGAAAAATATAAAATATTTAGTTAACGAACATTGTTACATGGTCGCCTATTATACTTGAAACGTATATAATCGCCGACATGCATAAAATTGAATTCAAGGACTACAATTAATAACTTGATAACGGACATTAAAACATGCAAGCATTAATTATGAACAAGAGTTATGACATTACCACTATATAAACAAGTCATTTGAATAAATACTTAATCACAAAACAATCAAGATCATAAGCATCAACAACAAACGTTCAAAGGAAAAAAAATGGCTTACTCTTTGCATAAAACAATGTTCATTACTCTTCTTTTCGCGTTTGCAATTCCCTTTTCATTGGGTCACAGGGACGATTCAGATAGTGAAACTATCTTGCGAGATCTCTGTTCTCAAATTGAAAGATCAAAAGAGTGCATAGATCTTATCAAATCCGAGTGGAGCAGATTCGAGGGCTCGAATTGCACCGACGTTGCAGGACCTGTAATTGACCTAGCAAGAGAAACAGCCCAACAAACTCGTGATTTGATTCTGGGTCTTGAGGAGAACTCTAATGATGAAAAGTTTCGGGAAAAGTATCATTCATGCTCTAGGAATTACGATGATGCTATCAGCAACCTCGATGTGGCTAAAAGAAGCTTTGATTCCAATGATTATCAGAATGTACCCAAACAAGTGGATGGTATTGAGGGTGAATTGGAGGGCTGCAGGCGAGATTTCGGCGAAGGTGCATTCGATCCGGGCAATATTAGCTACATGACTGAGCAGTTCTTGGGAGTTTATGTGGACCTAGTTAAGGTTGCAATCCACCGCTTGCTGCAGAGAAATGAGTCAAATTACTATGACGATGGCGGCTATAACTACGGCAGCTGGTACCGTAACTAAAACCAATGTTGCATTGGTTGTCTTTTTCCACAAAATCTAGAAATAAAAGGAGGAATTAATTGTACTTTTAAAAAATAACAGATATTCTGATTCCATAAATAACTATATATTGGGAGAGTTTTTTTTAATACTGCATGTAGTCGACTATCTCAATTCCTTTTTCGTGATAACCACTAGCGCTTGTAACGGTGGTGGTGGTGGTAGTGGCGATGGCGGCGGCGCTGTCGTGAAAGAGGATTGTGTATAAAACTGGAATTAAAGCGATTTGCATGAGGAAATGAACGTAGATTTTTTTTTGTTGGGTTGGCGGCGTGATATAGAACAAGATTTTCTACGCAAGATTTTGATGATTATTTTCAAAATAGAACCAGCTTCAATTTATGGGCAAAAATACACTTTGCCCCCGGTGTAATCTCTTTGCACCAAATACCCCCTGAACGGTAGAAAAATATACTTACTCCTTTCAATTGCATGAAATTGTCCCTATTATCCTTAACCATTATTTTTCCTTTCATTTTTTATTTTCTCAACATTTTTTCCTTTTTCACAAATTTTCTTTTCTTACATAGATTATTTAAAATTTATTCAAAACATTATAATTAATTAATTAATTAAAATAATAAATTGCAATTTTATTTTTTTTGCACAAACGTTATATTAATTTGGTGAAAACACAATCTATAAATATTTGAACAAATTCACCTGATGTGTTGTGACAAAATTAAAGTAATTCCAATATATATTTATGTATATTTTGATTATATATATATATGTGTGTATGTGTGTCTGTATATTTTAAATCAGGAGGTGCAAGGATATTTATATTTTTTATTAATTTGAATACATTTATATATATATATATATTGTTAAAATATAATTTATTAGCATTAAGTTTAAGATATATATATATTTTAGAAAATTAGGGTATTAAAAATACACATATATGTAGTAAGAAAATATACATAAAAGATATATGTTATAATTAATTTAATTTCGTAACGATGCATTAGTATAATTTCATCATACATTAATATAATGTGATGTTGCCAAATTAATTTATTGTTTGCTAAAATAATTGCAAAATATTATTTAAAATAATTAGTTACAATGTATTGGATAAATTTTAACTAATCTATATAAGAAAAAAAATTATGAAAAAGAAAAAAATGTTGGAAAAAATAAAAACAAAGCCATACTATGCCCTCCTCGGGAGAAACTAGTGAAAGAAAATATAATGATTAAGGGTAATAAAGATAATTCCATGCAATTGAGGCGGGTAAGAATATTTTTTATAGTTTAAGGGGGTATTTGGTACAAATGGTATAATTCAGAGGGCAAAGTTTATTTTGCCATTAATTTATTTATTTCCTAAGAGGGGCACGATTCTCCATTTATATTGGAAAACAATTATTAATTAAATGATATATACGCACCGACTCCAAAAAATATTAAAACTAAAAATTTTGAACGACTATTTTCCATCCTAAACAATTTGGGGAAACAAACCACTCGTGATGATCGTACTTGACGTGTCTTAAGTATGATTAAGGATAATTTAGTCATTTAAATTTATATTAATTAATATATACATCGATTTATAATTATAAATTAATATGACCCATAATCCTTACATGCGAAATTCCGGCCATTAATTTGGCTAGAACTTTTTTAATTTTTCAATTTGACGATAGCAGGACTAAATATGTGGAAAAAATTAGCTAAATAAGAGCTAATGTGTGACTCAGGACCAAAAAAAATGGGGAAAAAAGGACTAAAATTGAAATGGGCGGTGTCAATTTTAGGACGAAAAGTGTAATTATTAAATACACAGGATGAAAATTGCTAACACATTATAATTACATGACCAAGAAAGTAATTTTGCTATCTATTAATTTCCTAAAAGGAAGATGGTTTTCCATTTATAGTGGAAAACAATTATTAATTAAATGATCGCGACTCCAAAAAAGAAACTAAAAACTTGAACGACTATTTTTCCAACCTAAACAATTTTGTGAAAAATATCAATTGTGATGATTTTACTCCATTTCTTCTGATTCTAACCCATCCAGATTCGTTTTTTTCATACTACTTGAGAATGGGGAGTTGTAAATAATAATTAATGCTTCTTGTTTAATTCAAAACCATAACAACTTTTTTCGCCAAACAAATTAATAACAAATTCCTATCAAATAGTTTAATTTCAGCCTTTATATAAGAAGTTCCCATTGCCTCAGGCATTTGCAAGCCAAGTTTGAACAATCCCAACACAAAATAAAGAAAGAAATAATAGACATGACTATCTATAATACCTCCTCTGTTTTGATTATCATATCCATCATATTCTTGTCAATCACCCCATCATCAGCAAGTAATCAAATTACAGATACTGAGATTAAGCATTTGTGCTCTAAAACGAGCAATCTTGTTCAATGCTTCAAACTCTTGAAATCCGATCATCGCACTTCAAATGTGGATGCAAAAGGCGTTACTGAGATTTCAATTGATTTGACTAATAACAAGGCCAATAAAATCCACTCCCAGCTTAACTCCCTCATTAAGGCAACCCGTGATTCGCATCTGAGAAATATATACAACTCATGCTCTAAAAATTACGCTGACGCCATTCGTGATATTGAAGTTGCTAAGAAGAACCTAAAATCAGGTGCTTATAAGAACATCCATGTTCAAGTGAAGGAGGCAGCCGAGGAAATCAAAAGTTGCGACAAAATGTTTAATGGGGCATCATCTAGTGATCATGCACACATAAAGAAGAAAAACCAGGATTTGGAATTTCTTGTCAGCATAGCTAAGGTTACGGCTGACAATCTGAACAAGAAGTAAGAAATCCTGTGTGTTACCTGGAAAACATGTATTCAAATAGATGTTACTTGTAATAAAAAGAACTGAGTGTTGGTGTTTCTCTTTCTTGACCATCAACAGATTGACTTTTATTGAAAATGTCATCCACAAAGTGTGCTAATACTTTATTTACTAGCAAGTCATATATAGTAGCATCTATGTTACATAGAATCAAAAGATAAATCCAGATGCCTCCAACTTATGGGGTTTTGCATTTTGCTCCTCAACCTTATTAACTGTGCACCCGACACTCTACTTTGGTTAACGTTACATTTTTTAATTCAAATATTCCCTAAGATTTCGCCTAATCAGGACACAGGGGGTTAAATGCAACATTCACCAAAAGTAAGGGTATCGGGTGCACATTTTGATAAGTTAGGGGGCAACCCCATAGATTGGGGGGTGTCTGCATTTATATCTAGACTAAATAACCATGAAAGTAAGACCTGAAATTTTGTAAAACTAACAACAGAGACATAAATAATGACGAAATAACTCAAATATATCAATCTTAGGATGCTGGGAAACGAAATGAGAAGTGGCATGGTCACGACTAATTCTAGGGATAATTCCATGTCAGACCAAGTTCAATGGTCCAAGTGTAAATTTTGTGTCTATCTTTCACACAGAAATGTGTGTGGGAACCATCGCACACAATACAGATTACTGTGTAAGAGATATAGACATTAGGAACATTGAACTCGGTCTAACATTGATTTTTCGCTAATTCTAGCATCAATGGTATTTGGCTGGACTAAGCCAATTTTAAGGAGATCGACTAATTACGGATTTCCCTCCTATTTTTTTTAATTACTTACACCGCCTCTAGTTTGCAAACGTTTATACCCATTAGCGTCCGTTATGGATTACATTAGGGTTGCGGTAAAATGATATGTGATTGACTAGAATAACCTTATAATTAATATTATTGATTTTTTTAGTCCGAAATTCAAATTTTGAAAAAAGGAAAGGAAAAGGAAAAAAAACACTAAAACATTAAATCAATGTTCAAATTGTTATAAAAAAAATTGAAAAACATAAAATATTTAGTAAATGAACATGGTTTGATGATCGCCTATTATTCTTGAAACGTATATACTCGCCAACATACATAAAATTGAATTCAAGTACTACAATTAATAACTTGATAACTGACATTAAAACATGCAAACATTAATTATGAACAAGAGTTATGACATTACCACTATATAAACAAGCCATTTGAATAAATACTTAATTACAAAACAATCAAGATCATAAGCATCAACAACATACGTTCAAAGGAAAAATGGCTTACTCTTTGCATAAAACAATGTTCGTTACTCTTCTTTTCGCGTTTGCAATTCCCTTTTCATTGGGTCATAGGGACGATTCAGATAGTGAAACTATCTTGCGAGATCTCTGTTCTCAGATTGAAAGATCAAAAGAGTGCATTGATCTGATCAAATCCCAGTTGAGCAGATTCGAGGACTCGGTTTACAACAACGTGGCAGGACCTGTAATTGACCTAGCAAGAGAAAAAGCAGAACAAATTCGTGATATGCTTAGGGAGCTTCACGAGGACTCTAATGATGATAAGTTTAAGGGAAAATATGAATCATGCTCTAGTAATTACAATGATGCTAGCCGCAACCTCGAAGAGGCTAAAAGAAGCTTTGATTCCAATGATTATCAGAATATACCCAAACAAGTCGATGATACTGAGGATGAATTGGAGGGCTGCAGGCGAGAATTCGATGAAACTGCATTCGATCCCGCCCATATTAGGGACAGGAATAAGGAGTTCGGACTTTATGTGGACTTACTTAAGGTTGCAATCGACCGCTTGCTGCAAAGAAATGAGTCAGATGACGGTAATTACTATGACGAGGGCGGCTATGACTACGGCTGGTGGCACCGTAACTAAAACCAATTTTGCATTGGTTGCTTTCCACAAAATCTAGAAATAAAAAAAGGAATTGTACTTTAAGCAAATCAATAGATATTGTGATTCAATAAATAAATATTGTGAGAATTTTTTTTCATAATGTAGTCGACTAACTAAATTTATTTTCCGAGATCACATTGATTTGGATGAGCTTCAATACTTTTTTCTTATTTTTCGAACATTGGAGCAATGTTTGAACTTTGGATACGAACTTGGATAGAAATGAGAAGGTATGAACAAAGTAAAACATAAAATTATTATTTGGATTGAAGAGAATATTTTACGCATCTTTTATCATTAGAAATTATTATTTGAAGTTGGAGTAGAACATCGACACGTCAAAACTACCGGAAAAGACATTGTATAATAATAAAGAAGCAGTCATACTAAAAAGACAAACCCTTCAACTTCAAGAAGAACGGCGTGTTTCTGAGATGAATTACCATTTAGCCAATCAAAATACAACCTCTTCTTGATTTTCTGTTAAAACTTTCTTGGTGAAGTGAGTAGAGAATTACTGCGTACATGATCACTAGCACTTAAAACAGTGGTGGTGGTGGCGGCGGCGCTGCCGCGAAAGAAGAGTGTGTATAAAAAGTGTTTTTGGATGAATTTGTTTTTTTACGCTTTGTTTGGTTCAAGGATTTTGGTGAAGAAAAGAAAAGGAAAAAGGAAAAACTTCTTGTTTTCCGCCATTTTCCTCATCAAGTGGTGAGAAAAAGGAATTGGCTCAAATTAACATTAAGTTTTCTCTCTCATTTTCTTTTCCTTTTCCTTTTCTCTAGTAACCAAACAAAAGAAATTGGTTTTCCTTCCATTTCCTTTTCCTTTCCTTGTCAAATTCCTAGAACCAAACAAGCTGTTAGAGATTAACATGTTATGATTAACAGTTGTTTCAGCGGTGGCACTACTGGCTAGCACAGTTGCAGGGACTCCAATTGCTAGTGTTGGAGCCAATGACGTTGCTCCTGTCTACGCCCCGGGTAGTTCCGATTCTTCAACACTGACTACCTCCATCAAGTTGCTCGTTTTATCCGTGGTGGCAACTCTTTTTCCTTATTAGAGAATAGAGATCATGGTTTTTCGAATTGTGATGTATGTTAATTTAGCTGGCGAGAGTTGCAAAAAAGAGTAAGATTGATGTGATATGTCTTTTTTATTAAAAATTTGATTCGATTGAGGTTTAGATATAATTTTTCATTACAAGATAAAACTCTTTTACTTGGTGTGTGAACTATCAAAATCATGAATAGTAAAAATCTAATTTTTCTCTATTTTTTGTAAGGATTTTTCCAAAAATTTGCTAATTTTCCAAATTTTACAAGATAAAAATAGAAACTTTGAGATTTTATTTTAACTAGTAAGCAACACAAGCATTGCACGTAAATTATATAATCTCATTAAAGCAATTCATATACATAGATATTGTTCAGCTTGGTAAATCCAAAACTTGAACAATAACTTAACTGCCCCTCAAAAATAAAAACAACTTAACTAATCAACTACTAAACAAACTATAATTATTTAAAAATTAAATATTGATTGACATGAAAAGTTGTATGAATATTCGAAGAAAGTAAGTTAACTGAAATCGAGACTTATATAATAATATCACTAAGTAGATTTTAATGTAAATTCATGATTTTTTATACATTATCTTGTTTAATTTTGATGGTTCGAGTGCTTCATTTCTTCTTTCCTTTCATTGTGTACTTATAATAATCTCTTCGTTATAATATCGGATTATTTCAATATTATCGGCCAATTTTCGGATAATATCGGGGATTTTTTGTGATTTTTTGCTTATTGTTCTTAATGTTGATATGTAATGTTTTTGCTCTTTTTTCCTAGAAGCTTGCTGTTTCATATGCAAAATAGTGGAATCCTCTTGAAAAAGAACAAGAAGAAAGAGAAGACAAAGCCAAGAGAGAAGATAAAGATGATTCTGTGATTGATGAATTTATATGGAAGGCTATACTAAAAGAAAAAAAATGTAATTATTGGAACTTGGAGTAGGATTTGGAAGGATCATGCCATTGGTATCATGCATTTTCTTGTATTCATATGTAAAACTTTATAACAAACTAAGTGTATTCATGTCTAATTTCTATGAATTAATCTTTTGAGCGACTAGAATGATATATTTAGTTTTATTGATGGTTGATGGAGTAAATACTTTTAATATGTATCAAAAAGTAGCAATTTATGTTATTTACATTTTTCTTTAATTTTACTAATTTTTTTAGAATTTTTGGAGCATTTTATAATGCTTTTATATCGTATCGCTCGATAGTATCCCGATACCTGCAACCGATATGGAACAGCACCCCCGATATTATCACAGATACCACGACTTTGAACCATGGTCTGTGTTTGATTTCACCAGAAGATAATATTTTTTGAGTATTTTTCTCATTAAAAACTTCGATTCAAACATAGCTAAGAGCTAACGAGGCGGTAGTTTTGATGTTATTTCTCTAGAAACAGGGAATGGCTCCATTTGGTGATGTTAATGAAACCTAATTAATTGATTTGCATTGAATTCAAGAACGGTCACAAACTGAATCCTGCCGCTTTATTTGTTTTAATTTTTTAATACTGTTACGTTATTTGTTATTTTAACTCTGTCTCTTGGATTATATATATATATTGGAATTAACACCATGAAATCTGCCGGCAATAAGAAAAATATAATCGAAGAATCATATTGCGGATAGTCGATGCCGACAAAGAAGAGTATGGCAATTTACCTATATTAATAAACTTGTACGGCCCGATGAAATCTAGTTTTATTGGCGAACCTGAAGCTTCAAAAAGATATTAGAGTTATTGGGTTCTACTCTCACCGATCGTGTGGGCATTTATCTACTTTAATAGTACTTGCTAACTGATTGTAATAGTTGTCAATTAATTGTAACTTATTATTATTCATGACATATATCATGTAACCGATTTAGTCAGAAAAAAGAAACTTGTACGGATTTTGTACTACCTTGTGGATCAAAAGAATGATTCTGTTCACAAATCTAGAGGCACATGAGAGACTAAACTTTAAGGGGAGTTCAATTTTTATTTACTGAAAAAAATGGAGTTACCATAAATTCTGGCCATTTTTATGCATGGATCACCAAGTGGTGACGTGAACTTGGACTTTTGAAATTGGGTGGTCAAAAAGATTAGATAATTAACCAGCAAGGAGTTATCACATGGAGGGTTCACTATTTTAATATCAAATTGACTGAGAAAATAATTTGTTATTATTAAAAAATAATAACAATAATTGTTAATTTCGGATATGTCAATGCCTTGTAAAGAGTAAAGGGCACTTGGGGTTTAGTGCATTGTACTTGTTTATGCAAAGGCCTGCCTCTTTGATCCAAGAAATCTGTTATTTCTGATTAGAAGCTTCTCTTTCACGTTAAAAAGAACAAAGACAAGAATGACAAACAAGCATATATGACAAATCTATGAAGTTTCCTGGTTTAGTCCAAAACTTTGATATGTTCGACATTTTTGAGTTGAGCGACAGCTTATCATAGAATCGTAGAAAGATTCAATGAAGTCTATGTTGTATGGATATACATTCACAAATCTAATTTTTTATTACTACAATTCATCCAGCTTGTTTATATTTATGTAGCATCTTTCGTTATTCATTGTGGGAGAGAACCGAGAAAAACTTGGAAACATAACAATGGCTGCAGCCAGGCCATCAGGGAGAAGAAAGCAGAAATTAAAATGGAGTAAACTGTATACATTCTCGTGCTTACGGCCCAGTGCCGATGATTCTTCACCTAATGAACATCTTCTAGGCCAGCCTGGATTTTCTCGGGTCGTTTTCTGCAACGAGCCTCATCTTCACAAGATCAAACCACATAAGTATTCAAATAATTACGTTTCCACAACTAAGTACAATCTTATTACCTTTCTGCCAATAGCCCTTTTCGAGCAATTTCGCAGGGTTGCCAATTTGTATTTCCTCTTGGCAGCTATTCTGTCTGTTACGCCTTTACGTCCTTTTAATCAAGTTAGTGTAATAGCCCCTCTCGTGTTTGTTGTTGGGATTAGCATGCTCAAAGAGGCTGTTGAAGATTGGCATAGATTTTTACAGGTAAGTCTCAGAAAACTATGTTAAAATTTAAATCTTTTCTTTTTTTATTGCATCTGATTTCTGAATAACTAACAATTTGCAGGACAACAAAGTAAACTCGAGGAAAGTGAAGGTTCACGTTGGAAACGGTTTATTCGTGCAGAAATCATGGGAATCTCTATTGGTGGGAGATGTTGTAAAAGTTACGAAGAATGAGTATTTTCCTAGTGATCTTCTTTTATTGTCTTCTAGCTTTGAAGATGGTCTTTGTTATGTTGAGACAATGAATCTTGATGGTGAGACCAATTTAAAAGCTAAAAGAAGCTTAGAAGCCACACTTAGTCTAGATGAGGATGCAGATTTCTTCAAATTCAATGCTACAATCCGTTGTGAGGACCCGAATCCAAGCCTTTACACTTTTGTGGGCAATTTTGATTTTGAGAAAGAATCATATCCCTTGAGTCCAACCCAAATCCTCCTCAGAGACTCTAAACTTCGAAACACGGAATATATCTATGGAGTTGTGATCTTTACTGGCCCAGATACGAAAGCAGTTCGAAATTCCATGAGATCTCCATCTAAACGGAGCAGAGTGGAAAGAAAGATGGATTATGTGATTTATCTGCTTTTTGCTATTTTAACTTTGATTTCTTTGATATCTGCAATTGGATCTTCGTTCTATACAAAATTTGATAGTTCCAAGATGTGGTACCTTCGATTGCGTGATGATCATGAGGATTTGTTCAACCCTGATGATCCCATGTTCTCGGGTTTTTTGCAATTTGTGAGGTCGCTTGTATTGTACGGGTATTTGATCCCGATATCTCTGTATGTTTCCATTGAAGTTGTTAAAGTTCTACAAGCTATGCTGATAAACAAAGATATTAATATGTACGATGAAACAACGGGGAAGTCAGTTGAAGCAAGAACATCAAACTTAAATGAGGAACTTGGACAGGTGGAAATGATTTTATCTGATAAAACGGGGACATTAACTTGCAATCAAATGGAATTTAGAAAGTGCTCAATTGAAGGGATTTCTTATGGTGGTGAGGTGACTGAAGTTGACCTTGCAGCTTCTAGAAGAATGAATATTGATGTGGAGAGATATAGGTACAGCTTGGACGGCTCTGATTCAACGGGGCGAAGCATTGAGATGTTTGATCTCTCTACGGCTGATGATGGAACAGAGAAGGATGTTTTGGGTTCCCATGAGGATCCAAAGACCGTAAAATCGAGAACTTCAAATTCAAGAAAAGATTCGATTACAAAAGGTTTCAACTTCAGAGATAATCGGCTAATGGACAGAATGTGGATTTATAGGTCAAATGTATCTGATATGATGATGTTCTTCAGAGTCATGGCTCTTTGCCATACAGGAATTCCTGTTGAAGAAAACGGGAATGATAAAACGAAGTATGAAGCCGAGTCTCCTGAAGAGGTTGCGTTTCTGATAGCAGCACAAGAATTTGGATTCAAGTTTTGTCAAAGAACTCAGTCTACTATGGTTGTTCAAGAGCTTGATCCTTCTTCTGGATTGGAGGTCAAAAGGTGCTAACTTTTATGTTAATATGATACTATATTTCGCTTTCAAATTTTCTATCAGATTCTTGGATTTTTCTAACCAAGTGATCAACATAACAGAGAGTACAAGCTTCTGAATCTGTTGGAATTTAATAGCTCAAGAAAGAGAATGTCGGTTATAGTAAGCAACGAAGACGGTGAAATCTTTCTTCTTTGCAAAGGAGCTGATGAGTATGAAATGATTCACTCTTTCTTTCTTTATTTAGATAACTGCTTTAGAAGTTCGAATTTTCTGATGATTCTTTCTCTCTTTTCTTTCTTAGTGTTATATTTGATAGGTTAGCAGATAATGGTAGAACATATCAGCATGTAACGATGATGCACCTTTCAAATTATGGGGAAGACGGTTTGCGCACTATGGTTTTTGCATACAAAAAAATCGGGGCGCCCGAATATGAAAAATGGAACTCGGAGTTTACAACCGCGAAGGCGAATATAGGTCCAGAAAGAGAAGAGTTGCTTGAGAATGCCTCTGAAGTGATTGAGAAAGATTTGCTTTTATTAGGCGCCGTAGCTGTGGAAGATAAGTTGCAGAAGGGGGTAAGTATTACTCTAAATGCTATATTTTTTCTCATATTTCATATATGTTTGTTAGATAATATTATCTTTCTTTTCTTAATACTGATTTCAGGTTCCTGAATGCATCGATAAACTTGCTCAAGCAGGGTTGAAAATCTGGCTGTTAACTGGCGATAAAAAAGAAACAGCAGTAAATATAGGGTGAGAATATATATAAAGCACCATTAGTAAATCACTAATTTGTCGTTTTTTTTTGTTTTCTAATTTTTTTGGAAAACAACTAATCTACCTACATTTATTTGTTTCTCGTTACAGATTCGCTTGCAGTTTACTTCGACATGATATGAAGCAACTTCATTTGTGCTCGAGTAAAGAATCAAAAAGTAACCAGCAAATGAAGGTGAAGATCAGTTTTACACTTTGAGATCAGCAGATAATTGTGCATTAGAGAATCAGGATCAAGTATTCTTGGTTTTTAGTTTTTCAGGATGTAAAGGAAGAAATTCTACGACAATTGCAAAGTTACAACCAATTGATCATCAACGAAGAAAACAGAAACGATGCTCCTTTTGCTTTGGTACTGGACGGAAAAGCTCTTGAACTAAGTTTGAGCATTGATTTGAGGAAGCATTTCTTCTCTGTGGCTATGAATTGTGATGTCGTCATATGTTGCCGTGTCTCTCCCAAACAGAAAGCTTTGGTAGGACAAAAATTCATCACTTCTCGTATTTTAAAAAATTCATTCTCGTTATGCTCTTTTTTTCTTTTTGCTGAGGTATTTTGTATTGAAACGTTTTAGGTTACCCGGATGGTTAAAGAGCATTCTGGGAAGGCAATCTTGGCCATTGGTGATGGGGCTAATGATGTTGGCATGATTCAAGAAGCTGATATCGGAGTTGGAATCAGTGGTATGGAAGGAATGCAGGCAGTAATGGCAAGCGACTTTTCGTTGCCTCAATTTCGTTTCTTGGAGAGATTACTCATAGTTCATGGCCATTGGTGTTACAAGAGGATTTCTAAGATGGTAAAAAGTTTCATTCTTTCTAAATTCTGAAAAGAATAAATGATTCTGTGTTCATCTGTTTAAATAATCTAATGTACATATCATACGATTTTCTGCAGATTCTCTATTTTGTTTACAAAAACATCGCATTTGGCCTCACGCTATTCTACTACAACATTTTCACCGGTTTCTCAGGGCAGGACTTATACGACGACTGGTATATGGTCATGTTCAATGTACTCTTGACATCTTTGCCAGTTATATCTCTCGGTGTCCTTGAGCAGGATGTTTCATCAGATGTCTGTTTGCAGGTTCTGACAAAACATCAATTTTACTATCTTTATTCCATTTTTTTATTTCATCTGATGTTTATCTACACATATATTGAGCAATTCAAATCCTGTATTCCAATTTTGTCGTGCAGTTTCCAGCCCTATATCAAGAAGGGCAAAGAAACATTTGTTTCAGTTGGAAACGAATCATCGGTTGGATTTCAAATGCAATCTTGACATCTCTATCTGTCTTCATTGTAAACATCTGTATCTTCTCCCAATCTTCTCTAGACAAAGAGGGAAATATAGCAGACATCGAACACATTGGTACAATCACATACACATGCATAATCTGGACCGTTAATTGCCAGATTGCTCTCATGACCTCCCATTTCACTTGGATCAGCCATTTACTCATCTGGGGTAGCATTCTATGCTGGTACATTTTTCTCTACTTGTACAGCGCGCTCCCTCCATTGTACTCTCAGAATGTGTTTCACCTCTTCACTGACCAAATTGGACCAGCGCCAATGTACTGGATTGCTACATTGCTTGTAGTTGTCGTTTCACTTCTTCCATACTATGTACACGTTGTTGTCCAGCGCTCGTTTTTCCCAATGGATGATCATATAATCCAAGAAATGAAGTGTTCTGGAACAGATGTTACGGATACTCCAATGTGGTTGAGAGAACAAGAGAAATCCAAACAGTTAACACAGATTGGGTATTCTGCTCGAGTTGATGCCAAAATCAGACATCTGAAAGAGCAGCTGCATAGGAAGAGGAAATCGATATATTTAACTGTGACAAATAGTCCTATATATAAAACAGTTGTACGCAGAGATATAACTACATTACACTGAATACATTAAGGAATGTAAACATCCTTATTGTTTCTTTTTGTTAGGTCAAATCATTTGCATTGTAATTTGTAAGTACATAACAAAATTTCCAGGCCATATATCTCAATAATTTCTTATCTGCGGAGTTATATTTTCTCTCTCTACATGGGAGTGTTTTCTCTCTCCAAGTGAGGGTTCTAGGGTTTCTTTGTCTCTCTTTTCGGCTAGGGTTTCTTGTTTTGAAGGAATACGATGGCTGCTCTCATCTCATAGGGGGATAGGGGAGTACAAACACGAGAGTTCTGGGAGATTTAGCTTTCGAAAGAGGTCCATAGACTTGCTTCAAGGTTTGGCTTGTGGTAGTGGAGGGCCCCTTATTCTTGGCTTGTTTTGGAAGAGAAAGGTTCATCCACATGCTCCCACACATGGAATCCGTCACCATCAACTCTCCTTTGAGCTAGCTCTCTTTTTGATCTTTTCTGCTCCTTTTGTTTCGTTTTTGAGCTGTATCTTTATTGCATGCTTAGTGTCGTTTCCTTTTTTCAGAGCTCTAGAGTTTCCGGTTTTTGTGTTTAACCTTGC